>ML661340.1:5571836-5582753 GCA_007570785.1 Antilocapra americana | reverse complement strand
GGTTTTGGAATTAGGGTGATGGAGGCCTCATAGAATGAGTTTGGAAGTTTACCTTCGTCTGCAATTTTCTGGAAGAGTTTGAGTAGAATAGGTGTTATCTCTTCTCTAAATTTTTGGTAGAATTCAGCTGTGAAGCCATCTGGTCCTGGGCTTTTGTTTTTTGGAAGATTTCTGATTACGGTTTCAATTTCCGTGCTTGTGATGGGTCTATTAATATTATCTATCTCTTCCTGGTTTAGTCTTGGAAAGTTGTACTTTTCTAGGAATTTGTCCATTTCATCCAAATTGTCCAGTTTATTTGCATATAGTTGCTGATAATAGTCTCTTATGATCCTTTGTATTTCTGTGTTTTCTGTTGTGATCTCTCCGTTTTCATTTCTAATTCTGTTGATTTGGTTCTTCTCCCTTTGTTTCTTGATGAGTCTGGCTAATGGTTTGTCAATTTTATTTATCTTCTCAAAGAACCAGCTTTTGGCTTGGTTGATTTTTGCTATGGTCACTTTTGATTCCTTTGCATTAATTTCTGCCCTGATCTTTAAGATTTCTTTCCTTCTACTAGACCTGGGCTTCTGCATCTCTTCCCTTTCTAGTTGCTTTAGGTGTATAGTAAGGTCATTTATTTGATTTTTCTCTTGTTTCCTGAGGTGAGCTTGTATTGCTATGAACTTTCCCCTTAGCATTGCTTTCACAGTGTCCCATAGGTTTTGAGCTGTTGTGTTTTCATTTTCATTCGTTTCCATGCATAACTGAATTTCATTTTTAATTTCTTCTGTGATTTGTTGGTTATTCAGCAGTGTGTTGTTGAGCCTCCATATGTTGGAAGTTTTGAGAGGTTTTCTCCTGTAGTTGATATCTAATCTCACTGCATTGTGGTCAGAAAAGATGCTTGGGATGATTTCAATATTTTTGAATTTATCAAGGTTAGATTTATGGCCCAGGATGTGATCTATCCTGGAGAAGGTCCCGTGTGCACTTGAGAAAAAGGTGAAATTCCTTGTTTTGGGGTGGAATGACCTATAGATATCAATTAGGTCTAGTTGGTCTATTGTTTCATTTAAAGTTTGAATTTCCTTGTTACTTTTCTGTCTAGTTGATCTATCCATTGGTGTGAGTGGTGTATTAAAGTCTCCGGCTATTATTGTGTTGTTGTTGATTTCCCCTTTCATATTTGTTAGCATTTGCCTTACATATTGTGGAGCTCCTATGTTAGGTGCATAAATATTTATAATTGTTATTTCTTCTTCCTCGATTGATCCTTTGATCATTATGTAATGTCCATCTTTATCTCTTTTCACTGCCTTTATTTTAAAGTCTACTTTATCTGATATGAGTATTGCCACTCCTGCTTTCTTTTGGTCTTTATTCGCATGGAATATCTTTTTCCAGCCTTTAGCTTTCAGTCTATATGTGTCCCTAGGTGTGAGGTGGGTCTCTTGTAGACAACATATATAGGGATCTTGTTTCTGTATCCAGTCGGCCAATCTTTGTCTTTTGGTTGGGGCATTCAGCCCGTTTACATTTAAGGTAATTATTGATAAGTATGGTCCCGTTGCCATTTATTTTATTGTTTTGGGTTCCAGATTATCTATCCCATCCATGTTTCCTATCTAGGCAAGTTCCTTTAGCATTCATTGGAGGGCTGGTTTGGTGTTACTGAATTCTCTCAGTTTCTGCTTGTCTGAGAAAATTTTGAATTCTCCTTCAAATTTGAATGAGATCCTTGCTGGGTACAGTAATCGGGGTTGTAGATTGTTTTCTTCCATGACTTTAAGAATGCTCTGCCATTCCCTTCTGGCCTGAAGCGTTTCTGTTGAGAGATCAGCTGTTATCCTTATGGGATTCCCCTTGTGAGTTATTTTTTGCTTCTCCCTTGCTGCTTTTAATATTTGGTCTTTGTATTTGATATTTGTTAATTTGATTAATATGTGTCTTGGGGTGTTCCGTTTGGGGTTCATTCTATTTGGGACTCTCTGTGTTTCTTGGACCTGAGTGGCTATTTGCTTCCCCAATTTAGGGAAATTTTCAACAATTATCTCTTCAAGGATTTTCTGATGGTCTTTCTTTTTGTCTTCTTCTTCTGGGACTCCTATGATTCGAATATTGGTGCGTTTAATATTGTCCCAGAGGTCTCTAAGATTGTCCTCATTTCTTTTAATTCTTTTTTCATTTTTCCTTTCTGTTTCATTTATTTCTGCCATTCTGTCTTCTACCTCACTTATCCTGTCTTCTATCTCTGTTATTCTACTGTTGGTTCCCTCCAGGGTGTTTTTGATCTCATTTATTGCATTATTTATTGTATTTTGACTCTTTTTCATTTCTTCTAAGTCCTTGTTAAAGCTTACCTGCATCTTCTCAATCCTTGCCTGCAGGTTATTGAACTGCAGCTCCAACTTATTTTCCAGGTTTTGGATCATATTCACTATCATTATTCGGAATTCTTTGTCAGGTAGACATCCTATCTCTTCGTCTTTTGTTTGGTCTAGGGGGTATTTATCCTGTTCTTTTACTTGCTGGGTATTTCTCTGCTTTTTCATCTTGTTTATCTTGCTGTGTTGCCCCTTTATTGTGGGGGTTCCTCACTATGGGAGGGGTTAGATGTGTGGTTTGTAGAAGTTTCCTGGATGGGAAAGCTTGTGTGGTGTTCTGGTGGGTGGATCTGGGTTTCCTCACTGTAACTATCAATGGAGTGTCCAGTAAAGAGATTTGAGGTGTCGGTGGACTTGGTTTGACCTTGGGCAACCTGTGTATTGAAGCTCCTGGCAGTGTTCCTACGTTGCTGGTGAATTTGCTTGGTATATCTTATTCTGGAGCTTGTTGGCCCTTGGGGGTTGATTAATTTCAGTTTTGGTATGGAGGAGGTTGATGAGTTCCTATCGATTAATTAACCCTTGGATCCAGGAGTTTTCTGGAATCCTCAGGGTCTGGGTTTAGTCTCCTGTCTTCCAGTAGCCTCAGGGCTCTTTTATCTCTGCACTGATGGTGGCAGAACCTCTAGTTTAGTGATGAGAAGTTTCTTCACAGTGAGGGACACCCTGTCAGGTACACAAAGTTACATGGCATGGACCAGAAGGAGAAGAGAGGAATCCGATGGTGAGGGAGTGAAGTGGCCAGTGATTGCTCCTCTGTGTGCCCTCCACAGCCTGGATCCCTTGGAGATGTTCACAGAGTTATATCGAAATGTGAAGAGTGTGGAAGGAGACAGAATTGACCAGAGAGAGAAAGGAGAGAGTCAGATGGATAGAGACAGATCCAGCCAGTGGTCAGTTATTTCAGTGTTCTTCACAGCTGGTAACTCTCAAGCAGAGTCCCAGAGTTGGGTAGAGAATATACAGAGGAAGAGGACGTTGAAGGTGTCTTGGTAGGAGAAGAAAAGAGAAAAGAAAAAGAAAAAAAAAAAAAGAAAAAAGGAGAGACAAGAATGGGGAGAGAGCAGTCAAGCCACTGATCTCACTCCAAGGTAACGATGAGTATTGGAGCTTGGGTCCTTAAAGGTACAAAGTTGATACCCAATACTAATAGGCAAAGATTAAAAATCTAGAGTAAAGATGGGATTCTCAAAATACCCTTACAAAGAAAAAGATAGAAAGAAAGATAAGGAAGAGAAAGAAAAACAAAAACAAAAACAAAAACAAAAAAGAGGAGAAATAAGAATGGGGAGAGAGCAGTCAAGGCAATGATCTCACTCCCAGGTAGCAATGGGTACTGGAGCTTGGATCCTTAAAGGTACAAAGTTGATACCAAATACTAATAAGCAAAGATTAAAAATCTAGAGTAAAGACTGGATTCTCAAAAGTACTATTATGAAAAAAAGAAAGAAAGAATGATAAAGAAGAAAATACAACACCACCACGAACTTTTAAGAATATAAAAAAGAGAAAAAAAAAATATTTTTTAAAAAAGGGGAATAAAGTGGAGATATAAAAGGTAAGAAAGGAGATAGGACGGAGAATGCACTAAGGGAGAAAGAGGAGATTAAAAAAAAGGGGAAATAAAAATAAAGGAAAAGAAAGGCAAAAAAAAGAAAATAACAAGGTTATAGGGGACTTAAAAATTCTAAAAAAAAAAAAAGGGTATAAAAAAGTTTTAAAAATTTAAAAGATGTTCCTAGTACAGTTATAACTAAGGCTTTCTCTGGTGCTGATGCGTACTGGGAGGGGTCAGTTTATTTTTCAGACAATTCCTTGGGTCCGGCTTGTACTTCTCATGGTCTATAGACTCCAAACCTGTTGCCTCTGCTAGCTTAAGCGTCTTCTGTTTGCTGGTCTTTTATGTGTCTATTCAGCGCTCTGGAGTTTGCCCTGCTCCTGCTGAGTGCGCTTCCCCCGCCCCTTCTGCTCGGCTCTCTGTCGTCCGCCCGGCGCAGTTGGGGAGTGCGGCTTCTCCCCTCCCCCGGCCCAACCGCTCGGCTTTCCCGACGTGCAGCTAAGCACGTCTTCTTAGGTGTGCAGAGCTCCGATCCATCCAGAATCCCCAGTAGTCTTGGTTAGCACCTAGCTCTGTGCGCAATTTGGCCGAGGAAGCCTCGCCGGGGCTGGGCTATGCCCGCTGGTCTCGGGCAGGGGTTGGGTCTGTCCGCAGCCCGAAGGTGCCCAGCTCCGCCCAGCCGGCCGCCTCCCTGCCGACTCCGCCTCACCCTTTGGTCTCGCGGAGACTGGGTTATGCCCGCTGCACTCGGGCGGGGGCTGGGCCGGTCCGCAGCCCACAGGCGCCCAGATCTCCTCGGCCGGCCGCCTCCCTGCCGACTCTGCACGCCTTTTGTTCTGTGCCACCCGGCCGGCCACCTCCCTGCCGACTCTGCACGCCCTTTGTTCTGTGCCACCCGGCCGGCCGCCTCCCTGCCGACTCTGCACGCCCTTTGTTCTGTGCCACCCGGCCGGCCGCCTCTCTGACGACTCCGCACACCCTTTGTTCTGTGCCACCCGGCCGGCCGCCTCTCTGCCGACTCCACACCTCTCCTTGTTCTGTGTGGGCCTGGCAGGGGGGCTCTTCCTGGGGAAGGCTACTTCTCAGTCTATCTCCGGTTAGCCCCCTGGGTTGGGTCGCTCAGGCTGCTCCGTTCCCTGAGCGCGCGGCCCGCCCCTCCCTGAGCAGTCCGCTTTGGCTAGTGGGGGGTGGGGCGTCCGCCGCTGCTTCCCTGTGCCTTCCAGCCAGAGACGTAGCTTGCAGGGCTTAATTATTAATCTGCTTTTACTCCCAGCTATCTTGCTCTCCAAGATTCACCACAAATCCGCCCGAGAGAATGCTCCCTGGTATTCGGAAACGTTTCTCCTCTTTTTTTTTTCCTCTTTATTCCAGACTCCCCTTCCGGGACGGATCCCTGCCCCCAACTCTGTCTCTCCCTTTACTTTTTTCTCTCTCTTTTTTCTTTTGTCCTACCTCCTCTCGTCAGCAATGGGCCGTCCCTTCAGATGCCCGATGTCCTCTGCCAGCATTTAGATCCTGTTTTATGGAGTTTGCGCGGTCTTTAAAAGTTCTTTTGGTGTATTTATTGGGGAGAGAGTGGTTTCCCCATCCTATTCCTCCGCCATCTTAGTTCCCCCTCTTCCTATCATTCTTATAATGTTTTGTATTATTGAGTTTAGGAAAGAATCCTAACACTAAAAATGAAATTTCTCAAGAGAAAATTGCCTCAGATGAAGCATGCATGCATGCTTAGTTGATCAATAGTCTCCAACTCTTTGAGATCCTATGGATTGTAGCCTGCCAGGCTCCTCTGTCCACAGGATTCTCCAGGCAAGAATACTGGAGTGGATAGCCAGTTCCTAGTCCAGGGAATCTTCCCCACCCAGGGACTGAACCCACGCCTCCTGCATCTCCTGCCTTAGCAAGCAGATTCTTTACCGTGGAGCCACCTGGAAACCCCTCATTTGGGAGGGAAACACTAAAAATCAGCATGGCAAATTCATAGGTTTGTTTGGATATGAACTGGTCCTTGGAAGATCCCAAAGTTCCCTGCTAAATAACTATTACAGTAGTAATATTTCATTCCTGAGAATCCGTTTGGTTTTCTCGCTTTCTGTGAAAAATGCTGTTTAAAGACTTGTGTGTGAAAAATCTCACTGGGTGCTGGACATTATCAGGGGCTGAAGCAGTGTTGTATTATCATTGACCCACTGAATGAGAGAACATGTTTCCAAATTATATGAACTATAGGGAAGGTGTTAATATGTAAAATATATCAGCTTATACAACTTGATAACAAAAACACTCAATTAATGAATGGGTAGAAGACCTGAATAGACTTTTCTTCCAAAGAAGAAGGAAAAACAACAATACAGTATACTAATGCATATATGTGGAATTTCGAAAGATGGTAATGAGAACCCTGCATGCGAGACAGCAAAAGGAACGCAGACGTATAGAACAGACTCGTGGACTCTGTGGAAGAGGGCAAGGGTGGGATGATATGGGAGAATGGCATTGAAACATGTTAATTATCATATGTGAAATCAATAGCCAGCCCAGGGTTGATGCTCAGGGCTGGTGCACCGAGATGTCCCAGGGGGAGGGAATCGGGAGGGAGGAGGGAGGGGGGTTCTGGAGGGGGAGCATATGTAAACCCATGGTGGTTTCATGTCAATGTATGGCAAAGCCAACACAATAAAGTAAAGAAAATTTGAAAAAAAAAAAAAAGAAAGAAAAAAGAAAACTAAGATCCCACATGTCATGCAGTATGACCAAAAGATAACAATAAAAAAATTTAAAAATTATACCCAAAATTGACAGAGGTATTAATAAAAGATATAACAATCACAAAAAAAGAGACATACAGATGGCCAAAAAACATATGAAAAGATAAACATCACTAATCATGAGGAAAACTCAAATTGTAAAAATTGAGATATCACCTCACACCTATCAGAATGGCTATTATCTAAAAGCACACACACAAAAACAAATGTTTACAAGATGTGGATAAAAAGGAACTCTAGCACATTGTTGGTGGGGTTTTAAATTGGTGCAGTCACTGTGGAAAACTGTATGGAGTTTTATCTAAAAAATAAAAATAGAATTACCAAATGGTCCAACAATTCCACTCCTGGGTATATATCCAAAGAAAACAAAAACAATGATTCGAAAAGGTATTTGCACCTCAGTGATTATAGCAGTGTTGTTTACAATAGCCAAGATCTGGAGGCAACCTCAGTGTCCATCACCAAATGGATAGATAAAGAAGCTGGGAGATATAGAGAGAGATAGACAGACAGATAGATAGATAGATATACTCCACATGTATATGCCGTGCATATATATCAAATATATACATTCCACCTATATATTCCAATCATATATATCATTTTATATATATATATGTATATATTCCAACTTGTAAAATAATTAAATTTTGCCATTTACAACAACATATACCCTGGATGGTGTTATGCTAAATGAAATAAATCACACAGAAAGACATATATTATATGTTATCACTTAAAAGTGAAATCTAAAAAATAAAACAAACTAGTAACTATAACAAAAAAGAAACAAATTCACTGATATAAAGAACAGACTAATGGTTACCAGTGGAGAAAGGAAAGGTGGGAGGAGCAAGACAGGGATACGAGTTAAGAGGTACTAACTAGTCTGTATAAAATAAATAAGCTCTAATGATATATTGCACAACACAGGGAATATGTACAATATTTAATAACTATAAATGGAATATAGCCTATAGGAATTTTGAATCACAATGTTGTACACCTGAAGCTACTATATCAATAATACTGCAAATCAACTATATTTCAATAAAAAATAAATAAAAATGTATTGGAATTTCTCTTTTAATTCTATATCCTACCACTAACGTCTTCCTATTTTTCCATAAGAAGATACACCAGTTGTATGAAATATATTCCTTCCAGCAAAGAAGTGACTCAAAAGTTTAGTTTTCAAAATTATTTAACCATTTATACAGTTTTGATGATAACTACTGTTATCGTTAGCATCACTTGCTCCTTGGAAGAACATATATGACAAACCTAGACAGAATATTAAAAAGCAGAGACATTACTGTACCCATAAAGATTCATATAGTCAAAACTATGCTTTTTTCCAGTATTCATAAATTGATGTGAGAATTGGACCATAAATAATGCTGAGCATCGAAAAATTGATGCTTTTGAAGTGTGGTGTTGGAGAGGACTCTTGAGAGTCCCTTGGACAGCAATGAGATAAAGCCAGTCAATCCTAAAGGAAATCAGTCCTGAATATTCATTGGAAGGACTGATGCTAAAATTGAAGCTCCAATACTTTGACCACCTGATGTGAAGAACTGACTCATTGGAAAACACCTTGATGATGGGAAAGATTGAAGGCAGGAGGAGAAGGGGATGGCAAAGGATAAGATGGTTGGATGGCATCATCAACTCAATGGACATGAGTTTAAGCAAGCTCCAGGAGTTGGTGATGGATAGGGAAGCCTGGAGTGCTGCAGTCCATGGGGGTCACAAAGAATTGGACATGACTGAGTGACTGAACTGAACTGAACTATCATCAATAAAATTTTAATGGTATAAAAATGATATAGCTATAACTGCTTAAAAATTACCACATTAATAATGAGATTATTTGCTATATACTTTATAATAAGAAATACCTATTTGATTTTCATCCCTGCTTCTGGCACAGAGCTTTTAAAACTCTTGAAATTTGCTAGGTGAGGAAAGCCATAAAATTATATTTTCTTGAGTTAATGAGGTCACTTTTGGACCACACCTAAGGATGGGAACTGGTTGCCAAGAGATCCAACCCTGAGACCAGAGGTTAGTACCACACCCTGACCTCCAGGGAAGGGAAAGGGACTGGAGGTTGAACAAGTTGCCAAAGGACAATGATTTAATAAATTTATCTCTGCACTGAAGCCTTCATAAAAGCCCAAAAGGACTGAACGTGATCTGCCAAGAGCATTTGTCATCTGCCTCTGTGGAGACAAGTTTTTCCCTGGTGGCTCAAATGGGAAAGAGTCTGGTTGCAGCACAAGAGACCCAGGTTCAATCCCTGGGTCAGGAACATTCCCTGGAGAAGGAAATGGCAGCCAGCTCCAGTATCCTTGCCTGGAAAATCCCATTGGCGGAGGAGCCTGGTGGGCTACAGACCGTGGGGTTGCAAAGAATCAGACACAACTGAGCGGCTTCACTTTCTTTCTTTTCTTCCTTTCTGTGGAGATGGAATCCTGTGCTACTGCAGTTGTTGACCTTCAAGTTGCCCTGAATAAGCTCAGGGTGGAGAGAGAGGCACTCTGCTCCAGAACAACTGTAGAACAGGTCTTTAGGAAGTTAGAGACTTTTAGAAACTGATTTCATGAACCCAGTCCTTGCATCTACTTAAATCTGGTGTGTGCCTGTGTTCTAAGTCGCGTCAGTCATGTCTGACTGTTTGCCACGCTATGGTCTTATAACTAATCGCGCTCCTCAGTCCATGAGATTCTCCAGGCAAGAATAATGGAGTGAGTTGTCATGTCCTACTCCAGAGGATCTTCCCAACCTAGCCATCAAACCGATGTCTCTTATGTCTCCTGCATTAGCAGGCAGGTTCTTTACTACTAACACCACCTGTTTATGCCTAGAAAAACACTAAATCCTTTCATGGTGTTTGATGTCAGCTCCTCATCATTGTTGCTGTTCAGTCACTCAGCCATGTACAACTCTTTGTGACCCCATGGACTGGACTACAGCCCAGCACGCTTCCCTGTTCATCACCATCCCCCTGAGCTTGCTCAAACGCATGTCCATTGAGTCAGTGATGCCATCCAACCATTTCACCCCCTGCTGTCCCCTTCTCCTTCTGCCTTCAGTCTTTCCCAGCATCAGGGACTTTTCTCTTCAGATCAGAAAGCCAAAGCATTAGAGCATCAGCTTCAGCACAGTCCTTCCAATGAATATTCAGGATTGATTTCCTTAAAGTTTGACTCATTTGATCTCCTTGAAGTCCAAGGGACTCAGCTCCTTGTGACTAAAACCTCTTCTAAAGTAAGTGCTTGATTGCATTGAACTCCCCCTTCACCAAAATCTTTTTTTTTTTCTCTCCCTTTTATTGTTTTTGCCATACAATGCCATGATATCACCATGGGTTTACATATGCTCCCCCTCCAGAACCCCCCTCCCTCCTCCTTCCCTCCTCCCTCCCCCTGGGAAATCTCGATGCACCAGCCCCGAGCATCAATCCTGGGCTGGGGATTGATTAGACATATGATAATTAACATGTTTCAATGCCATTTTCCCATATCATCCCACCCTTACCCTCATCCACAGAGTCCACGAGTCTGTTCTATACATCTGCGTTCCTTTTGCTGTCTTGCATGATGGGTTCTCGTTACCGTCTTTCTAAATTCCATATATATGGGTTAATATACTGTATTGTTGTTTTTGCTTCTGGCTTACTTCACTCTGGATAATGAACTCCCCCTTCACCAAAATCTTATGCATTAGCCTTCCCCCACTATCTCTTTGTAGCAATTTCTTGGAACTCTCTGAGGTGCTGTCTCCCAGGCCGCAGTCTTCACTTGGCCCCAAATAAAACTTAATTCACAACTCTCACTTTGTGCATCTTATTTTAGTCAACAGAAGAATGTTTCTTTGAGTTCTATGAGCTGCTCTAGCAAATTAATCAAACCCAAAGAGGTGATTAGTGGAAATTCTGACTCACAGACAATTGGTCAGAAGTATAGGTAACAACCTAGGCTTGAAGGTGGCATCTGAAGAGGGAAGCAGCAGGGAGAAGTCTTATAGGACTGAACACTAAACCAATCTTTCGCTCTGAACCCTTAAATTGAATCTGAGACTATCTCTGGGTAGAGAGTCAGAATTGAGTTCAATTGTAGGACGCCAAGCTGGTGGATGAGAGGTGTTTGTTGGTGATGTGCGGAAGCACGCACACACACACACACACACACACACACACACACACACACACACACAC
>ML661340.1:5555690-5571826 GCA_007570785.1 Antilocapra americana | reverse complement strand
ACACACACACACACACACACACACACACACACACACACACACACACATATTGGAGTTAGATTCAGGAACCTTAAAGAGAACATAACCAGAAATAAATGACGTTTTGAATGACTTAAAAGTAATGTGATAAAGTAATACATTCTGAAATAAATATATTTCACGTGGGTGTGAAATATATATATATATATTTATTTATTTATATTTATTTATAAATATATATAAATAAACATATATTTATATATTTTATAAATATATATTTATAAAATATATAAATATTTAATAAATATATATTTATATTTATAAATATATTTTATATATATTTATATTTATATTTATAAATAAAATAAATATATATTTATAAATATTTATATATATATATATAAATATATTTCACTTGGGCGTGTAAGCAAGCCACTCTGACTGATCTGTTTGTCCCCCTTGACCCTTCTCTTAACCACCAATAGATCTTAACTAATTTACATCTAATTATAACAAGAGAATTTCACATTGCAAATTCGTTGACCTCCTTCCTTTTTCAATACCCGATTTGTGATGGCAATTTTCTGAAACCCAAAATAGCTATGCTTGACTTTTCCCTTCTCTTTTCTTCTGTGAGCCCATGTCTAAACAAAGTAAGTTCACAGTAAATGTTAGGGCTCTTCTCACCTGAAAAAAACCTGTATATATAACTCCATTTTAGCCTGAGGATCAACTTTTCATTTTTCATTCTAATCCACTGCTAAAACAAAACCTTCCCTTTAAAAAAGACCCTTCTTTCTTCCCTTTTTCTTCTCCTTGTTTGCCTGGAGACAGCATGTTCCCTGAACCCCAGGCTATGACAGGCATATAGCTGACATCACGTGTCTGGTGGCTGGGGTTCAGAAAGCCAACCATCTCATATTCCCTTTTGCTCATGTTGTAATACTGTGTCATATTGTTGGAAGATGTTACATAAATCATTTTCCTAAACTGTGAACAGCTGTTAAGTATCACTATTTTTGAGACATTTCCTCTGTTAGTTACTTTCCATTGGTGTGTTCAGTTTCTCTGATGAAACAATCCTGTGGCTTATGTAATTACAAGATCTGATTAATCTGTTCTGATTATATATGTCAATACTTAAAGTCATTTTGGAGGGAAATTTTTATTTTCTAAACTGTTGCTGCTGCTGCTGCTAAATCGCTTCAGTCACTAAGATGCAATTCACCTATTTATTTAAAAATTTTTAGTATATTCACATATATGGGCAAGCAACCTCATAGTCAATATTAGACTATTTTCATTATCTCAAAAAGCAGTCTTGAAGTTATAAACCCCTCGAAGTGACATGAAAGTGTTAGTCACTCAGTTGTGTCCACCTCTTTATGACCACATGGAATACAGCCAACCACTCCTCTGTCCATGGAATTCTCCAGGCGAGAATGCTATAATGGGTATCCATTCCCTTCTCCAGGGGATTTTCCTGACCCAGGGATCAAACCCAACCAGGGATCACACCTAACCAGGGATCACACGTGACACAGGAATCAAACTCTGATGTCCTGCATTTCAGGTGGATTCATTACCATCTGAGCCACCAGGGAAGCCCATAGACCTTCAAATAGCCCCTACTCCCTAGCAACCAGAAACCTACTTTCTTAAGGACCAAGGTTATGTGCGATATTAACACTTAGATATTAACACCAATATTTTGGCCACCTAATATGAAAAACTGACTAATTGGAAAAGACCCTGATGCTGGGAAAGATTGAAGGCAGGAGAAGAATGGGATGACAGAGGATGAGATGGTTGGATGGCATCACTGACTCGATAGACATGAGTTTTGAGTAAACTCTGGGAGTTGGTGATGGACAGGGAAGCCTAGCGTGCTGCAGTCCATGGGGTCACAGAGTCGGGCATGACTGAGCAACTGACTTAAACTGAATGCTAAGGGCACAGGGTAATGGATATATAGAAAATCTCCTCACTATCTTTGCCACTTTCATGTAAACCTAAAATTATTCTAAAACAAAAATAATTTAAAAGTGCTTCAAATAGATATGGTTCAAAATAATCCAATTGTATTGTTAAATTAACACTTATAGTTCTTGTACTATCCAGTCTATTCTAAGTGTTTACATATGCTAACTTACTGTATCTTCACAAACATTAAATAAGTTGCTATTCTCCTACAGATGAAACTCAGGTCCAGGGAGTAAATGAATTCCCCAAGGTGCTAACCCGAAGAAGAACATCCGGACTTTATACCCTGTCTACCGACTCCACAGTCCGTTCTTTTAATCACTGCACTCTTCTACTGACTATGATACATGACATTTCAGCAAGTCATACGGTTTTGGTGGTGATGTCACTAAGTCGTGTCTGACTCCTGCAACCGCATGGACTGTAGCCTGCCAGGTTCCTCTGTCCATGGAATTTCCTAGTCAAGAATACTGGAGTGGGTTCCCATTTCCTTCTCCAGGGGATCTTCCTGACCCGGGGGTCAAACTCACATCTCTTGTGCCTTCTGTATTGCAGGCAGCTTCTTTACTGCTGAGCCACAGGGAAGCCAGTCAATATAGGGAGGAACAGAAAATGTTGAGATGTGAGATAAAAATCTGAACTGCTCTTCCCAACCATGAGTTTTAAAGAATTACAAGTATTAGTTCAGAAATGATTTTTTTCTCACTTAAATATCACATGCAATTAGAAATGTCTGCATGTGTGTCAAAGTAGGTTAAGTCAGGCCTATATGCTCATTGATTTCAGCTAGGAAAGGTGGATAAAGTACAAAACTCAAAAACATGTCTTAAAGGCTGCAATCCTGGTTCCACCAATAACTGTGCCCCTGCTGACAATTCACTTGACATCTCTATTTCTCAGTACCTGGATGGGCAGATCATAACACCTATGTCGCAGATCCTTGCAAAACTGCACAGTATATAGTAAGTGAGTGATCAGTGATATGAAAACAAAGAGTGGGGAAGGGCAGACAGGGGACTGTCTCAGGACAGACAGCTGTTTCTTGCAGGAAAGTTGAGAGCAGCCCTATGTATGAGGGATACATAAAAGGAGACCTGACTTAAGCAAGGAAGTGAGTCATGGGGCCTTCTTGAGAAAGAGTACTTTAGACAGAAGGGAGATCCTCCAATGCCAAAGAATTGAAGGTTTCAAATTGTGGTGCTGGAGAGGAACCCTGATAGTCCCTTGGACAGCAAGGAGATCAAATCAGTCAGTTCTAAGGGAAATTAACCCTGGATATTCGTTGGAAGGACTGATGCTGAAGCTGAAGCTGCAATACTTTGTCCACCTGATGCAAAGAGACAATCCACTGGAAAAACCCCCAGTGCTGGGAAAGATTGAAGGTAGAGGATGAGATGGTTAGATAGCATCATCAACTCATTGGACATGAATTTGAGCAAAGTCTGGGAGAGAGTGAAGGACAGAGGAGCCTGGCGTGCTGAAGTCTGTGGAGTCACAAAGAGTCAGACATGACTTAGCAACTGAATGACAACAAGATGCTTCAGGCAAGAGTACCTTGGAATGGAGAGCTTGGAAATCAGCAGGCAAGGAGGAGACTGGTGAGGTGAGGAGTAAGTATATAGAGGCCCAAATTGATTTGCAAACCTAAACCACTCTGATTGTTGCCTGAAGATTTCTCTCACATTGCCTGAGGCACTCTACTACCCACAGAAATTGCCTCTGCCTTGAAATCTCAAGCCATTGTTTGGATATACCACATTTAAATATACGAAATTGGTATATATAAGTATCCATCTCTCACCTGTAACTGCGATGTAAATTGCCTCATGCCATTATCATTTAGAGTGTGTATATGTGTGTGTTTGTTTGTGTACAAAAATGTGTTTGTTTCATGTTTAATCCACTAAAGCATCTAGAAAATTATCAAGATTATATATTTTTGTTTAGTAAATTCTAACAAACAAAACACATTACATTAGAGCAAGAATTGTGACTTTGGTTATAATTCTCTTCTCATGCATCCTGTAAACTTCATATGCACCCACTAGAATTGAAATTATTTTAAATTTGCAATATAGCTTACAGGCTTGAGTAGAATTGTACAGGCATTATTGGGTATTATGATCCAGTTTACAGTCATGAGAGCCAGTCAAAAGTTATTTTAATTTCATTTGATAAAGGGCTCAACATTCTCTTTGAGAAGCTAAATGGCTTTCCAAAGGTTATACAGTTAATAGGTAGTAGAAACTTGAGTTGAATCAATGTTGCTGGGCCTCTGTTTATTTTTTCCTAAGTTTACCACAGGCCAAAATGAATTTAAAATATTGTGGAGTAAGGTTAAGCCTATAAATATCCAAAGAAATACTACTAAATTCATGAAAAAAATGAGAACGACAATTCTATTAATTAAATTACAGTCATGTCCCTGATAAGTAAATGTTCTTGGAGCTGTAATTGCCTGTCAGTAAGGAAGGCTACTTTTTAAATGCTGTATTTCTAAATTATTATCACAACACAAAATGATGATTTTCAGAGGAACTAAATTCCTAGCAGCAGAAGTTGCTCTTTGGAGAAATATAAGATTCACTCTGATACCTTGCCCACATTAATTGGAATTCCAATGTGACCATTTTCAAAACATAATATTAAAAACTAAAATTCTTCAATTATTTTCAAGAAAGTAAAAATTCAAGAAGAGCACAAGGTGGAGGAGTGATTGAGAATTCAACATGTATTCTTGGCTCTTCTACATAACTAGAAAATAAATGCTTGGCAAATCATGCATTATAATATACAGATATGGAAAATTCTCAAATACACAATTACTCATTTACGTTTCTCTTCCTTTCTGGGATCTGTAGCAAACTTTGAATCCAAGTTTGGATTCTCTTGCCTTTCAGAATTCTACTTAGAGACTTCCTTGATCTCATCAAGTGAATAAATAGGGAGGAAAGGTAAAACATGGTAAATACCACTAAAGAATTACATGGTAGGCAAATCTGCTGTCAAAAGCCCATATAAGGACTTCCAAAACAAATGAAAGCATTTGCCTCCTCCATGCCCTTATTTACCTTCATTAGCCTGATTATTGGGCTATTTACAGCATAGAATCACAACCTACAAGTGGTGCTCATCTTTTGATTCCTGACTTGTCTATCTGAGTTGCAAACTGGGAACGCAAGACTTCAGTTTTGTACAAACAGTTGCCCTAAAGTCATTCAAAAGAAGGCATGCAATAAAAACTGTGCATGCAATATTTATTTTAACAACATATCTCATGTAGAGTGACTTGAAAACAGAAACAAAGGCAAAATTACATTGCTGAATTTTTTAATAATTAAATTAAATATCACACAATGTATATAAAAGTACTAGGCATACTCCATCTAGTTATAACATTTAGACATGGGCTATATGGCTTTATATTATAGAAATTCATAGAAGAAATCCAGAAAATAGCTCAGCCCTTGCAAAATAAGATGTTTTCAATTAGGAAATTAAATAATTTGTGATTTCAGAGCAAATAACAGCACTTTGTGGTAAAAGTGTCAACATCACAATTCAAGAGACTTAGCCAGTTCATTGCACTTGACTCACAAATCCAAAATTATGAGAGCCCTTCTTTAGTTGTAGGGCTATTTTTCATTTTACATGTTATGTGCTTGTTTTGATATATTCCACATATTTGAAAACTCATAATTTTCTTATCTGGTTTTATTCTTGAAAAGATTCCAAACAAATATATAAAGTATATATTCTTATACTTTAAATATAGAACAAAAGCATAGGAAATCTAGGAACTTAATGATTTTTATGAATGTAAGTTCATAAGTTCATATAATATAATCATCAAGATACTGTTCATCATGTAATTTACTACCAAAGTTTTTTAAAGTAGTACTATTCTGCTAACCCTAAATGAAAAGAGATTCTGCCATAGCTATTTATCAACATATAATGTTGTTGTTGTTCAGTTGCTAAGCCATGTCCTACTTTTTGCAACACAATGGACTGCAGCACCCAAGGCTTCCTTGTCCTTCACTATCTCCCAGAGTTTTCTCAAACTCATGTCCATTGTGTCAGTGGTGACATACAACCATCTCATCCTCTGTCCCCCACCTTTTTCCACATGCCCTCAATCTTTTCCAGCATCAGGATCTGTTCCAGTGAGTCAGTTCTTCACATCAAGTGACTAAAGGATTGATGCTGCAGCTTCAGCATCAGCCCTTCTAATGAACACTCAAGGTTGATGTCCTTCAGGATTGACTGGTTAGATCCCATGGCTGTCCAAGGGACTTTCAAGAATCTTCTCCAGTACCACAGTTCAAAAGCATCAGTTCTTCGGTGCTCACCTTCTTTTTGGTCCAACTCTCATATCCATACACGACTACTAGAAAAACCATAGCTTAGACTATGCAGACTTTTGTTGGCAAAATGATGTCCCTGCTTTTTAATACACTGTCTAGGTTTATCGTAGTTTTTCCTCCAAGGAGCAAGCATCTTTTAACTTCAAAGCTGCAGTCATAATGCACGATGATTGGGGGAATATAATAAAACAATATATAATGTGTGTGTGCTAAATCGTTTCAGTTGTGTCAGACACTTTGAGACCCTAAGAACTGTAGCCCGTCAGGCTCCTTTATCCATGGGATTCTCCAGGTAATAATACTGGAATGGATTGCTGTGCCCTTCTCCAGGTGATCTTCCTGACCAAAGGATCAAACCCATGTTCCTTACGTCTCCAGCATTGGCAGATGGGTTCTTTACCACTAGCTCCAGCTGGAAAGTCTATACTAAATTGGTAAGCAATTTTTCATCTGCTGAGAGGAAAATTATAACATTATTCTAGATGAAATACAAGCTTCTAAAACATGACCTAAGATCTAATGATAGATAATAATGGGTTTTCTAATGATAGATATTAAGGGATTTTCTAACCTACTTTCTACAAACCATTATGTCTCAATCATGCTGAGATTCTCCACATCAAAGATATATGGGACAAAATTACTCTGAGTTTGTTCAAAGATACTCCTGTCACTCTTTTCTTTGACAATCTCCTTCAACCCCATATACAGTGTTTAAAAAATAGCATTTTACAAAAAGCTTTAAACAAAACTGATTACTTTCCTTCCTAAACAAAATATGCAAGAGAAAGGAAAGAGCGTAATAGAAATAATGTCAAACCCGAAGATTTGGTGAGGAATAAATAAGACATTGCTGCAAAATTCAGGTAAACACTAAATAAGTTACAGTTGCTTTTAATATCCTAATTTAATTTTGCAAGCAAAATTGGAAGTCGAATTGTTAAACTGCAAGGCTAAATTTGACACATTTCACTGTCATATTTTATTTGTATGTATCAAGAGAAGCGAGTTCGATCCCTGGGTCAGGAAGTCTCCCTGGAGTAAGAAATGGCAACTCGTTCCAGTATTATTGCCTGGAAAATTCAATGGACAGAAAAGCCTGACGGGCTACTGTCCATAGGGTCGCAAAGAATTGGGGATGACTGAGGGACTGTGTACACATACAGAAAAAGAACGCGTCTATTTAGGCGATGTGGGCATTAATCAAAAATGGAATCTTCAGGATCTCTATTATGGAAACACACCACCAAAGCTACTCATCATTATCCATTATACCTTAGGCTTTCCTTTTTTGATAGTATTATCCCCAAAGTTTTATTTAACTAAAAACTCCTAACTTTATAAACTCTTCTCTCTCTTCCAAGTCTTGTCATCTACAAAACTCCAAACCATCTTCACCATGATTTCTCTCTTCTACAAACTCTGATATGCATTTTCTCTGCACAGGGATCGTCAACTAACTCCCTGCAAAATTCATTTTCATTTGAATACAAATAGTTTTCATTTTGGGACTTCCCAGTTGGTGCTAGTGATAAAGAACCTGCCTACCAATGCTGGAGACATAAGGGACCCAGGTTCCATTACCCTGGGTCAGGAAGATCCCCTGGAGGAGGGCATGGCAATCCACTCCAGTATTCTTGCCTGGAGAATCCCGTGGACAGGGGAGCCTGGTGGGTTACAGTCCATAGGTTCACAAAGAATCTGACACAACTGAAGCAACTTAGCACAACGTCGCACAGTTTTCGTTTTACCATACCTTTCATAATTCATTGCCTCTTGTGTACCTTCCACAGTTCTGTGAACACAATGGAAGCCCATAAACGTACTTTGACTAACTCACAGATACACAAAGATATCATTAAAAGTCCACATCAAGAAGCTTTGTATGTAATACATGACTCCCCTAGAATATATGACATGAGCGTCGCCCTCTAAACCTCACTGCTGTTTCAATTGTGATAAAATAGCTCATTTATAATCATTATTGACCATACTTACTCATTATGACAGAGATCCAATACAGAAATACATTTTCACTTAGAAGAAATCTTAAAAATCTTGTAGCCACCTTTAATTTTTAATCAGGAAAGAAATCCCACTGGGGCAATAAGAAGCACTACACTGATGCCTATTTCATTCTTGTTCCTGGCATGGAGGGCAAGAGCCGTATACATTTACAAAACAGTATGACAAACATGAATACATTCAAGCTTGATGCAGCAATAATAATTCAGAATAAAATTAGAAGAATGCAATAATAAAACACAAGCCTCTGGAAAACAATAAACCAAAAGTGAAACCTATTGTAAATTATTCCCAGCAAACACTGGTTGAATGCAAACTTTCTTATTAGAGGCTAAGAATTTCTACTGTCTGGCAATTAGAAATAGGAAAGGGTGAAATAATTGGTTCCCTGACCGGGCCTATTATTCCCAGTGAACAACCATCTATTACAAATCAAGCTAACCTCACAATTTTACTGGAGAGCTTTCTCAGTGAAAACAATTGGGTCACTACATTGAGAAATCACAGAAATGTTGTCAAACCACAAATACCCTTACTTGGGGGGAAAAAAAAGCTTAAGTGCAATTACAAAAGCTTAAATATGCAGTCACCATGTACATGAATCTAAGCAAAAAGAAAAGGAAATTGTATCATTTGAAAAGAAATAAACAATGAACATACTGCCTATATTGGATATTTTGGTATATAGAATGAATTGAAAGGATGTTTAGATATTACATAAGCCTATCTCCAATACACTTTAGGAATTCTTACTTGACTAGTAGTTATCTACTTTTTCTTTATTTGCAAAATTGGGATGTTCAAAGCACTTAATTTTGCCACATGTGATATGAGACTGTGAGTCACAAGGAGTATTTATTGAATAGCTAGCTTATAAAGCATATTAAACTACTAAACTGGCAATTTTTCATATATTCTAGGTTAATTTTAGTAGTTCTGTTAGCTAGATGATTGCTCCATAAGATACTGTTGATGAAACACTCTTTTTTAATTTTTTCTAATCTGTACAGCAAGATACTTTGGTAACATAAAATAGATTCTCATGGTAATACCAAATTGCTCTATAATTTTTAACATCTCACTTCTAATTTCTATTTACCTGTCTAGTTTAAATGATAAACAAATATTTTGAGGACTAGAAATAATCCATAGTCTTAGGTAAGCTATCTAGAGTTGACCACAACATTGATAGTAAGAGGTGCAGAAAGTGTTGACTAAATACCTGTAGCATGAATTCAGGGATGATGAAAACACTCATACAAAATGTTCCTTTTTACTAAAAAGGCTAAATGAAATTTGTCAACTTAAATCATCACTAGTTTCAAAACATATTATGAAACACATTAAGCTATTCCATATTTTTCACGTCACAGTTGGTAGAGAAGTACTTCTGGACGAAACGTTACGGTGGTGTCTTATGTAATATGCTGCTGCTGCTGCTAAGTCGCTTCAGTCGTGTCCGACTCTCTGCAACGCCATAGACGGCAGCCCACCAGGCTCCCCGTCCCTGGGATTCTCCAGGCAAGAACACTGGAGTGGGTTGCCATTTCCTTCTCCAATGCATGAAAGTTAAAAATGAAAGTGAAGTCGCTTATTTGTGTCCAACTCTTAGCGATCCCATGGACTCCAGCCTACCAGGCTCCTCTGTCCATGGGATTTCCCAGGCAAGAGTACTGGAGTGGGATGCCATTGCCTTCTCCATATGTAATATGAAGGCATAATAATTACCTGTTGAGTTAATGTATTTTTTCATGTATGCTCAGAGGACAGTATATTTAAAAATGGACGTTTATATATCCTCTTTTCCTACTTTTGTATTTGTTTATTGATTTATATATGTGTGTATATATATATAATTGTAAACAAAGAAAACTGCAAATTTACAGTTTAATCCAAAAAAAATCTACTTGTTTTCATTGACTACACTAAAACTTTTGACTCTGTGGATCATTACAAATTGTGGAAAATTCTTAAAGAGATGGAAATACCACCTTACCTGCCTCCTGAGAAACATGTATGCAGGACAGGAAGCAACAGTTAAAACTGGACGTGGAACAACAGACTGGTTCCAAATTGGGAAAGGAGTACGTCAAGGCTGCATATTGTCATCTTGCTTATTTAACTTATATGCAGAGTACATTATGAGAAACGCTGGGCTGGAAGAAGCACAAGCTGGAATCAAGATTGCTGGGAGAAATAACAATAACCTCAAATATGCAGATGATACCACTCTAATGGCAGAAAGTGAAGAGGAACTAAAGAGCTTCATGATGAGGATGAAAGAGGAGAGTGAAAAGGCTGACTTGAAACTCAGCATTCAAAAAATAAAGATCATGGCATCTGGTCACATCACTTCACGGCTAATAGATGGGGAAAAAGTGAATACAGTGACAGACCTAATTTTCTTGGACTCCGAAATCACTGCAGATGGTGACTGCATCCATGAAATTCAAAGACCCTTGCTCCTTGGAAGGAAAGTGATGACAAACCTAAACAGAGTATTAAAAAGCAGAGACATCACTTTGCCAACAAAGATCTGTATAGCCAAAGCTATGGTTTTTCCAGTAGTCATGTATGGATGTGAAAATTGGACCGTAAAAAGGCAGAGAACCAAAGAACTGATGCTTTCAAATTGTGATTCTATAGAATTTCTTGGACTGCATGATCAAACCAGTCAATCCTAAAGGAAATTAGTCCTGAATACTCATTGGAAGGACTGATGCTGAAGCTGAGGCTCCAGTACTTTGGCCACCTAATGCAAAGGGCCAACTCATTGAAAAGATCCTGATGCTTGAAAAGACTGAAGGCAAAAGGAGAAGGGGGCGACAGAGGATGAGATCGTTAGATAGCATCATTGTCTCAATGGACGTGAATTTGAGAGAGCTCTGGGAGATTGTGAAGGACAGAGAAGCCTGGTGTGCTACAGTCCCTGAGGTCATAAAGAGAAAGACACAACTGAACAACAACACATCATTATTTGCTGTAAGATTTTAACAGGTCACATTCACCAATTTAATGAAGTTTAATTCTGTTACTAGTTGGCTAATTTTTTTAACGTTAATTCATGAAATGTCTTTTTATGGATCAATAGAATTGATCATTTGATTTTGCTTCTTTAGTCTAATAACGTAATTATCAACTAACAGCATACTTACAAGGGTAAAATAATCCATAATACTCATAATGTTTTGTTTTAGAAGTGCCTTATTTGGTTTGCTCAAATTTTATTGAAATATGTTTTATATATAAGGAAAAATAATGTTACTTCATAGTATTTATTTTAATGGCATTTTAGTTCAATTTAATTGAATTGAATTGATTTTAATTAATTTAAATTTAATTGAATTTTTAAATTTTTGACATAACTAGCTTAAGGACTGAATTAGAATTATTGCTTTTCCTAATTTCCAGAAGAGTTTTTTTGATGCAATGATAAATATATTTTTTAAAGTTTCTGTTAACTTTTAAATTATTTAGATCTTATGTCTTAAAAGTGATGAGACTGAGTAGCAATCAAATTTGCATGTTTAGTGATCTAATCATTTTAGTCTTTAATCTGGATAATATGAGTAATTTTTAATTATAATATTCCAGAAAATTTTATTTTCCTAATTCAGTTTTTTTATATAACTCTTCATAGCATTAACTTAACCATCACCATGTTTGTGTATGCACATGGATATCTGTATTTGTCTTGATTGAATTTTTTTCAGATACTTTTATCTCTCTCTTTTTTATCATAATTCTAATTCTTTATATTTAAATAAATATTCGTTATTTTCCAGTCCTCATGTATTCAGTTTTTTATTTTGCATAGCTATCCATTTTTTCAAGAAGACTATTCTTCTTCTATAGTCTATTTATTTTTATGTCTAATACTTTACAGTTATATTAAAAACACATATATGAAAACTCCAATATCTGGAACTCCTGAGGGTTTGTTTGTATTACTTTTAAAAACTATTTTTGGTTAATTTGTTTCTCTTTCTCAATATACTTGTTATTTTCTCTCTTTTTATTTAAACTCTATATTTACTTATTGTATAAAATGAAAGTTTAGAAGATCGCTAGTTCTAGGAAGATTCAATAGACATGTAGGCTTCTATTCATCCAAATATAGTTAAAACTCGACATTATATAGAAAGCTGGGTGCTGAAGCATAGCTGCTTTTGAACTGTGGTGCTGGAGAAGACTCTTGAGAGTCCCTTGGACTGCAAGGAGAGGCAACCAATCAGTCCTAAAGGAGATCAACACTGAATATTTATTGGAAGGACTGATGCTGAAGCTAAAACTCCAATCCTTTGGCCACCTGGTAAGAGAAACTGACTCATTGGAAAAGAACCCAATGCTGGGAAAGACTGAAGGTGGGAGGAGAAAGGGAAGACAGAAGATGAGATAGTTGGATGGAATCACCAACTTGATGGACATGAGTTTGAGTAAACTCCAGGAAATAAGTGAAGGACACGGAAGCATGGCATGCTGTAGTCCATGGGGTCACAGAGAGTCAAACACGGCTGAGCTACTAAATAACAATAACAAGAAAATCCATGTTATTCTAGTGTTCATTTGAAAGATTTTGAAAACTCATAGTATAAATTTACCATCACAGTCAAGATACCTAACATTTTAAACATTTACAAAGTTTCTCATCCTTTCATCCCATAAAATAAGATTTGCCCTCTATCCATCTTGCCCTTTTCAAATGTCATATAATTGAATTTTATAATCACAATTAAAGAAAAGGTGATTTTAAAAAAAGAAAGAAAGAAATATGTCAAAGTTAGAAGAAAATTCCCTCTTTCAAAATTTCAAGTCAATTAATAAATTATGTTTTAAATTATCAAGTCAAACACCATAATTCCAAATGATAGAACCATTCACAAGAGTACTTTAAATTTTTTCCAAGTTTTAAAAAGTTTTGAAAAACAGAATTTAATAATAATTAAACTAAATATTATAAAATAGTTTGTTGAGTCATCTGTTGGTGAAATCACTTTTCCTTTGATTGAAATATAAAGTGCAATATTATGTTATTTTCAGGTGTACAACAGTGATTTGACATTTGTATGCATTATAAAATGATCAGCATAAGTCTAATAGCTATCTGCTCCCATATAAAGTTATACATTATTATATATTATCGTCCATATTCCTTATGCTGTATGTTTCATCTCCTTGACTTATTTTATAGTTGGAGGTTTGTCCTACTTGATCCCATTCACCTATTTCACACACTCTTTCCCAGCTCTTCCCTTTCCTCTGGCAAACTTCCATTTGTTGTCTGTATTTATGAGTCTACTCTCATTTTGTCTGTTTTGTTCGTTTGAGATCATACAGTGTTTATCTTTCTCTGTCCGCGTTATTTCACTTAGCGTAATATCCCCCAGCTCCATCTCAGTTGCTAGAAATGGCGATTCCATCCTTAGCTTGAAGTAAGCCCAACTATTTGAAGAGCTAACACCTTCTTACTGCCCCCCTCATAGCTTAAGGAGAAAGCGTCTCTAACATCGCATCACTCAATAACATTCTGGACCACCTGGATCTGTATACTCTCTATGTTTGTTTGGCTCAGCCAAGAAGCAGACATCAAAATTGGGTTAAATGTACAAGAAACTTATCAGAGAAATTTAGAAAGTAATTGGAACAGTGCCTGACATGAGTTATATAATTATTGGCTATGTTAAAATAAACCACTGATGAATATTTAAGTTGCTTCCAAAGTTTCTTTATCATAGAGCTGTTAGTAAAGAAAATTGCATGGGGCCCAGTTAAATAGGACTTCAGCCAAAGAAGAATTTTTTATGTAACTATATCCTCAGTAATATTTTTTTTCTAAAATTACCAGAAGTTGAGAATACATTAAGAAGATTTTTCTGGTTTGAATAAATGATACTAAGTACAGAAACAGCATTCTTTTAACATTAACAGTAAATTTTATTTTATTTTTATTTTTCGTAATTTTTTTCTGACTACCCAGTGTGGCATACAGGATCCTAGTTCCCTGACCAGAGATCAAACCTTGCATGGGGAGTACAGAGTCTTAACCTCTGGACCATTGGGGAAGTCCCAAGTTTGATTTTAAAGCAAAATCAAATATAAATTTTTTGTAACTATTGCTCTCTATATAGTCTCAACTATAATATATATGTATCCATTCATGTATATCAAATTAAACTGCTGAAATAATGCAATATTTTAATGTCAGTAATATAAAATATAAAAGTAATATAAAATTTGAAAGATGTGAAAATGAAAATTCAGAGTGATCTGTTATCATTTCAGTTACTTGCAATAAAATGTTAAAAGGGCTGAAACATTGACAAATGCCTATAATTTACCATGATAATTTGCCTATAGTTTCTCAAATGTTTCATTTTAGGTTGAAAATCAAAGTGCTATCAGACCAGATTCTGATATCATTTAAAATTGTTTCTAACTTTAGCTTTGAATCTTGAAAGAAATTTGTCTCAATGCACAAGGAAAGTTAATTAGACATATTGAGAGGTGAGAAACCGTCACAAATGCTTCTCTTTTGAAAACCCAGGACTATGTTTAGGAAGACCATAGGGATTTCTTTCAAAATTTATATGATAATTAGTCTGCATAGTGTTGGAAATGAAAGATACAAAAAAAGGTTGAAGTTGTATCTTTTCTAGAGCTTAAACCAGTGATACTAAGGCACACAGTCTAAACACTCGGTTTTCATTTGTTTGTTTGGTTGCCCACTGAGTGCTTAAAGCTTTAATCTTGACACTACAGAGCCAAGCATTTCTCTTGACTTCTCCCCAAAAACTCAAATGCAATAAATCTTTTCACTGAGTCTCACAAAATTATAGTTCAGTAAACACATATATGGTCCATAAAATCAGTAAAAATTGTATGTATCGCTTGTGTATATTGAAGAAGGAAATGGCAACCCACTCCAGTATTCTTGCATGGGAAATCCCATGGACAGAGAAGCCCGGTGGGCTATATAGACCATGGGGTCACAAAAGAGTCAGACATGGCTGAGAAACTAACAGCAACAACTTGTCTATATAGCAATTATGGAGTCGTGTGTCACATGTCCATGATACTAAGAATTTTATCTTGATACGTAAAAATCACAGTGCATTTTGTTGAAGGCCTAATGCATGTTCCTACATTAACTGTATTTACTTGAAATCTGCAAGAAAATGTCTGGGTTTAGTTCATCACTGTGACTCTTAGATTCATATATTATATTTTAGGAGAACTGAAGATAAACTCCAATGAATTTAGGATTGTAAATTCATATATATTTATTCCATGACTCCAATCACTCAATGTTTATACTTGAATATATGGCTTAAAGTGTATGAAAGGTATGATTTTTATTAGTATTAATATATTATATGTAAATACATAATTCTAATATAAATATCAACTTAATATTTGGAATATTAAAAGTTGTCCAAAAATAATTGAGTTTTGAGAACATTTTAACATTCAAAAACTTTTTTATATAAGGTAATAATTTGTGTTTATAAAAATGGATACATGTATAATGTATATGTATTTTAATAAATATATTCTGTGCATTATACATATTTAGTAGACTACAAACATACATGAGAATTAACTGTTGGTTGCACCTATAGAGATGGAGCCATTTTTTCTTGGCACTAAGAACGCTTGGGTCACCTACTACTCTTGTGAGTAGCTATAAGATTCATTTCACATATAATTTACAAATATTTAGCTCCAACTCCTTTAGCTGTTAATTCATTCTTTTTCCTAGGAAAGGATTTATTATTTCTTTTT
>ML661340.1:5542922-5553747 GCA_007570785.1 Antilocapra americana | reverse complement strand
AAAAAAAAAAAAGAATGATAGGAAGATATCAAAGTTCGTTCAGCAGTTTTCACATCCCAGAGTGTCATATATATAAAACATACACTACTTTCTGTATGTACAGTAAGATGATGAAGTTAGTATTCTGATATAGTAAAAGACTTTTTAGACATTTTACCTTTTGATATCTAAACTATCTTAGCTGGTTCACTAATTTGCTGGGTGACATAAGATAACTAACTTAATGTTCATTATGGGTTAAGGCTTTCTTTCTATGCTTGTCAGCTGTGAACAGTGTAATTATAAAATGTCTAGGTATAGTGAAAAGGAAAAACAGAAACTTATTAGTATAATTAGAAGGAAAGTAAATTATTCAGGGTTACTTTAAGTTGCAGTGTGAAAGTAGAGAAATACATAGACACAGGACACATGATACATATGTGAAATATGTTTATCTAAAATATTATTTTGTTGTGCAAAATAATGTATTTGAAACCTGTATTCTGTAAATAAGAACAATGATTGTTGTTACCATATCTCCTACAGTACATGCTATAGGCTACTTAAATGAAAAATGATACATTTGAAGCCAGTTTTGGCTCTATCTTGTAAATTAAATTTTATATACAGGGCTTTCCCAGTGGTTCAGTGGTAAAAATCGCTTGCCAATGAAGGAGACATGGGTTTGATCCCTGAGTTAGGAAAATCCCCTGGAAAAGGAAATGGCAACCCACTCCAGTGATCTTGCCTGAAAAATTCCATGGACAGAGCAGTCTGGTGGGCTGCAGTCCCTGGGGTTGCAAAGAGTCAGACATGACTTCGTGACTACACAACAACAATATATTTTACATATGGCAAGTTTGACAATAACATAAGATGATTTGAGTTTTATCCTTTCTTGTATTGTTTATGATAACCAAGCTAATTCTTGGGGCATTAGTGATATAGTATTATATGTATCATACTTCTAATTTTAAAGAGAAAAAAATTATTTTGATTTCTTAAAACTTGACCTCATACTAATAGTTATATTTGATAAAATTTTTCTGGTGACAACCTTGCTGGAGTATTAGACTTGTTCTCTGTTGCCTGTCCCATTTAGATTTAATATGTTCCTTTACAAGTATTAATATAATACTTGCAGCAGCATTTTCCATGGTTCAGATGCACAGAGGAGCCCAGAGGGAATAACTCTGACATGGACACAACCACATTTCTACTCAGGCTGTGTAAGTCTGGACTTCCTGGAAGCAGAGAAGGGTGCAGGAATTTGAGTTTTCATGGTTAATAAGGAAGTGCTCTTCAGGAAAATCTGTGCGAAAGGGAGTGAAGTATGATGGGGACTTAATCGAGGAGAATCAAGTCATGGCTTTATCAGTAGGAAAAGGCTTTGGATCATGTACCTCACCGTCATGTTTTCCCTTTGAAGTCGGGTGCCGGGCTGTGACTAAACGGGTGAGGTTGCTTTCTGGCTAGGATGGCTCCCGTCAGGTGAAGGCAGGTTTCTATGTAGTGTCAAGGAATAAGAGTCCAATGTTTCTAACAAGGGGCTTTCCTGAGACCTCAGTTGGTGAAGAATCTGCCTGCAATGCAGGAGACCCCAATTCGATTCCTGGGTCGGGAAGATCCACAGCAGAAGGCATAGGCTACCCGCTCCAGTATTCTTGGGCTTCCCTGGTGGCTCAGCTGGTAATTTCTAGCAAGTGATGAATAAGTGGGCAGGGATCTGGGTGGGATACCTCAATGTCCTCTCCAGAGGGTAATGAGAATTACTGATGGAAGCGATATTGGTCTTCTTCACAACATGATGATCTCTGGGTAGCTGCAGCTGGCTTCTTTTAAGGGAAATAGAAGCTCCATAGCTCTTAGGTTTAGGTCCTATACTGATAGTGTCTATTAATCAAAGAAAGTAATAAGACCTGGTTTGATGTGAGATAAGCGGGTTTCTTATCAGAGGCAGGAGAGAGAATTGACTGCAATTATTTAGTATACTATCTGAAACGTTAAGTATAGTCTTAATCGCAACATTTTGGTGGAGAAGACCATGGCACCCCACTCCAGTACTCTTGCCTGGAAAATCCCATGGACAGAGGGGCCTGGTAGGCTGCAGTCCATGGGGTCCCTGAGTTGGACATGACTGAGCAGCTTCACTTTCTCTTTTCACTTGCATGCATTGGAGAAGGAAATGGCAACCTATTCCAGTGTTCTTGCCTGGAGAATCCCAAGGACGGGGGAGCCTGGTGGGCTGCCGTCTATGGGGTCATGCAGAGTCGGACATGACTGAAGCGACTTAGCAGCAACATTTTGGTAGGTAACCTTTTCCTTTTTTTTTTTTTTCTTCAGGTAAAAAAGCAACCACACAATAGACTGAATTGTCCCAGAGAGTTTTACCAACAAATGATATTAGCTTCTTTCCCCATTGGATCTGAATACTGGTCAGATCCCATTGAGGCAGGAGATAGATGGGTTCCCCAAGGGTAAATCAGTTGGAGATTCATCCACTGTGAACTATTCTCCAAGTCAAGAATAACAAGACAACTGAGAAAGGAGGCTGAGCCCTAACCAGACCAGTTATCTCTCCTTCTCGAAGTCAGGAGATCTCTCTGACTACACGAGTGCAGGAGTGCTCCTTGGAGATCAAAACGGGAGTAATGCTAAGAGATGCCATACCCATAGACATCGTCAGTGAAAAGCCATCTAGGCTAAGAGATGCGTGCATGCACTTGGGAGGATCCTTCGATGTACCAAAGACGGACTCTGAGCCAGGCAAATCAGAATGATTGGCCAAATGAAAATGGAAAGAAATGTCTCATCAAAGTAACTCAAACTGCCACAAGGGCATGACCCAGAAAGTCTCTCTGAGTCTGCTGTGTGTCTATCCACATATCCTGTACTCTTTGTTCCTCCCAATAAATACTTTACTATTATCACTACTTTCCTTATTTGTGGGAATTCTTCTGCAAAGCTGAAAGGCCAGGTTCTGGTCACTGACCACTGGCCTAGTGGCTAGGATTTGGTGTTCTTACAGCGGTGACCTGACCACACTCTCTGGTGTGGGAACTGAAGCCCTGCTTCAAGCCACTGCAGTCCAAGGCCACCTGGCATCTCCATCAGTTGAATCAAAGCCCCGCCTCCCTCCATAGGGCTGGGTAGGATGATTCCTCACGCGGAAGAGGCATGATCATTTGATTCTTTAACATACTACACAGATTCTTATAACCTTAAGTTTCCTTTTGGGACAAAGAGACTTCACTCCTTCCCCTGACTATCTTTTTTCTTAAGAAAACTCATGTCAGGGTAAAGAGCTGGAGGTATTAGGGGTGTGTCAGTAAGCAAATACTTTCAGATATGAATGGAATGGAGGCTGAACATGGCTAGAGTAACTGAATATCCATTTAGCCCATGAAAACATCAGGTGGGAAGATCATCATTACTGTTTCTATTTCAGCTTTGAGGATCCCTTTCTTCAACAGGCACATCACATTACTTTCTAGTTGGGATTTGGGGTATACTTTTTGACTAACTCAAGCTCATTTCATATAGCAGGAACATTTTTGAAAAGCAAAGCAAAAGTAAAGTCACTCAGTTGTGTCCGACTCTTTTCGACCCCATGGACTGTATGTAGCCTGACAGACTCCTCTATCCATGAGATTTGCCAGACAAGAATACTGGAGTGGGTTGTTATTTTCTTCTTTAGGGGATCTTCCCAACCCAGGGATCAAATCTGGGTCTCTTGCCTTGCAGGCAGACTTTTTACCATCTGAGCCACCAGGGAATCAGTGAAAAGAAGTACACTGATTAAGAAACTTGATTGGAGTTTTTTCCATTCAATTTTCATAATAATATCTCTTGTGTTTTCCCCATTTTCATATAGGAGTGAAAGGGTTTTTTAAAGCAGTAGATCTGACTGTAAGTATTTATATAGATAGCTTGATTTAATTTCTCATTTTCCAGTAGATACTCTTCTTCTAAAAATTTTTATTTATTTATTTGGCTGTACCAAGTCTTAGTTTTGGCATGTGGAATATTTTTGTTGCAAAATGTAGACTCTACTTCTCTGACTAGGAGTAGAGCCCAGGTCCCCTGCATTGGGTATGTGAAGTCTCAGCCACTGGACCAGCAGGGAAGTCCCATTTAGTCAATGACCTTTGTTAGTATTGTATTAATAATCCTAATCTGAACCCATAGGATCAAACTATTAGTCAATGCCTCATTTATTATTTTTCACAGTAGTCTATCAGTCCTTGAGAAATCTCCCTGAGAAGGTCATAATAGTTAGGAGAATTAAAAAAAAAAAAAATATATATATATATATATATATATATAAGAGCTTTCATTTTGTCTGTGAATAGATCTAAGGTTAACCTGTGGACTGAAGAAGAGGTGAAGATTATATTAGCCTGTTTCCATTCTATTTTAACAAGCATTACACTCCTTGGCCTCTGGTCTCTGGGCTCACCAGCCGATATTCTAATGATTAACAAGGGGAAGACGGTAGCTGCCATGAAAAAAATAGTTGCTCAGATTTCCCATTGTAGAAAGCACGATTACTTAATAATCCTAGCTGCTGCTTCTATGAATTAACTACTGCATTCTGACCGTTGCCATGCTTCTGGTATAACTCTAGGTAATGCTTGATTATGGTCATGGTACTGAACTAGGTAGGCACCACAGGAGACATGGGCTTGACACTTGGGTCAGGAAGATCCCCCTGGAGGAGGAAACAGCAACCCACTCCAGTATTCTTGCCTGGAAAATCCCATGGACAGAGGAGCCTGGCCGGCTGCAGTTCAGGGGGTCGCACAAAGAGTTTGACATGACTGAGCACTCACGCACGTGACACTGTAATGGAGCAAGGAATAGTCTTTTCCCTATGGGCACACTTGGCTCAAGTCTCCCCAACAGCCTGCACAAACCTTTCTTGCCATTGTTCTGCAACCATACACTCTTCTACCCAAGTCTCCTCCCTCCCTTTTCTTTTCCCATAGATATTAACTTTCATTGCAGTCTGAAGGCTCTCCTCATCTCCTACTCTATTATTTCTCTTGCACATCTAATATTACCTTGGAGAAAAGTTCTCAGCCCCAAACTAAAGCTATGAGATGGAGTATTTTTGTTTTATTTTGTTTTTTGATGATGTAGAATGAAAGTAAGAAACCAGAATCAATGTTTTGAAAGTGTTGAATCAAGAATCAAACCCAATCAACCCACACATCTCAGTGCCTTAACAAAATCAGCATTTTCTTGCTCTTCAGTCTGTCCAATAAGGGACTTTTTGGTTGGGTGATATGTTCCAAATGTTAATCCAGAAATCAAGCCTCCTCTATCTGGTGGCTCAGTCAGTAAAGAATCCATCTGCAATGCAGGAGACCTGGGTTCAATCCCTGGGTTGGGATGATCCCCTGGAGAAGAGAATGGCTACTCACTCCAGTATTCTGGCCTGGAGAATTCTATGGACAGAGGAGCTAGACAGGCTACAGTCCATGGGGTCACAAAGAGTTGGACACGACTGAGCGACTCTTAGTCACTCACTCATTCACTCACTCTATCTTTGTACCTCTTCATATTATTTAATGGAACCATCAGTTCAGTTCAGTTCAGTCACTCAGTCGTGTGGCCCCATGGACTACAGCACGCCAGGCTTCCCTGTCCATCACCAATTTCTGGAGCTTGCTCAAGCTCATGTCCATCGAGTCAGTGATGCCATCCAACCATCTCATTCTCTGTTGTCCTCTTCTCTTCCCATCTTCAATCTTTCCCAGCATCCAGATCTTTTCCAGTGAGTCAGTTCTTCACATCAGGTGGCCAAAATATTGAAACTTCAGCCTTGACACTTCTATTTTGTTACATCAAGCAACTGTCTCTATTACTGTGTCTGTTCTTGGAAATCATATTTATTCCTAAGGATCATAAACATGGAAAATTTTACATGGGAGATTCTCATGTGATAAGCGTGCCTGTAGTTCACATAGTTTCTGTCTTTGTTTATTGGCCTGGGATCAATTATTTACCCAATTATAGCTACAAAAGAAGTGGAGAAATATAGTATATCTCATTGTATAAGCAGGTTTGGTTGATCAGGCATCAACTGTAACAGTCAGTCTAGTAACAAAGACTATTCCATTCTTTCTCCCACTCCCAGTGGTTATACCTAATTCCTCTGTCTAATCACACATCAAACATTGTGAAGGATGCAAGTCCTCTGCATCACTCACAGACACAGTACATCCAAGTCTGTGTGTGTGTGTGGGTTTGTGTGTGTGTGTGTGTGTGTGTGTGTGTGTTCAGTTGTGTTCGACTCTTTGTGACCCCATGAACTGTAGCTGTCAGGCCACTATCCATTTGACTTCCCAGTCAAGAATACTGGAGTGAGTTGCCATTTTTTTTTTCCTCCAGGGGATCTTCCCAATCCAGAGATTGAAGCCATGTCTCTTGTGTTTCCAGCACTGGCATACAGTTTCTTTACCACTGAGCCACCTTGGAAGCCCACTCTCAAATCTAGTGACCTACAAACTAAAGAGTTAAGTTCTGTGCCCTTTCTCATCTTTATCCTTATTAACCCAACATGGAATACTAAACCAGAGACAGTGAAATATAACTAACAATGTTTATTTCTTGTATCCCCGGGCCAAACTGTGTTTCTTTCAACTTAATGGCAGCTACCTTGACGCTGTTAGAAATAATGGCATTAAGTGAGAAGGCCACACTCATAAATATGTCACAGGGTGAATATTAATAAGACTTTATCACTCAAAGTTGCTTTTATCTCATTTTATACTTTAGAAATATAGAGGCCATCAGTTTTTCCAACACCCCAAAGCCCTAACTTATACCCTCATACGAAAACACTGATTCTTTTCTGAGTTTACCTTTTCTTGGGACCCTTTGCTAAAACCAGTGAGTGAAAGCTGAAACACATTATTATTCTGAATCTCTGCGGCCTTTTCACCTACATTCAGACTTAAGGGTCTGCCTTCCATATTCACTTATTTTAATAAAAAATTTTGTGCCTCTACATAACATCCTCCCTCATATTTCCATCTATCCATATCTTTTAAATTACCTTCCTAGTGTAACTTGGTAAAGCCTCTTAAGCTGGGACCAAGAGACTTGTTAGAAATTTCAGCATATTGCCAGTCTTAAAAATCTCCCTGTAAAAATATGATTTGTTCTTGTTGTTTAGTCACTAAGTTGTGTCTAACTCTTTTGCTACTCTGTGAACTGTAGCCCATCAGGCTCCTCTGCCCATGGAATTCTCCAGGCAAGTAGTCTGGAGTGGGTAGCCATTCCCTTCTCCAGGGGATCTTCTCAACCCAGGAATCAAACTGAAGCCTCCTGCATTGCAGGCAGATTCTTTACCACTGAGCCACCTGGGAAGCCCCAAAATATGGTTTACCATCACCTTTTCTGAATACCTGATTTATTCCCATGCAGTACTCACTGGAAGGATACAGAGGAGCCTACAACTTTACAAAGGAGAGCCATAGCTTTCTAAATGGGGATTTATTTGTTTTCCGATCCTTAAAGTCTGAAAATCCTGTATAGGCAGTGTCCCTTGGACAGCTGACAGATACCAAAACATCTCTGCTCACTATCCTGCATGATGTGAGGAAGTGTTGGCATCCCATTTTGTGCCGGTCTCAGCCTACTGATGGGGATGCCTGGGGGCTGGACATGCATTCACCTGAGGCCATCTCCCCCTCTCAGAACAGGTATTATGGCTGGACTGGCCTTTGTGGTTCCTATGGTGAGTGCAAAATGCCCTCTGCCATAACCAACGAGCCTTATTTATATAATTGTTTCATGAACCTAAGAGAAACAGAACATCAAAAAGTGAATTTCTTTATCTTTTATGTAGTATATGTTTCCCCCTCCCCGCCGCTCCACATCTTGCCTATTCAAGAGTGCAATGTCATCTATAGGCTGTTTTCTTCTGTCAGTGGGGTGGTAGTAGTTTCGTGGCTCAGTTGTGTCTGGCTCTTTATGACCCCATGGACCGCTGCCCCCAGGCTTCTCTGCTCACGGGATTCTCCAGGCAAGAATACTGGAGTGGCTTGCTGTTTCCTTTTCAAGGAATGTTCCTGACCCAGGGATCAACGCTGAGGCTCCTGCACTGCAGGTGGATTTTTTACTGCTGAGCCACCAGGGAAGCCCAGGTAAGAAAATTAGTGTGAAATGAAATGATAGTTATTTCTCTGTCTTCTGACTGGACCCAGGCACCCCTACAAGTCTCTGACCTCACGGGGTCTCCCAGTACAAAGCGTGGAGAGAAAGGCCTCTGCCCTCACTGGGAGTTCTGCCGTGGTAAGTGGTGCTGATACATAGAATCCCTCACCTTTGGGTCTCTGGGCATAAACTGCTTGCTTTGAGCTACATTATTTATTTATTTTTTAAATGCACCCCAAACCATTCCTCAGCTGTGCAGTCAGTCAGTTCAGTTCAGTCACTCAATCATGCCCAACTCTCTGCGAACTGCAGCACGCCACACTTCCCTGTCCATCACCAACTCCCAGAGCATGCTCAAACTCATTCCATCAAGTAGGTGATGCCATCCTCTGTCATCCTCTTCTCCTCCTCCTTTCAATCTTTGCAGCATCACTTTTTCAGTGAGCCAGTTCTTCGCATCAGATGGCCAACATCGTTGTTTTCATTTTGGCGCAGCCTCTTCATTCTTTCTGGAGCTATTCTCCCTTTTCTAGTATCATATTGGGCACCTCCTGACCTGGGGAGTTCATCTTTCAGTGTCATATCTTTTTGCTTTTTCATACTGTTCATGGGGTTCTCAGGGCAAGAATACTGAAGTGGTCTGCCATTCCCTTCTCCAGTGGACCACGTTTTGTCAGAACTCTCCACCATGACCTGTCCATCTTGGGTGGCCCTACATGTCATGGCATAGTATGCACAAAGAAAAAATAGCATAGATTCTGAATTCTGATTCAATGAAAATGAACAGAAAGAAAATGTCTGTGTGTGTGAGTATGTGTGAGTGAGCCAACTCTCGACCCACAAATCAGAAAGTAAGGCCTCTGAAATTTCTGGCCCTTTGGGTTATCATTGATATAAAACCTGAAGTCCTGCAAGTAAACAATGAAGGGGTATCATCAAAGAACATATAGTCAAAAGCAAGTCAATAAAATTTAAATAGCCAAAAATAATATTGGCACCCTTATTTGTTAAAGTTAATGCAAGATAAAGGCCTTAAATAATCACCACAATAATAAAAATGTCTTTTTTATTGATAAACATTATGAGTAGTTTTTGTGTTGCAGAAAAAGACAAATTATGAGCCAAGTTAGAAGTTAGACCTTCATTACTGTATACAGATGATTGTCCATGCTGTTCCAGAGAAGGCAATGGCAATCCACTCCAGTATTCTTGCCTGAAGAATCCCAGGGACAGAGGAGCCTGGTGGGCTGCCGTCTATGGGTTCGCACAGAGCCAGACATGACTGAAGCGACTCAGCAGCAGCAGCAGCAGCAGTTCATGCTGTTCAGTTTCTGATTTGAATGAACTATAAATATGACACTTATGAAAGCCAAAGTTTGGATTTAATCTTGAAATATTATGGCTTTCTTGTCTACTTATTTTAATAGTTTTGGATATTAGGTTTCTCTCTTTCCCCTTTCCACATAAAACTCTAGAGTCATTTACTTTGTCTGTCTATAATCAAGATGGAAAACCTCACAATTCAAATAGAAATTGGATCCATTATTTAGCATCTTTACTCAGAAAAAGCTGATTAGTTTTTAAAGAAAAAAATTCATAAACTATTTCTGGGAATTTTAATTTATGATAAAATGATGTTGAGGAAGGTACACACGATTGGAATAAGTTTCTTTTTGAAAAGTGAGAATCTGAGTAATCAGTCGAGGAAAAGCAACACTAATGGAGAAAAGGCTGTATTTTACAAAATGTGAGTCTAAGAGACTGTAAAATGAAATTATACTATGAGCTTTATTTCCAGCTTATATTGAACATTGAAAACATAAAGTGAAAATCTTTCTGGCATACTATTGTTTTGTTTCCTATGGAGGGTCCTGTGTGCCTGTGTGCGCAGTCCTGTCCAGCTCTTTGCGAGCTCATGGACTGTGGCCAGCCAGGCCCCTCTGTCCCTGGAATTTCCTAATCCAGAGGATCTTCACAACTCAGGGATCATACCTGCGTCTCTTGTATCTCCTGCATTGGCAGGCTGATTCTTTACTACTGGCATCACCAGGGAGGGCTTCCTTGGTGGCTCAGGTGGTAAAGAATCTGCCTTCAATGAGGGAGACCCAGATTCGATCACTGGGTTGGGAAGATTCTCTGGAGAAGGGAATGGCTACCCACTCCTGTATTCTTGCCTGGAGAACTCTATGGACAAAGAAGCCTGGCAGTCTAGTCTGTGGGGACACAAAGAGTAGGACACAACTGAATGAATTTCTGTCCACCCAGGAAGTCAATATTGGGCATTGAAATCATGAAGTAGAAAATTATTCTAACATACTATTTATTGTTTCCTATGGAGGTTTGGGGTCTTGTTTATTTACTACATCAGGTAAAACTAATTGAATCTCCAATCTGAATTCAAAAGTATGAAAAAAGATTATTTCTTAGTATTTGAAACAACTTCATTCTCCATTTGTCTAGCAAGTGTTAAGGAAGGATAAAAATAAATGAATTTTTCCTCTTATTAAATCCCTGAAGATTCATTATAACTGACTATTTCTATGTACCAGACCATCTTATTTCAGCCACTGAAGATGCTATTTTAATGTAGTGTGAAAGTGACCTGGATTATTAAATTACATGGTTTAAATAATTCTAGATTTTTAAGACTTGTGACATACTGATTTTCCTATGTCTCTCT
>ML661340.1:5472835-5532922 GCA_007570785.1 Antilocapra americana | reverse complement strand
ATATACACAATGGAATATTACTCAGCATTAAAAAAAAATTCATTTGAAGCAATTCTACTCAGATGGACGAAACTGGAGCCCATTATCCAGAGTGAAGTAAGCCAGAAGCAAAAACAACAATACAGTATATTAACACATATATATGGAATTTAGAAAGACAGTAATGAGAACCCAACATGAGAGACAACAAAAGGAACGCAGATGTATAGAATAGACTTGTGGACTTTGTGGATGAGGGTAAGGGTGGGATGATATGGGAGAAGGGCATTGAAGCATGTTAATTGTCATGTGTCTAATCAATCGCCAGCCCAGGATTGATGCTCGGGACTGGTGCAGCGAGATTTCCCGGGGGGGAGGGAGGAGGGAGGGGGGACCCGGAGGGGAAGCATATGTAAACCCATGGTGATATCATGACAATGTATGGCAAAAACAATAATAAAAAAAAAAAAAGAAAAAAATAAAAATAAAATAAAGTGTTTGATTTCTTATGGAAAATCTATATTCCATTAAAACCTATGAGCCAACATTCACAGAGGCCAAAAATCTCAGACAATTTAATATAAAGTATATATAAAATATATTGTTTTCAAAATATTATATAGAAATATTTTAATATTAATATATGGTCAGCCTGTTTTGAAAGGCTTCTTCCATATTCACATGCATCCAAACAAAAATTATGAAATGACTTCTGTAGACAAGTCATTATTCTCAATCTTATTCTCAATCTCAATTCCCTGTGTTATTTTATAGCATTATTAAATAATTATGTACAGTAAGAGCAATTTTGTCATGGAATTGCATACAGTCCACTCTGCAAGATATTATATGCCTTTCTTTTATTTTTAATAATGAATGAAATGCTGCTGAAATTCTGCAATAAAATTGAATTTAAAGGACTTTAAAGAATAGTCTAATGACTTAAGATGTCTTTTCTAATAATCCTACATTTTTAGATTTATGCTGCTAATGAGATAGGGTATTTTTCTTTTTCTAACTCTATATCATTTCTATGTTTATATGTATATCAATATTTATGTTTGTATCTACCTTCATGTCTATATATTTAGACATGATATGTAGAAACTCTATGTGTCTTTAATTATGATAACTGCTGATACTGATGTGTCAATGCACATGGTCTTGAGGAATTATATCACTCACTCATATGATTTATCTCCTTATCTTTTCCTTTTCAATATTTTGTTGTCATATTTCCTTGCAAAGTCTTAACTATAAACATAAGAGAAAGGATAATAAGTATTTAACTTATCAGTGACAGTGTACCTCTTCTGTCATAATTTGAAGGGAAGAGAACAGTATTTTATCACTCTAATTTTTGGAGAGATTGAAAATATTTTAAATTCTATTTAATTAGCATGATAATCCATATTCTCTTGTTATGTGCCACATTACAAGACATGAACTTTCAGATTGTTGGGATTTTGACCCCAAGAACTATAACATGACTTCTCACTTTTTGAACTGAGACGCTATGGAGATACCTGTGTTCCTTGATACTGTTCTCTCCTGAGATTTGTATTTTTTAATGGCATTGGAGGTACCCCCTATTTTCCAATAAGAGAAAGCCATTGCCATAATTGCATGCAACACTGAAATGTCCCTGAAATTTACTGACAACTGGATATTGAAATGCATGCCCTCTGCCTTCTCTTCATGAACATTTTCTTAATTAATCATTTTTCCAATTTACTTATTTGTCTTTCTCTTTGTTGTCTAAATCAAATGTTAGGTACAAAGTTAATTATCTATACTTTCACTTGAAGATAGTCATATCTCCTTTATAAGAGAAATGTCTCTTCTTTCACAAAGTTCAGTGAAGGAGTCCATTTATTCAAGCAGTTGTGGATTATCTAGCCCAGGAAGAACTATACCTTGTCTGTGACTCCTTCCTTCAGGCTTACTATCCAATCTTGATCCTCTATTGATCTAAAGGGAGAAGAGGACACTTATTTACAGAGTAATTTCTCAAAAATTGTGGGGCGTGGTGACTCAGTTTAGGCTTAAAATGTCAAAGCATTCCTTTCTCTAATATGACCCAGTTACACTTTTGACCTTGGAAAAGACGGTCCCAATTTCACCTTTGGAGAGAGTAAGATTTCAGTAAGAGCTTTTAGTTTCTTCTAGAAATAGATCTGCTGCCAACAATAGTGTCATATCAGAAAATGGCTGTGGTAGACATGTAACCTATATTTATTAATGCAAGAAGAGAGAAGATATGAAATTAGGTGTCCTACTCTGGTTATATGATTACCTGTTGGAAAATGTTTTCTTTACTTCTAACCACTTATCTGAGCAAAGACTAGCTTCATTTCTGGGTTTATTTACTGAAAACTCAAACAGATTTCAATTTTATCAAAGTAAGGTTTTTATGTAGATGATAGTTAAAGTTATCTATTCAAATGATGATAGCAGTTTTCCTCCAGTGTGGTAATGAAATGAGTTATTGACTTTGAATAGAGTCCTCAGGATAATAAAGTAGAATGATATTCCAGAGACCAGACTAATACTTTGAAGTTTGATTTTTACTGCTTAACCATGAAAACAAGGGTGATATAAGGCATTAGGATGTGCAGACTCATTGCAAGTGAAATTTTGCCTTGTTAACAGCGAGCAAGCATCTCCATGTACCTATTAGACTCTTCTTCATGTGGTTCCTTCTCTTTACTCTATAAGATATTGTCTAAAATTTTTCTTCTGACTTGCTTTTTAGTTTGCTTGTTCTCTTTAGTTTTTCTACTCTACTTTCAAGCCTACCAATTTCTTGAGCTTCTAATTTTAGACTTTGCACTAATCACTTTGAGAGTTCCCATTTTATTCTGTATGGCATTAAATTTTCCATGGAAATTCTTCCTGTTATCTAATTTCTCAAAATTATTAAGCCCTATTTTTTAAGTTCTTTTTCTGAGAATTCCATTATTTGAACCTCCTTTTAGTCTGTTTACATTGCCTCTTTTTCCCCTGTCATTTCTCAACCCATCTAATCAGCTATTCCTTCCTTATGTATTGAGCATTATGATGAAAAATTTCAGAAGTGATGCGATGCTTTGCATGATGTTCCATTCTGAAGAAAGGTTTTATATTTGCTTAAGTATGCAATTACACAGAGGTAGATATCCTAATCCAATCAAAGATTTGGCAGGTCTGGGAAGAATAATTTAATTTTGCTTTCTCTACTTTTAATATATGGCTCTTTGCTATTTCCAAATAATATTATGAAATATGGACTGACTCACTATTCTAAACTTATCCCCCTATTCCTGTGAGACCACCAAAAACTTGAGGTGACAATTATTTAGTTAGTTAGTGTTAGTTGCTTAGTCACGTCTGACTCTTTGTGACCCCATGGACTGTAGCCCACCAGGCTTCTCTGTCCATGGAATTCTCCAGGCAAGCATACTGGATGGGGTAGCCATACTCCAGGGAATCTTCTAGATCCAGGGATCATATCCGGGTCTCCTACATTGCCCGTGGATTCTTTACCACCTGAGCCACCAAGGGAAGCCTTTTTGAGGTGAGTAAGTGATATTAAATGCTGGGCTTACTCGCTGGACTCCTCTCTTTTCTGAGAACTTGGCCTTTCAAACCCTTTGTGTCTTCCAAGCTTATCAATGTCTTGAAACAAGAGTGTGTGCTCGCGTGTATGTGTACATTTGCACACGTGTGTGTATTTTTGTATTTTGTCCACCTTTTCTACTCTTTCTCTTTCAAAAGTTTGGTTTCAAATAAACTAGCCTACATATTTGAAGTGAAGAAGTGAAGTCACTCAGTCATGCCTGACTCTTTGCGACCCCATGGACTGTAGTCTACTAGGCTTCTCAGTCCGTGGAATCTTCCAGGCAAGAGTACTGGAGTGGGTTGCCATTTCCTTCTCCAGGGATCTTCCTGACCCAGGGATAGAACCCAGATCTCTGGCACTGTGGGCAGACGCTTGTGCCTGGGATTGTGGATTAACCACAGGGAATTGATATGCAGTTATATAGGATATTCGTCTATAATGTCCTAAGATCAAACTATTTTTTTCTCCACATTAAGGATATGAGCAGAGACTGTTTTCTCCTTGTCACAGATACTGAAGCAGAGTTTCTGAAATAATGCAACTTGTTTTCATGTACAATGTCAGAGAGAGGGGAAAAATCACAATTTTCTCATCTATCTTGTCATTTCACCAATATTACTACTTAGTGTTATATTAAACTTGAGAATGACCCTATATGGTGTGACATAAAAATACATTTCTCTAAATACACTTTATGGCTAGGTAGGAATTTCTAAAGATTTTAGGTTAAAGATTAAACATTGTGATAGGGACTCTGTTTTCTCTACTGCTAAAGACTGGAACTTTGGATAACTCTTATTCAATGTACACTGATTTGCTAGAGAGATTTGCTGGGAGGAAAAAAAGTACAAAGATGAAATTAAGAGCAGTTTTGTGAGTGGGGAAGTTTACTGGATACTGCACAGAGATACCTGGCTCCAATTTCTATGACAGAGGTTCTCAGAGGAACTGTGTTTCTGGAAGTGCCTGGAAATGAACTCAGGGCAGGAGCTGAGAGAGGGCAGTATCTAAGCACAGTAGTGATGAAAGATTAAAATCCCTGCCCACTTTAATCGCATCCTTCTCCACCTGCATTGCAGGAGACACAGGAGAGCCCTGTGCAATCCCTGGGTCAGGAAGATTCCTTGAAGACGGAAATGGCAACCTGCTCCAGTGTTCTTGTCTTGGAAATTCCATGGACAGAGGAGCCTGTCTATAGTCATTAAATTTGACTATAGTGGTCTATAGTCCATGGGGTCACAAAGAGTCAGACGCAGTTGGTGACTAACACACACAGAAAATCAGGCTCTCACATCCCCTGCAGATGTGTGCATCCCATGTGTTGGGAGAAATACCTGCTGCTTCTGACCTACGGTCTTAGCAATGGACCATCCTGGGGGAGAACTGGCTCACTGCCCTAAGAGACATGACTCTCCCTGCTCTGCAACCTTATGTAGAAATGTTCCTTTGATGTGTTGAGGCCCTACTATGTCCCAAAGGATCATCTGGAGCCTTCACAAGTGAGGTGTCTCAAGCTGAGCAAGCTGAGGATCTCTATGAAAATCAACATTCAGTTCCACATGGATGAATTCATAAGGAAAATGCTAGGATATAGGAAGAAGCTGACATGGGCAGTACATAGATACACACACTAGATATTAGTATACTCTTTATTTCTGCATGTGATCCAACACTTACTAATATGAAACTAAAAAGAGACAAAATGGACAAACTGACGATCGTGCATGCATGCTAAGTTGCTTCAGTCATGTCCGACTCTTATGCGACCCCATGGACTGTAGCCCACCAGGCTCCTCTGTCCATGGAATTCTCCAAGCAAGAATACTGGGGTGGGTTCTCATTTTCTTCTTTAGGGATTGATGATCATAGTAATACTAAAATATACATATTTTTATTTTGTCATTGAACAATAAAACAATTTAAGTTATTTATCAATTAATATCAGTAACTTACTATCACCAGTAGAGATGTGCTCTGAAATAAAGCAATAATAATTTATGAAGCTATAGCTGACTGCAATAAAGAATGATTGAGGTTTAATAAAAAATCAAATTTAATTATCATATCACCACTTATAAAAAGAAACAAATGCATTTCAGTGAGTGCATAGAGCAATTTTAAAAGCTACTCAGTTGATATAAAATCAGGTTTTCCATTTGTACTTTTTAAATCTTCAAAAGTATCACTAAAATATATTAGAAATAATATTATTTTATGACTTCCATTAATATTTATTTAGTGAGTACCTATTTTGTATGCTAAGCACAAAGCGTCTGGGAGTGAATGAAACTGATAAAAACCTGCCTGAATGAAGTTTGTGAAGCTTATGGTCTCATGTGAGGAGGCTGTAAACACACATACACACCTTATCGAATTAACAATCTTATTTTCTATAAGCACTCAGTAGGTTACATGAAGTTTTATGTCCATTTAAATGAAGCAAGGCTAGACAAGGAAAGGAGATGGACAGAAGGGATGTACTGCCATTGGCAAGGGAATGAACTTAGTTATGTTGCCTGGACTCTTTAAATTCATGGTCATGAGCCTCCAAAGGTACCTTCATGCTCCTCAGCAAACATGCGTCTTTCCTTCATGGCCCCATTTTCTGTTTCTGTCTCATTCTTTCTCTCTTCAAAAAGCTCCAACATCTTTTTACCCCACTCTCACACTTATCTGTTCTTTAATGATTGCTTCTTCACTAAGTAAATTAATCAGAAAATAAAATTTATAGACTCACACAATCCCTTTCCAACTGCATCTACATCCACATATGACATCTTCCTGCTTGATATCCCAAATCTGTGTTTTCCAATCCAATATCCACAAGCCACATGTGGCCATAGAGCATATAAGAAGAGAGGCTAGTCCAAATTGTGAAATACTCTGAATGCAAAATCCACATTGGATTTCAAGTAGAGTATGAAAGAGTGAGGGTAGCATATCACATTTAATTTGTTATACTGATTAAATGTTGAAATAATATTTGGGATATATTGAGTTAAATAATATTTAAAGAATTTCACCTGTCTTTTTAAACTTTTTTCAAGTGTGGGTATTGGCAAGTCTAAAATCTCTTATGTTGCTCACATCATAATTCTGTTAGGAAGACCTGCTCTAGAAGAACTTGGATTTCTGTCTGAAGCAGATCGCTCTCCTTTCACGAATAACATGTATACGTAAGATCATGGGAGACACCAGCTTGTCTCCCATACCTTCCGGTCTACATTACCAGTTTATTTCCCCTGATCTCTGGCATCATTTTTTTAAAATAAAGTTTTATTAGAATATAGTTGATTTACAGTGTTGTGTTAGTTGCAGATATAATGCAAACTGAATCAGTTTTATATACATATAAGTCATGTATACATATATATCAGTTATATACTCATATATATATCGATTATATATATAAGTATATACATATATATATATATATATATAAAGAATGATACATTTATCCGTTCTTTATTCTATAGCACACTGCATCTTTTTCAGTAGCATGGACCTACGGTGTTACTCTCCCATCTCTTAAAAGATGCTTCCAGAATCCCTCCTCTTCCCCTGACAATTAGTGTCCCATTTTTCACGTCTCCTTTTCAATGAAGCTTTTCCAGAGGGTCCTATAGGCTCAGTTTTCATCTTCTTCTTTTTGCATGCTCTATTACCACCCCCACATTCCAACATCAGCAACAAACATCAAGGACAACAAACCGCTTTTCTGTTATGGCCATGATTGGCTTCCTTACAATAAAAATCTAGTGATTAACTTCAAGCCCTCATCTTCCTTATCCAGGCAAAGTTGATTCTCTCTTCTCTACAGAATTCCTCCCCTAGTTTGCAGAACACTGGAGTCAACCAACTTCCCTCCATCCTCTCATTTTACCTCTTCTCAGTCCATTTCTGGAGTATTCTTTTTCCTTAAATTACTTATGTTGATGGGCACCGACTTAGTCTTCTTTCTATATTTATTTTCTTGGTGGTCTTATACTGCCCTAGGAACTTACAGTTTTGATCTCCCACCCAAATCTTCACAGGAACTCTGGATTGATACATATGAGAACCTACTAGCTTTTTCTTTTTTTGTTTCTAGTTAGCCTATCAACTTTGGCATTTCCAAAACTGATATTCTGACCTCCTCTACTCCAAACCTGTTCCAGTTGCTGTTTTCCTCTCCTTGGCTGTTGGCATCTCTCTTCTTGCTGTCCAGACTTAAAACTATGGAAGAGGAGGTATGTGTTACAGTCCTCATTCTTTCTCCTTCCTTACATTCTTATCAGGCAACACATCTGGTTGTCTTCAATTTCAAACCACTCTAAAGACTCCAGCTGCTTCTCACCACCTCCCCTGCTGTCACGAGGAATGTTCCATTCTTCTCTCTGTTCCCAGCCCTCATATGCATGTGTGCCCAGTCACGTCAGTCTGTCTGACTCTTTGCGATGCTCAGGCTCCTCTGTTTACTGGATTCTCCAGGCAAGAATGGGTTACCCTCCTCCAGGGTATCTTCTCCACCCAGGGATCGAACCCACGTCCCTTATGTCTCTTGCATTGGCAGGCGGGTGCCTGCCTTTACCACTAGCGCCACCTCTGAACTGTACTCACTGGTCCTACCTCTGCTCATGCTCTGTGTTCTCCACAGGGAGGCAGGGGTCATTCTTTTTGAACACAGATTAGATTGTGTTGTTCTTCTACTTGAAACCCTGCAGTGGTTCTCCTTTACATTGATATGAAATCCAATGAGCTTGCAATGATATGCCTTCAAAACCCTACCTAATTCTCTTCCCCACCATCAGCCCTCTCCTATCATTTTGCCCTGTACTACTAACAACAAATTTTCTACTAATAGTCTGCTGAAGCCACACTGGTCTCTTTTCTGATCCTTGAAAAGAAATCAGGCACATCTCTGCTTTAAAAGTTGGCACTGGTTTATTCTGCTTGCAAAGTTTGTCCTCCAGGTTATAACATTAAGATAGTGTTTTACCTACTTCACCTCTTTGTTCAAATGCCACTTTCCTGATGTGGCCACCAGGCAAATGAGTGAGTCCCCTGGCCCATATCTATGTCCATGCCTTTCTGATCAACTATTGTCTCACTGAGATATGGAAAACCTGATCTTTCTAAATCCAGTTATGTGCATTAAAGCATTTAGATTAAGCAATCATTAGTTCATCCCTTACTGCTCTGCTTCCAGCAACGAGATTTCTCTTTGCTTGATGGCCAACTTTCTCCCGGAAAGCTAGAACAGATAATGAGTATTTACAGTCATGAAGTTTCTTTGAACTTTTCAGGGAATAACCTGAGGAGCAGAAGAAAAGAGGAAAAGAAAAATTGAGGATTTCATTGGTAATGACATGGGAAGAGAAAATGAAGATTGATTACACTATAAGGAGGGTTCTATTGGATTTTGTGTTTTCTTCCTTGCCTGGAATGCCCAAAGCAAAGTTTGTGTTTTCCTGGTGGACAGCTCACTATTCAGGGAGGTACAGACAATCCTAGATGGAGACTCTGGCTGAAATCAGCAAGGTTTTAATTTCCTGCTATTTTAAAGGAAAGAGCATAGTGGTGAATATACAGATTTTAACTGTTTAGCATTTTGTTATTTTTAAAAAATCAATTTTATTCCTCATGGGTTAAAGTGACTTTAAAAAAATGAGGATAAAACATCATTCACTTCATTAGCAAAATGAGCATTGAAGCATCTTGTGTTTCATTAGTGGAGATGTCCAGAACCTGTAAATAACACTCACAGGCTGCTTCATCCCTTTCTTTCTATAGCTTTGGTGTTAATGAAAATATTCTGTCTCTTGTAGCTTATGTTGTAGGTTTTTTTCAGGTTATATCCCATCTCTTTCTTAGTCTATAGTTAGAGTGAATTAAGAACCATGCAGTGATTTTCCTGAACCATGCGAAGGTGAGAGTAACTTTTATATAATACCTTTAAATTCAACTGGATTATAATGGCATGTTCTGGGGTCCAACATATCATCAAAGACGGAATCAAAAGGCATGTTTTTCAAAATTCTCTAAATCTAAATACAGTAAACTGACTTTTTTGAGGGGTTATTTACTATTAATATTTTTTAAAAGTTTGCTATATCAACTCTTCCTATATTTGACAGATTTTTAAAAACCATAAAATGGTAAAGTTAGCTTCATCTATGTAATCTGATCATACTTACTGGTGATCTGAATTTTTTCAAAGTGATGCATTCTCCACCTTCAATCTCATTTGTGTATGGTTTATATATCTTCTATATTTAAAAGTGATGTTTTGAGGACTAATGTGAATGTGGAGAATAAGATTTGGGGCAAACCAGCCATATTATGTCTTTTTTTTTTTCTTGTATTGTTAAATGAAGTAGGGCTTGACCATAATAATTTGTATTGCTGTTTTTTTTTTTTTTGAGTTGACGGCTGTAGCATCTTTGACATGAATTGTCTTTAAATCTGTATTATAATGCTTATGTTACAGATAATTGTAATGAAAATAAATTGTTGCCCAAAACCATTTTAAGAATATAGTCAACATTAGGAATGCCTTTGAAGTGTGAAACCAAAAATAATTTACTTTGCTGCATTTCTTTCAGTCTAAATGGAGTTGTTTGTTATAGAGTAGAAAGGGGAACACATTTATCTACCTTTACCTGAGTTCTCAGAACAAATAGGAGGAGCTTCTTCTACATTATTGAAAAAAAATAAACAGACATTTATTATTATGTACTTTTATTATGTTAATTCTTTTATCAAGGTTGGAGGTACTTTGTAAACAAGAGTAAACAGTTTAAAAAATATAAAATGAAAATAAAATGTGTTTGTAGGAAAGAGTCTCAGCAGCCTCTGCTTATGTAGGTCTCAGGATGGGCATGAGGTACTATCGAGTTTCTCATGTTTCTTATGGTCTTCCTACAAATGTCGTAGATTAAAACAGATTTGACATACAATGACATACTGGATATTTAATAAGAAATAAATAGGTTGAATGATAGAAGCCTATTCTAGACAGTTTTATATTTTCATAATGATATTTTCAAAAATAGAAAGTTAGTAACAGTCATTTAGAAATTACAGAAGAATATATAATTCAAGGTTTATGAATTTCATCTCTCACAGTTCATCTATTTGAAAATGCAGTGTATTTTATGTAAATATATATTATGGTGAGGTAATTTAAGTGGTTTTAGAACACTGATGCAGAGTGCATTATGCAAAATGCTGGTCTGGATGAATCACAAGCTGGAATCAAGACTGCCAGGAGAAATATCAACAACCTCAGATATGCTGATGGTGCTACTCTAATGGCAGAAAGTGAAGAGGACTTAAACAGCCTCTTGATGAGTGTGAAAGATGAGAATGAAAAAGTTGGCTTAAAACTCAACATTCAAAAAACTAAGATCATGGCATCCAGTCCCATCAATTTATGGCAAATAGAAGGGGGAAAAGTGGAAGCAGTGACAGACTTCATTTTTTTGGGCTTCAAAATCACTGTGGATGGTGTTTATAGCCATAGAATTAAAAGGCACTTGCTCCTTGGAAAGAAACCTGTGATAAACCTAGGTAGCATATTAAAAAGCAGAGACATCACTTTGTTGACAAAGGTCTGTAGTCAAAGCTATGGTGTTTCCAGGAGTCATGTATAGATGTGAGAGTTGGACCATCAAGAAGACTGAGTGCTGAAGAATTGATGGTTTTGGACTGTGGTGTTGGAGAAGACTCTTGAGAGTACCTCGGACTGCAAGGAGATCAAATCAGTCAATCCTAAAAGAAATTAACCCTGAAAATTCATTGGAAGGACTGATGCTGATACTGAAGCTGAAGCTCTAATACTTTGGCTACCTGATGTGAAGAATCTACTCATTAGAAAAGATCTTGATTCTGGGAAAGACTGAAGGCAGGAGAAGGGGATGACAGGACAAGATGGATGGATGGCATCACCAACTCAATGGACATGAGTTTAAGCAAGCTCAGGGAGATGTTGAAGGACAGGGAAGCCTGGTGTTCTGCAGTCCATGGGGTGGGTCTCAGGGTTGGACTGGACTGAGCAACTGAACAAACAAACAAAAAATTACAGACATCAATAAAAATTCCCTGAATATGTTGGCATGTATATTATTAGCTAGATCTCAACATATATAAAAGGTCACATGCAGTGAAATGTTCAAGTAAATACTGAATGCACTTTGAATTATAGTTATTTTAATATTCCTGAATGATAGTTATATCTCTGGGTCTGGTAGTGCTGCTAGCTTCATCTTTTCAAAACGGTTGGTTTTCTCTTGCTTTTTTGCTTATCCCATGGTTTTTGGTTGAAAGCCAGACACTATCTATAAAAGAATACTGAAAGGAGTGAAAATAACACCCTGAAACTGGCATTTGTTAAGCAGATAGTGAGAGAAATTGAGTTGATCTCATCAGTAGCTGACCTGGGTTTGGATTTTGTTTTTGTCTTAGTCGCTGACAGTGCTCCAGAGACTTCAAAGCTCCCCTGGGACAGGTTGCTGTTGCCTTGGGCTTACTGTCAAGTCTGAGTGTTTAGGTTTTTTTTTTTCTCTTGAGTTTCTGCTTCATTCCAAAACTTCATCAGTTCCTGAACACGTGTACCAACATGATAACATTCTTGCTGCTTCCTCAGTAGGAGGCTGCTCATGATCTCTACTGAATGGGTCCTTGATTGGTGGGAGGGGATCCAGTTCTACTGTCTGAGCCTAAAACTCTACACCTGGGCCTCAAGAATGGGACTTTCTCAGCATTGCCTTGCCACACCCCATTCCTCTGCATGGCATATACATTATACCCTGTACCTATGAGAGCTCTTTTGAAAGAGTTTTCTACCACTTCTCCAGCAGAAGGAGAATTTTATTTTGCATTATCTCAGTATGCTGTGCCCAAGAGTTCTCTACTTCCCACCAGAAGCAATGAATTTTGTTGAAAATAACAATATGAATTTTATATATCACCAAAGGGAATTTTTAAAAACTGAACAGAGATTATTAAAATCTTTCAGTTTCTTAAGAACACAATTAAATACTATGTTTATAATTTGAGGCATTGGCTTTTAAATTATGAGAAATATATCACTGAAAGAAAGATGTGCTGTGCTGTGCTTAGTTGCTCAGTCATGTCTGACTCTGTAGCCTGCCAGGCTCCTCTGTCCATGGGATTCTTCGGGCAAGAGTACTGGAGTGGGTTGCTATGCCCTCCTCCAGGGGATCTTCCCAACTCAGGGATCAAACCCAGGTCTCCCACATTGCAAGTGGATTCTTTACCATCTGAGTCACCGGGGATTTATAATGAATGTGTCCAGAATCCAACAAATGCTGTTAAATATTTCTTTCAACAATGTCTTCTGGTATCAAAAATTCCTGTACTAACTGTAATTTTTGAATGCATTTGGCCCTCCATATTTTCAGGTTCTGCATCTGCAGATTCAACCAAACCCAGATCAAAAATATTTGGAAAACATTTCTAAAGTTTCAAAAAGGAATACTTGAATTTGTCCCACAGCAGAGACTACATAGCACTTACAATATATAGCAACTTTGTGGCTCAGATGTTAAAGAATCCACCTGCAATGTGGGAGACCTCGGTTCGATCTTCCCATTGGGAAGATCCCCTGGAGAAGAGCATGGTAACCCACTCCAGTATTCTTTCCTGAAGAATTCCCATGTACAGAGAAGCCTGGTAAGCTATAGTCCATGGGGTTGCAAAGAGTCAGACACGTCTGAGTGACTAAGCATACACACATAGCATTTACATTGTAGTAGGCATTCTATATATTCTGGAGATTAGGTATATGGGAGGATATGTATAGGTTGCACACAAATACTATGCATTTTGTATGCTAGACCTGAGCATCCACTGATTTTTGTTATCTGTGGGATGGAGTCTTGGAACTAGTCCCTCTCAAATACTGAGAGATGACCATAGGATTAAGAAAATATTTGGAGTGATGATTTACTTCCCCAAGCAGGTGGTTGTGATGGCTGCCAAAACTAACAAGTCTTCTAGTTGTCCATTGCTTTTAGTCTTCAAAATTTCGGGAAAAAATTTGACCTATAGAGGCATACATGCCTCAGAGATATTGTAGATTTGGTTCCAGACCACTGCAACAAAGTGAATATCAAAACCAAGGAAGTCACAGATTCTTTCTGTGATGTTACCGGGGTATATAAAACTATGATCACAGTATACTTTAGTTCATTAAATGTGCAATAGTATTTTATCTAAACAAATGTACATCTCTTAATTTAATGTTATTTCATTGCTAAAAAAATGCTAATCATTATCCAGGACTTAAGCAAATCATAGTAAAAACATCAATGATCACTGATCACAGATCACCATAACGAGTATAATGATAGTGAAAAAGTTTGAATATTGAGAGAATCACTGAAATATGACACAGAGACAAGAAGCGAACAAATGGAAAAATGGCAGCAACAGACTTGCGTGGCACAGGGTTGCCACAAATCTTTAATTAGTAAAAACTGCAACATCTGCAAAGAGAAGTGCAATAAAGCAAGGTATACCCCTGTAAGATAAATACACACACACACACACATACACACATTTGAGTTTAGAAAGGCGATAACAATGCCCCTGTGTGCAAGACAGCAAAAGAGACACAGATGTAAGGAACATACTTTTGGACTATGGAGGAGAAGATGAGGGTAGAACAAAATGCGAGAATAGCATTGTATATTGCCGTGTTAAAATAGATGACCAGTGCAAGCTCGATGCATGAAGCAGGCACTCAAAGATGGTGCTCTGGGACAACCCAGAAGGATGGAGTGGGGAGGGAAGCAGAAGGAGTGTTCTGGATGGGGGACAAATGTACACCCATGGCTGATTCATGTCATGTATGGCAAAACCCACCACAATATTGTAAAGCAATTATACTCCAACTAAAATAAATAAATACTAATATTTTTTTTAAAGAAAGCAATTTAGGCAGTTTTAAAGATATAAATGGATCTAGCAACCTGATAAAGCTGGTATGCATCTTTCTTTTCCATATTCATATAAAATACATTGTGGACATTAGCAACTCATCAAATGAGTGATGACATTATGAAATGTAATAGTGCTTGACTATCTGAAATACAGTCTTCATTGACTCACTTTGGTGCATTCTTCAGGAATTGATATCTGTCAGGTTCTTCTCAAATTCTACAGCAAAGAAGTCTCATCAGCATCATGGAATAGGAAACAGTGAATTTCCCATTCTATGTCTAATACTGCTGCCAAAATTCAGAATCTACATATTTTTTACACCAAACACCAGGACTCATTCTCTGATGTTCCAGATGAATGATTTAGAAAATGTAGAAAAGATATAGAAAAGTCTTTCTCAATGATGTTATAGTTAGAAATTTAAATACAGAATTGTCTGTAGTTCAAGCTGTAGTCCTTCTTACTATAATTATTTTTTAAAAAATTGACTCATTTTAAAAATAAAGACTTTTCTTTTTGCAGAGCAGTTCTAGGGTCAGCAAAATTGAAGGGAAGATCAAGATTTCCATAGACCAACCTCTCCACCTAGGCACACAGCCTTCCCCATTATCAATAATCCCCAGAGTGGTACATTTGCTGAAATCAATCAACCTGCATTATAATCACGCAAAGTCCATAATTTGCATGTGATCTATTCTGGAGAAGGTCCCATGTGTGCTTGAGAAAAAGGTGAAATTCATTGTTTTGGGGTGGAATGTCCTATAGATATCAATTAGGTCTAACCGGTCTATTGTATCACTTAAAGTTTGTGTTTCCTTGTTAATTTTCTGTTTTAGTTGATCTATCCATCGGTGTGAGTGGGGTGTTAAAATCTCCCACTATTATTGTGGTGTTGTTGATTCCCCCTTTCATACTTGTTAGCATTTGCCTTAGATATTGTGGTGCTCCTATGTTGGGTGCATATATATTTATAATTGTTATATCTTCTTCTTGGATTGATCCTTTGATTGTTATGTAATGCCCATCTTTATCTCTTTTCACAGCCTTCATTTTAAAGTCTAATTTATCTGATATGAGTATTGCCACACCTGCTTTCTTTTGGTCTTTATTTGCATGGAATATCTCATGCAATCTCAGAGACCTCTGGGACAATGTTAAACACACCAACATTGGAATCATAGGAGTCCCAGAAGAAGAAGACAAAAAGAAAGACCATCAGAAAATATTTGAGGAGATAATAGTTGATCTAAATGGATCAAAGATCTAAACATAAGACCAGAAACTATAAAACTTCTAGAGGAAAACATAGGCAAAACACTCTCCGGCATAAACCAAAGCAGGATCCTCTATGATCCACCTCCCAATATTGGAAATAAAAGCACAAATAAACAAATGGGACCTAATTAAAATGAAGAGCTTCTGCACAAAAAAGGAAACTAAAAGCAAGGTGAAAAGGCAGCCTTCAGAATGGGAGAAAATAATAGCAAATGAAGCAACAGACAAACAATTAATCTCAAAAATATACAAGCAACTCCTGCAGCTCCATTCCAGAAAAATAAACAACCCAATCAAAAAGTGGGCCAAAGAACTAAACAGACATTTCTCCAAAGAAGACAAAAAATGGCTAACAAACACATGCAAAGATGCTCAACATCACTCATTATCAGGGAAATGCAAATCAAAACCACAATGAAGTACCACTTTATACCAGTCAGAATGGCTGCCATCCAAAAGTCTACAAGCAATAAATGCTGGAGAGGTTGTGGAGAAAAGGGAACCCTTTTACATTGTTGGTGGGAATGCAAACTAGTACAGCCACTATGGAGAACAGTGTGGAAATTCCTTAAAAAACTGCAAATAGACCTGCCATATGACCCAGCAGTCCCACTGCTGGGCATACACACTGAGGAAACCAGAATTGAAAGAGACACATGTACTCCAATGTTCATCGCCGCACTGTTTGCAATAGCCAGGACATGGAAGCAACCTTGATGTCCATCAACAGACGAATGGATAAGAAAGCTGTGGTATATATACACAATGAAATATTACTCAGCCATTAAAAGGCGAAAGATTTATTCGATCTGAAGAGAAACCAGAGTGTACTCAGCCATTAAAAAGAATTCATTTGAATCAGTTCTACTCAGGTGGATGAGACTGGAGCCTATTATCCAGAGTGAAGTAAGCCAGAAGGAAAAACAACAATACAGTATACTAATGCATATATATGGAATTTAGAAAGATGGTAACAAGAACCCTGTATGTGAGACAGCAAAAGAAACGCAGATGTATAGAACAGTCTTTTGGACTCCAAGGGGGAGCGCAAGGGTGGGATGATATGGGAGAACGGCATTGAAACATGTTAATCATCATATGTGAAATAAATCGCCAGCCCAGGTCTGATGCTCAGGGCTGGTGCACCGGGATGACCCAGGGGGAGGGAATCGGGAGGGAGGAGGGAGGGGGGTTCTGGAAGGGGAACACATGTATACCCATGGCAGATTCATGTCAAGGTATGGCAAAACCAACACGATAATGTAAAGAAAATTAAAATAAATAAATTAAATTAAAAAAAGAAAAATAGACAAAAAAAATAAAATAAAAATGAGGACTTGCCAATATTTTATGTTACTTAAAAGAAATACTTTCTCAGTGTTAGCAATGTAGTGTTCACATCTGAGATTGTCTAACACCTCAGTGCCACCCAGCTGTTTCCTGTGTCTTGGGCAGCTTACCCAACCTTTTGGAACAACAGTTAGTTTCAAAATTGTTTTTTGTTCTACTGACACTGTAAATGCTTAAACCAAAATTATTTCAGTTATAAATGCATAAAACAGAACAAAGCAAGCAATAACTTAGATTCTTGTAAGACATTCACTATTTGTAAAGCAACTACTAAACAGGTAAAATTTTGGGAAAAAAATAATACAACAGACATATCAGAGTCTTCAACTGCTTTCTATAAATAGAAACATTATGTTCAAACTTCAGAAAAGTGTATATACTGAAAGTCACTGGGTATATTATTTTATTGTTGGATGTTAACTTACATGTGGATATTATGCATTTATTTCCGGCTAGACACAACTGACGTCTCAGTAAAGACAAGTTCAGTTCAGTTTAGTCACTCAGTCATGTCCGACTCTTTGTGACTCCTTGAGCTGCAGCACGCCAGGCCTCCCTGTCCAACACCAACTCCCGGGGCCCACCCAGACTCATGTCTATTGAGTCAGTGATGCCATCCAACCATCTCATCCTCTGCCCCTTCTCCTCCTGCCCTCAATCTTACCCAGCATCTTGTCAAATGAATCAGCTCTTTTTCTCACTTGTTTCCACAAGCTAGCTGGATTTTCACTGAACTTTCAGCTTAATTGTCAGATATGGTTACAACCATAAAAAAAAATGAAATCTATAAATATCATATGCAAAAAGGGACTTACATTTCCTCTTTGTAAGTTAACTAAGACTATTTTTTACTATGCGTTACCTCTGCTTCCAGGAAATGTGTCCAGATTAAGAAGCTCCAAAATAAAAACCTTACCTTGTCAGGTTTAATGTGAGAGCCAGGTATTAATTTTATATATAAATGATTTATGGCTTAAAGTTATGCAAGTATAGTGACTAGTCAATTTCATAACAACCGAGGTTGTTTTTGCCCATGAAGGTTAGGCTGTGGGGTGGGACTGCCTGGGGCGATGGGGTGAATTGGGAGATTGGAATTGACATATATATATATATATATATATATATATATATATATATATATATATAGATACAATCATGTGAAATAGACAGCTGGGGCGAACCTGCTATATATCACAGGTTGCTCAGTGCTGCGCTCTGTGGTGACCTAGAGGAGTAGAATGGGGAGAGAGGGAGCTGCAAGGGAGGAAGGATATGTGTATATGTACAGATGACTTGTTTCCTAGATTATGTACAGATGTTCCTTGATTATGTTCCTTGATATGTACAGATGATTTGCTTCCTTGGGCTGCCCTCATAGCTCAGTCAGTAAAGAATCTGCCTGCAATGCAAGAGACCTGGGTTCGAGTCCTGGGTTGAGAAGATCCCCTGGAGAAGGAAATGGCAACCCACTCCAGTATTCTTGCCTGGAGAATCCCATGGACAGAGGAGCCTGGAAGGCTACAGACCATGGGATTGCAAGAGCTGGACACGACTTAGTGACTAAACCACCACCGTGGTAGAAACTAACACAACTTTGTAAGGCAACTATACCCCAATTAAAAAAAAAAAAAGATTCTCTAGTTGAGGCTATAAAAAAAATCTGTTTCATTCAGATAAGAAAGAAATCTCTTTTTTGAGAAGCTGAGATTTCAAAGTCTTTTTTTTTTGTGTCATTGAAAATCGACTGCTTATAGAGTAAAACCAGCCTGAGTTGAGACAATTAGTAATTTAAAAAAAAGTCTTCAGTTAACTCTACAGGATAACCTAGATTTCAAAATCAGGTTCAGCTCCTTGTGTGAGATGGGCTGAGAAATGGAAGAAATACTTGGTTAAATTGCATTGTGTGTATATGTTGTCCAAGGCTCTATTTTTAAAGCTAAATGAGTACTTTCGGTAAATTTAAATATTAAGTCAAAAGTAATGTCTACTGAGAAGATACTTCTAATTCCAAATAAAACAATTTTTTCAACTTGCAACAGTTTGTTTAAATGGTGTCTTTAGAGAGTAGTGTTGATTTAATTGTCAACAGCCTTTCCTACTTTTGCTCTAGGGTACTGGTTCCTATGGACAAGAACTGTGCAAAATAATTATTCCCATATTCCCCAAATAATTATTCTTAGATCAGGGCCAGTTTTTGTCCTAAATGTCATCAGGATAGAAACTTCTTTTTCTTTTATTCACTAGGCAGTTCTTTACAAAAATTTCCAGTTACTAGTTAAACATATTTCTATGCCATGTGTATATGTGCTAAGAAAACATAAATCATATAAATTAATAAATAAGTAATTATACTCAGGTTAGGAAAGATGATAAAAGCCCCAACAATTACGTTTTTTGTTGCTTCCCTATTATAGCACAGCCGATCAGTACTATCTGTTCTTTGTCTAGTTGTAAGGCATTAGGTTTTAACCCAATACCTCAATGAATTTAAAAAGCAAATCCTTCATGGCTGTCAGTCAAGGATCATTCTCAATTCCTTGAGGCCGCCTGTGTTCCTTTCAATGTCCCCCACCCCCAGTCTCTCATCCATCTTCAAAGCAGCAAGCTAGTCTAGCCCTTCTCATAATCTGAAATTCTCTGACTTCTCTGCCAGCTGGAGAAAGCTCTACACTTTTTTATTTCTGTTTTGTTGTTTAAGTATAGTTGCCCTAAAAACTTATATTACTTTCAAGTGTACAACAGTGATTCACTGTTTCAATGTTTATAAATTATACTCCATTTAAACTTATTACATAATAGCAACTCCCACTTCCCCTCTCTGTACTCGTAACCACTAGTTTGTTCTTTATATCTATATGTCTGAGTGGAATTGCAGGCTTATACATAGAATTTGCCTATTTTTACTTTTACTGTTTTCAAAGGGACTGTACTACTTTTCACTGCCAATGCCAAGTATTTGAATTCTCATAGTTCTTAATACTACTAACTTTAAACATTTTGCCTGTCATTGAGTCAAAAAATCTTATGTTCTCTTAATTTTCATTTTCTTGATTATTAAAGCAATTAAGTATCACTTCACATTTTATTAGCTATTTATGAATCTTGTGTAAAAGACCTGTTCATGTATGTTTCCTAATTTTCCCTGTTTCAGTGCTTCTTAATCATTCATTGGTTTGCAGCAGTTATATACATTTTTTTTCTGTTAATAGCTGCAATATATATTTTCCTCTGGTAGATGGTTTTCCTTGTTTTCTTTGTAGTCTCTTCCATAACCTCAGTAATTAAATAAAATTTATCAATCTGTTTAAAAAATATAATCCTGAACTTTATTTGAAAGTTAACAATACAGCCTTGTCCAAATCATAAACATAAATTACATTACAGTATGGGAGGGCATACAGACTTTGAGCTTTTTACTGAAAAGGGAATAAAGTTATAAAAAAAAAAAACTACAAATTAATGAGTTACACAAAGCAAACACATGATTTGATTGAGAATTTCTACTATACTCTTTCTTTCAACTGATTTGAAAATTCACCCTCCATACCTGAATTTTTACATGCATGCTTGATTTCAGGAATCTATATCGCTCTCTCTTTCCTTTAATATTTAGAACTTTTTACTGGAATTTAGTATATCATTCAGTTCAATTCAGTTTCGTCGCTCAGTCATGTCCAACTCTTTGTGGCCCCATGGCCTTCAGCACTCCAGGCCTCCCTGTCCTTCACAACTCCTGGAGTCCACCCAAGCTCATGTCCACTGAGTCAATGATGTCATCCAACCATCTCATCTTCTGTTGTCCCCTTCTCTTCCCACCTTCAATCTTTCCCAGTAACAGGGTCTTTTCAAATGAGTTAGCTCTTCACATCAGGTGGCCAAAGTATTGGAGTTTCAGCTTCAACATCAATCCTTCCAGTGAACACATAGGACTGATCTCCTTTAGGATGGATTGATTGGATCTCTAACTAAATAGTCTTATTAATACTTTCTATTTTGAATAGTTCTTTTAGCTTTTTTTTGTGGACTCTTGATATGGTACTTTATTTCTTCCTATGTCTTATTATTTCATATAGTTTATATATACACAGTATATGATATACTTTAAATATTTTAGGAATGATTTCAGGTAATTTTCTGCAAAGAGTTTTACTTGTTTTTCCATTATATTATTCCTGGTTTTCATTAAAAGCATTCTTCATTTTCTGTATTTGTTTTAAGGTTTGTGCTTAATAGTTCATTTGGTAGAAAATCCTCATGAACATTGACTTGTGGTCATCAGTATTCAGAAGAGACACCTCCTCCATCCAATACCTTCGCCAGATCAGACAGAACTCTTGTGAGTTTTACCTTGAGTGTATGTTGTGAATCAGTGTGTTTTAAATGATGGTTGTGTATGGGGGAGTGTTGGGGATTTCACTCACAAATGAGTGCTGGGTTCCAAAGTCATAAGGAGACCTTGATCTGGCATCTCTGACTGAGAGTGTACCAGAAGCATCTTTGATCATTGACATGATTAAAAAGAACAGAGTTAAAAAATTCTCTCAGGGCAACAGTTCAGTTCAGTTCAGTCACTCAGTCGTGTCTGACTCTTTGTGACCCCAGGGACTGAAGCATCCAGGCCTTCCTGTCCATCACCAACTCCTGGAGTTTACTCAAACTCATGTCCATTGAGTTGATGATGCCATCCAACCGTCTCATCCTCTGTCATCCCCTTTTCTTCCCACCTTCAATCTTTCCCAGTATCAGCATCCTTTCAAATGAGTCTACTCTTCGCATCAGGTGACCAGTGTATTAGAGTTTCAGCTCTAGCATCAGTCCTTCTAATGAATATTCAGGACTGATCTCCTTTATGATGGACTGGTTGGATCTCCTTGCAGTTGAGTCTTCTCCAACACCACAGTTCAAAAGCATCAATTCTTCAGTGCTCAGCTTTCTTCACTGTCCAACTCTTACATCTATACATGACCACTGGAAAAACCATAGATTTGACTATATGGATCTTTGTTAGCAAAATAATATCTCTGCTTTTTAATATGCTGTCTAGGTTGGTCATAACTTTCCTTCCAAGGAATAAGCATCTTTTAATTTTATGGCTGTAGTCACCATCTGCAGTGGTTTTGGAGCTCCCAAAAGTAAAGTCTCTCACTGTTTCCACTGTTTCTCCATCTATTTGCCATGAAGTGATGGGACCAGATGCCATGATCTTTGTTTTCTGAATGTTGAGTTTTAAGCCAGTTTTTTCACTCTCCTCTTTCACTTTCATCAAGAGGCTCTTTAGTTCTCTGCTTTCTGTCACAAGGATGCTGTCATTGTGTATCTGACATTATTGATATTTCTCCTGGGAATCTTGATTCCAAATGTACTTCATCCAGTCTGGCATTTCACATGATATACTCTGCATATAAGTTAAATAAGCAGGATGACAATATACAGCCTTGACATATTCCTTTCCCTATTTGGAACCAGTCCATTGTTCTATGTCCAGTTCTAACTATTGCTTCCTGACCTGCATACAGATTTCTCAAGAGGCAGGTAGGGTTGTCTGGTATTCCCATCTCTTTAAGAATTTTCAGTTTGTTTTGATCCATACAGTCAAAGGCTTTGACATAATCAATAAAGCAGAAGTAGATGTTTTTCTGGAACTCTTGCTTTTTTGATGATCCAATGGTATTGCCAATGTAATCTCTGGTTCCTCTGCCTTTTCTAAAACCAGCTTGAACATCTGGATGTTCATGGTTCATAAACTGTTGAAGCCTGGCTTGGAGAATTTTCAGCATAATTTTACTAGCGTGTGAGATGAGTGAAATTGTGTGGTAGTTTGAGCATTCTTTGGCATTGCTTTTCTTTGAGATTTGAATGAGAACTGACCTTTTCCAGTCCTGTGGCCACTGCTGAGTTTTCCAAATTTCCTGGCATACTGAGTGCAGCACTTTCACAGCATCATCTTTTAGGATTTGAAATAGTTCAACTGGAATCCATCACCTCCACTAGCTTTGTTTGCAGTAATGCTTCCTAAGGCCCACCTGACTTTGCACTCCAGGATGTCTGGTGCCAGGTGAGTGCACACATCATTGTGGTTACCTGGCTCATTAAGATTTTTTTTATACAGTTCTTCTATGTATTCTTGCCACCTCTTCTTAATATCTTCTGCTTCTGTTAGGTCCATACCATTTCCATCCTTTATTGTGCCCATCTTTACATGAAAATTTCCCTTTCACTGGAGAAAGGATGCTTACCTTGACAAAGTTATTTTACTTTGGCAGTAGAAGAAATGCTGTCATATCAGAAAGATGTAGTACTTATTTTTATACTGAAGAGTGACTTTAGCACAACTCTTAAATTTTTTCTAATGTTGCCAAGCTCAGATTTTAGATGATTCATTTATGTCTTAATTAAAATACATAAGAAGAAATAGGCAACAAACGAAGACTTTGGAATTTATCTCGATGAAAAATTTATCTGAAAATAAAATCTATTGCTAGAAAGATAAAGAATGACTTTGCTGCTAGCTTTGTTCATTTGTTATTATGTACCAAGCATTACGTTTAATAAAACTGTTTTATTGAATTATTTGAAAGCCTAGTATAACGTTAGCTTCTCGAGGCAAGTCCCATTGCTTTTGTCATGTACCTCTCAGGGACACGAGTAGTGTGTGGCTGTCTAATGCCAATTTCAGGGACTGTGATTTGAGTTGCAGGAAAGTTTGTTTATCCTTATTTCTGGGGTTCAGTTTTTCACAGCTTTCCTGGTAGCTCATGTGGTAAAGAATCTGCCTGCAATGCCAGAGACCTGAGTTCAATCCCTGAGTTAGGAAGATCGCCTGAGGGAGGTCATGGCAGCCCACTCCGGTATTCTTGCCTGGAGAATCCCCATGGACAGAGGAGCCTGGCAGGCTACAGCCCTTGGGGTCACATAGTTGAACAGACTGAGCCACAGACTAAACACAAACACACCTAAAGTGCAGGCTGTTTAGCACAGCTCCAACGTGGATGGGTCTGAATTTCAACTTAGACCCTTCTCATCCTACAAGACCCTCAAGTATGCTGCTCATACTCATTGTGTCTCAGCTACCTATTCCAGAATTAAACATCAATTCTCTTTGGATTGCCATTCGCCAGATCGTGGCCTGGAGATGCTTCATAGCCTTGTAAGGTTCCAGTGCCCTTTATACATTGTCTCTGTTGCTCAGCATGAGAGCTGGTCTACAGTTTCTAGATCACTCTACTGAGGGCAGATGTTCTGCATTTTTAAGTTTTCTGCTTCTTAGGCAGAATATCTTTTTCTTGGAATTTTAAAGCTTGTGGATAAGGGTCAGATCCTGACTCAGGTTTCGAATCCAGGTCTCCCACACTGCTGGTAAATTCTTTACCTTTACTTTCTGAGTCACCAAGGAAGCCATGCCAAGCTTACCCACACCGAATCAGCAAAGAAAACTAAACAGCTGGTGAAATTTTTACGCATTATACTTGGACAGCAAACATTCTGATAATAATGACAAAAGTAGAGTGATACTAAAACATGAAGAAAAATGACTAGTCCAGGTAGTTTCACAACTAGAAAAAGATAGTCATCAGAAGAAAATGTTCATTCACTGATTCACTTGTTCATTTATTCAGCAACTTTTCATTGAGTGACTCACCTCTGCTGTGTTCAGTTTTGAGGTGGGCCTTGAGATTCAGCAGATTACAAGGGTAATATGGACCTTTGCTTCTTAGGTGCTTTAAACTCCCAGCATGTAGAGAAATGTGTAGTTCATTTTCAAGAGTATTAAAGAGTCAGCAATGATGGAGTTTCAACTTTAAATTTAAATAGGCCTTAGAGATCATTTAGTCAAATTTCCTCATCTTTCTGAATAGGAAAAAGTTACAGAATGAGCTCCGTTCACTTTCCCAAGGTCTCATAGGTTGTTAGTGGTTGAACAGAGAGCACATTTGTTTCTTTCAGCTCTCAAAAGGGTTGTTTTTGTTGTATCGCAATGGCCTCTTTAATCAACTGCGTACATTGGACATCTTTACGAATACATTTTAGACTTTGAAACTTGTGATGCAGGCTCTGAATTCATAGATATAATGACTTGAAATGCCATTTTCATTCGTATAACTTAAAATGTCATTTTCATTCATGTGACTTCCCTGGGGGCTCAGACAGTAAAGAATCTGCCTGCAATGCTGGAGACCCTGGTCTGATCCCTGGGTCAGGAAGATCCCCTGGAGGAGGGCATGGCAACCCATTCTGATATTCTTGCCTAGAAAATTCCACAGATAGAAGAGCCTGGCCGGCTACAGTCCATGGTGTCACAAAGAGTCAGACACTGCTAACACACACTAAACTAACAGAACTTTTTAACAATTTCACCAAGTTGGTCCACGATGTTCAATGTAGTGTGAAGTGAAAGTCACTCAGTCGTGTCTGACTGTTTGCGACTCCCTGGACTATGCAGTCCATGGAGTTCCCCAGGCGGAATACTACAGTGGGTAGCTATTCCCTTCTCCAGAGGATCTTCCCAACCCAGGGACTGAACCCAGGTCTCCCACATTGCAGGTGGATTCTTTACCAGCTGAGCCACCAGGGAAGCCCAGGAATACTGGAATGGGTAGCCTGCCCCTTCTCCAGGGGATCTTCCCGACTCAGCAATCCAACGGGGTCTCCCGCATTGCAGGCTATTCTTTGCCAGCTGAGTTACCAATGCAGTGTATTTATACACAATTAAACTTGAAAACAACTACATCAGGCATAAGTGAGTACCTGAATCTTAATATATGTTAAATATTACCTTTCAATCTATAGTAGTTCTGTATTTTTCCCCAAATTTATTTATGGACCTCTTGGTTCTGCTGGCATGTTCCACTGTTCTTGGTGTTTTATTTATTAAAACAAAATGTTAGCTTTATGTGTATTTCCATAATGATTTAGGAATTTATATTATTTAAAGAAAATTAAATAATTACCATAAATGGCATGAAATTAAAATGCCATACATGTGTATAGAATTAGTTGTAAATCTATAACATTTTTCTCAAATTTTTTATTTTTTTTTTAATAGAAACACTAATTTCTGTTAGTACCTTCCTAGCTAAATTCTTGAGTTTCCCCGGTGGATCAGTTGTAAAGAATCTGACTGTCAGTGCAGGAAATGCTGGTTCGATTCCTGGGTCAGGAAGATCCCCTGCAGGAAGAAATGGCAACTCATTTCAGTTTTCTTGCCTGGAGAATCCCATGGACAGAGAAGCCTGGCGGGCTGCAGTCCATGGGGTCTCAAGAGTCATACAGTACTTAGCAACTAAACAAAAACAGTTAAATTCTTATTATTTTTTCTTTTGTAAAAAGTAAATGTTAGCACATTTTTATGATCATTTTTCAATATTTAAATGCAACAAAATAGAAGTACCTTATCTATAATATCAAAAGCCATTGTTTATCCTAATAACATTTGCGAAGGTTTAACATGTCAAACTGCCTTTTCCTACTACTCGTGGGGTTCTCAAGGCAAGAATGTTGAAGTGGTTTGCCATTCTCTTCTTCAGTGGACCGTGTTTTGTCAGAACTCTCCACCATGACCCATCTGTCTTGGGTGGCCCTACACGGCATGGCTCATAGTTTCATTGAGTTAGACAAGGTTGTGGTCCATGTGATCAGTATGAAATTCCCTTAAACCAGTTTTCCAATCCTTAATTGCTGTGAAGAAATTTCCAATATTTTTATAGAAATTTACTGCAACTCAGAAGTCAGAGAAGAAACAAGAGTCTTACAATGACCAGAAGAGATATGTTAAATTGTTGGAATTTGTAATAACTCTAGCTATTCAGCAGTGAAATTATCTTCCTAGTACATATTTAAATGAGGAGTTTGATTGACCTGTGCATTTTGTTTCAAGAAAAGATTCACAGGTTGCTGAAATTCAGCAATAATAATGGCCCACCCTCATTTCTATCAAGAGAATGTAAAGTTGCATTATGTGGCCTGTATTCATATTCTAAGCAGCATAGTTTAAAAGGTAACTGTCCAAAATTGGCTGGAAGAATTGAAGAAAGTCTAAATTTAACTAGCTTTTGTAACAGGGCTATAGCTGCTAAGGACATTTTAAACAGTGAGAGAGGTAAATGTTCTTTATATTGCAATCCCTAGTGAATCTGAGGAAGTGGAGTTATTATTATAATAATAAAAAGAAAGGAAGGTCTATGTTTCTCCAATACAATCCGCAGGCAAAGCAAAATGAAATAAATAGAAATTAGGATTTGAGCTCAAAATGTAAAATTTACGTGGGCAGAAATAACAAATTATTTATATTTTGGTTTGGTAAACATCAATGAATAATCCATTCTTTGCTCCTATCCTCATGACCTTCAATTATTTTTGAAAAAAAATGAAAAGTAAAATCTTTTCTAATGATTTTACTATTGAAACAATAAAGAAAAATATTGCAATGTCATCATGTTTGATGAAAATAAATTTGAACAATGCATTATTGAGAATTCTCACTTTCTAAATCTTTCACAAGCCCCTTGAGACTTCTAGCATCTTCATCTCTTTCTGTTTGTTCTCTTTTGGCAGATCCAGAAACCTGTGAGCAATTCTTACAGAAAGTTTTTTTTTTTCCCCATAGACACATCAAAGTGGCAAATTTTTAATGATCCCTTAGCTAGAAAGAGCCAGATAGTTACTTCTGCCAGTTGTGAAACTATAAAAAGAAAGCAGGAGATATTTTATTTCTTTCCTTAATTGCCTTCCCAAGTTCCCAAGATAAGCAAAAGAAATTACATACAAAAAAAAAAGAGAGAGAGAGAGAGAGAGAATTGTTCAAAGTTGTTTGCTGTGGTACAGAGATCTCTCACTTTCTAAAAAATATTTTTAAAAGTACTATATCACATATAATGTGGTGTATAATATAACATGGCAACAAGGAATACCGCAATGAAAAAATTTTTAATTACATTAAGTGGAAGATATTATGGCACAGTTGAAAAAGCATGAGAATTTCTTTTTTTATTAAATTTAATTAATTTATTTATTTTTCCTTTACATTATTGTGTTGGTTTTGTCATACCTTGACATGAATCTGCCATGGGTATACATGTGTTCCCCTTCTAGAATCCCTCCTCCCACCTCCCTCCCGATTCCCTCTCTCTGGGTCATCCTGGTGCACCAGCCCTGAGCATCAAACCTGGGCTGGCGATTCATTTCACATATGATAATATACATGTTCCAATGCTGTTCTCCCATATCATCCCACCCTTTCCCTCTCCCATAGAGTCCAAAAGACTGTTCTATACATCTGTGTCTCTTTTGCTGTCTCGCATGCAGGGTTCTCATTACCATCTTTCTAAGTTCCATATATATGCCTTAGTATACTGTATTGTTGTTTTTCCTTCTGGCTTACTTCACTCTGGATAATAGGCTCCAGTTTTGTCCACCTGAGTAGAACTGATTCAAATGTATCCTTTTTAATGGCTGAGTAATATTCCATTGTGTATATGTACCACAGCTTTCTTATCCATTCGGCAGTTGATGGGCACCTAGGTTGCTTCCATGTCCTGGCTATTGTAAACAATGCAGTGATGAACATTGGGGTACACGTGGCTCTTTCAATTCTGGTTTCCTCGGTGTATATGCCCAGCAGTGGGATTACTGGGTCATATGGCAGTTCTATTTCCAGTTTTTTAAGGAATTTCCACACTGTTCTCCATAGTGGGTGTACTAGTTTGCATTCCGACCAACAGTGTAAGAGGGTTCCCTTTTCTCCACATCCTCTCCAGCATTTATTGCTTGTAGACTTTTGGATGGCAGCCATTCTGACTGGTGTAAAGTGGTACCTCATTGTGGTTTTGATTTGCATTTCCCTGATAATGAGTGATGTTGAGCATCTTTTCATGTGTTTATTAGCCATTTTTCTGTCTTCTTTGGAGAAATGTCTGTTTAGTTCTTTGGCCTACTTTTTGATTGGGTCGTTTATTTTTCTGGAATTGAGCTGCAGGAATTGCTTGTATATTTTTGAGATTTACTATTTGTCCATTGCTTCATTTGCTATTATTTTCTCCCATTCTGAAGGCTGTCTTTTCACCTTGTTATTAGTTTCCTTTGTTGTGCAGAAGAAAAACCATGAGAATTTCTTGAAGGAGGGATTCTTAGCTTTTGGAATGTTTGCTTTTCTTCTTTTCAGAGGGAGCATTGTAAAGTCACTGAAGCTAGTTTGTATAAAGGTTCTGCTAGTTTTTATTGGGCATTTTCTTTTTGTTTGTTTTTGACAAAGCAAGGTAATTTTGACTGATTTTCTTCCTTAACTGTTTACAATACTAATTTCTTGACACTGAAAAACAAAAACAAAAACAAAACAAACAAAACAAAAAACTGAGTGTGAGTTTTTAAGCAGAGCTAAGGATAATATATTTTCTATTTCAGGAAAAGGGATGGCATATTTTCTATTAAAATGCTATCCTAAGCTCTAAATTATTTTCTAGCTGTGAAGAGGTAGAAGGACAAAGAATAAAGAAAATGAATGGAGTTCTGAGCTTAAATTTTGGATGTAGCACTTAATATGTAGGTAATTGTTCAACGGAATTCTGTAAATTTTACCCTTCTTGCTTCTAGGTAAGTATGCAAAGCCATATGCAGTACAGAGTCTAGTACCTGGTACATAAACAGATGCTTCCAGTTGAGGGCAGCGACAGTTATCTTTTGCCCCTAAGGTGCAATTACCTTTGGCCCTTCTTGTTTTCCTTCAGGAGTAAGACTTTCCTCTGCTACCCTAATTCCTTTCTTGGTTGAAGCAGCAATACCCAACTCTCCAGCATTCTTGGTCTCTAGCCTTTAGATTCTATTTCCCGTAGATTATGGCTCTTTTGCCTCCTTCAGTGAAATGGAGGCTGGAGCTGTACTGAGTTCACTCCCCCAGCTGTAATGGAATTTCACCATTCTACTTGTTGAATTTCTTCCCCTGGCAAATGAGGCCTTTTGCTCCATAAGGGAAAACTTTCTGTGTATTTATTCATTCTCTCCATGGGCTATGGGCATTGGCTACATTATGGCCGGTGGACACTTTCTTCAAGGCCAAGTGTTGAGAGATTTCTGGGGTTTCTGTAGGAAATGTCTGCAGAAATGTTACTGTGTCTATTGCATCCACTTGCTTCTCATTCTTATGCTAGCCCGTATTTCTGCCTCCAGCACTTTGGCAGAACTTCCAGTCTAATCCTCCTATTGGCTTATATGGAATCCTGTGGCTTCTGCCCAGGAAATAAGTTCTTGGCTCCAGAATTTCACTGCAGGTGCTAGAGTGAAGGTGGCTGGTTCCAAGACCCTGGGGTTTATGAAAAGCCATTATTTTTCAGTTTGTTCATGTTTTTCTTATTGTTTTGGTGAAATGATGACTATCTCTTTACATATCTAAGCTGCAACTGGAAGTCTGAAAATTTTTTACCTTTTAATTTATAAAATCATTTGCTAGGTAAGTTCCTTGATATGTTATTTACTGTAATTCACAAACCAGACAAGAACTATGCCTTCATGTGGCATAGGGAAAAGAAAAATTGAATAAATTCAGAGATCTGTACTTACAAATATATAACATAGTACATTTATTAACCTACATTGTATATTTCAAATATTAGAATATTTTAGAGTCCTGTAAATTTTTGAATAATAGAAAGTAGATTTGAAACTTTGCAGCCCTGAACTCTTAAATAAAAAATTCTAAAACAAAAAGTATAGCTTAGCTGGGAATGCTTGAAGAAAAAATTAGATTGTTGATGACAACATAGGCAGACAATTTTTTAGCACTAATCAGCATTTCTGTAAAACCCTGTCATCAAAGAAAATAATTGCATCTAATTTTTGCTTAAAATTCACTAACTGATATTTTCTTTAGAAGCTTTGGCAACTTTTCAAAGGTCATTGATGACTCAGAGACTATTTAAAAGCTCACTAATTTTCATTGTGCTATTTCAGTTATCACTAAATTCTTCATGATTCTAGAAACTACTATCATTTTTTTATATATATTTAAATTTACCAACAAAAAAGCATTTTCTAAATAGACCTGAAAATAATTTAACAGAGATTTATCAGTTCAAATGGTGAGTTCTGGCTATCTGAGGCATATTACATACCCTAGATTTGTGCCTCCATAATTTTATTAACATACTTTGCTACTGTCAATAATCTACTCCTGCCAAAGGATAGGAATCACTTTAACAAAAAGTGCACATCACACGCACTCACAAATGAATCTTATTGAAGAATAAAACATACTTTTCAATGAGGGATAAAATAGTTTCTTTAAAGTCAAGCACAATAAAACAGTGCTGAAAAATTAACTCTCCTGTGAAATACATGATGATTTTCTGCCTTGGGTGATATTATGGGCTGAACTGTGCCCCTTTCTCATACGTATGTTGAAATATTAATCCCTAGTAGCTTTCTATATAACTGTATTTGGAGTTCTGGCCTTTAAAATGTCAATTAAAGTTATAAGATGGGCTTCCTTGGCGGCTCAGAAGTCAAGCATCTGTCTGCAATGCAGGAGCTGTGGGTTCAATCCCTGGGTCAGGAAGAGCCCCTGGAGAAGGAAATGGCAACCCATTCCAATATTCTTACCCGGGAAATCCCATGGACAGAGGAACCTGGCAGGCTACAGTCCAGGGATCTCAAAGAGTCAGACATGACTTAGTGACTATATCACCACCCCAAAGATCATCAGGGTAGGCCCTAATCCAGAGTGATTTGTCTCCTTATAAAAGATATTAGGACACACACATATGCAGTGGAAATACCACATGAAGACGGGTAAATGATGGTCATCTATAAGCCATGAAGAGACACTCCAGAATGCACCCAGCCCCACCTATGCCTTAATCTTGGACGTTTAACCTCTCAGAACTGTGAGAAAATAAGAAAACTATAAAACACTGATGAAAGAAATCAAAGAGGACACAAACAGATGGAGAAATGTGCCGTGTTCATGGATTGGAAGAATCAATATAGTGAAAATGAGTATACTATCCAAAGCAATCTATAGATTCAATGCAATTCCTATCAAGCTACCAGAGGTCTTTTTCAGAGAATTAGAACAAATAATTTCACAATTTGTATGGAAATACAAAAAACCTTGTATAGCCAAAGCAATTTTGAGAAAGAAGAATGGAATTGGAGGAATCAACCTACCTGACTTTAAGCTATACTACAAATCCACAGTCATCAAGACAGTATGGTACTGGCACAAAGACAGAAATATAGATCAATGGAACAAAATAGAAAGCCCAGAGATAAATCCACACATCTATGGACACCTTATCTTTGACAAAAGAGGCAAGAATATACAATGGAGAAAAGACAACCTCTTTAACAAGTGGTGCTGGGAAAACTGGACAGCCACTTGTAAAAGAATGAAACTAGAACACGTTCTAACACCATACACAAAAATAAACTCAAAATGGATCAAAGATCTAAGCATAAGACCAGAAACTATAAAACTCCTAGAAGATAACATTGGTAAAACACTCTCTGACATAAACCAAAGCGGGATCCCACATGACCCACCTCCCAGAATATTGGAAATAAAAGCACGAATAAACAAATGGGACCTAATTAAAATTAAAAGCTTTTGCACAACAAAGAAAACTATAAGCAAGGTGAAAAGACAGCCTTCAGAATGGGAGAAAATAATAGCCAATGAAGCAATGGACAAACAATTAATCTCAAAAATATACAAGCAACTCCTGCAGCTCCATTCTAGAAAAATAAACGACCCAATCAAAAAGTGGGCCAAAGAACTTAACAGATATTTCTCCAAAGAAGACATAAAAAGGCTAATAAACACATGAAAAGATGCTCAACATCACTCATTATCAGAGAAATGCAAATCAAAACCACAATGAGGTACCACTTTACACCAGTCAGAATGGCTGCAATCCAAAAATCTACAAGCAATAAATGCTGGGGAGGATGTGGAGAAAAGGGAACCCTCTTACACTGTTGGTGGGAATGCAAACTAGTACAGCCACTATGGAAAACAGTGTGGAGGTTCCTTAAAAAACTGCAAATAGACCTGCCATATGACCCAGCAATCCCACTGCTGGGCATATACATCGAGGAAATCAGAATTGAAAGAGCCATGTGTACCCCAATGTTTATCACTGCTTTGTTTACGATAGCCAGGACATGGAAGCAACCTAGATGCCCATCAACTGCCGAATGGATAAGAAAGCTGTGGTACATATACACAATGGAATATTATTCAGCATTAAAAAAAAATTTATTTGAATCAGTTCTACTCAGATGGACGAAACTGGCGCCCATTATCCAGAGTGAAGTAAGCCAGAAGCAAAAACAACAATACAGTATATTAACGCATATATATGGAATTTAGAAAGACAGTAACAAGAACGCAGCATGCGAGACAGCAAAAGGAACACAGATGTATAGAATAGACTCGTGGACTCTGTGGATGAGGGAAAGGGTGGGATGATATGGGAGAATGGCATTGAAACATGTTAATTACCATATGTCTAATCAATCGCCAGCCCAGGATTGATGCTCGGGGCTGGTGCAAAGAGATTTCCTGGGGGGAGGGAGGAGGGAGGGGGGTTCTGGAGGGGGAGCATATGTAAACCCATGGTGATATCATGTCATTGTATGGCAAACCTAATAAAAAAATATTAAAAAAAATTCTGTTCTTTAAGCCATCAAGTCTATAAGGTAATGGATACCTTAGTGAACTAACAGAGATGATTGCAGATAACTAATCTTAAATTATAATACAGACTATGAATGAGGTCCATCTAAATCCCATAGGAAACAATCTTCAGTTCCATTAATTTTATGAAGATAGTTAAGAAACAAACCAAAGAACAGCAATAATAATGTGTCCTTACAAATCCATAAACAGGAAATCTGAAAGAAACTAAGGAAACCATAACTTGTTGATCAGTGAAGTTCAAAAGCTATCATCTTTTTCTTTCACTTCCCTTTTTTTGTAATTTAATTAATTAATTTATTTTTGCCTGTGCTAGGTCTGCCTTGTTGCAAGGGCTTTTCTCTAGCTGTGGCGAGTGGGTGCTACATTCTAGCTGCCGTGCGTGGGCTTCTCATTGCAGTGGCTCCTCTTGTGGAGCACAGGCTCTGGGGCACGCAAGCTTCAGCAGTTGTGGCTCCCAGGCTCCAGGGCACAAGTTTGTGGTGCCCAGGCTTAGTTGCTTTGCTGCATGTAGGATCTTCCCAAACCAGGTATTGAAGCTGTGTCTCCTGCATTGGGATGTGGATTCTCGACCCTGGAGCCACCAAGAAAACCCTTCCTTTCACTTGCAACATTTGTATATTCTTGGTGTTGGCATTTAGGGTAATAAATCAGTTTGATTGACTATTACTTATCAAGGAGACTATAGTCTATTTAGAATGGCAGTGGAGATCAATGTGTGGACAATGAAATTTCACAATTCTCCTCTATGTTTAGATGTTGCCACCGAATGATGTTACACTATTTCACTGGAGTCTAGATATGGTCCCCATCTTCCTTCTGAACATAGTATTCCACACTGATAACAGCTATTGGTAAGATACACTTCATTCAGCCACTAAGGAGATGGTCATTTGGTTATTTGCATACTGTGTGCCCAACAATGCTGTAGGCACCAGGGAAATAGCAGGTGGAAAGGAGTCAGGCAGGTGGCTTGCAATCCATTCATTTCTCTTTGCCATGAGGATGCTCAGAGAGAAGGTAGCTGGCGCTTTAATGTCATTATAAGCACACTGGAAATTGATCTTAGGGTTAATCACCCAACAGTATTTGCCAGGAGGAGCAGCTTTGTGTAAAACTATCCTCAGTATGTTGTTCTTGGTTTAGTTGCTGTAACAAACTAACATAGAACCTAGGGGCATGGATTCCTGGGATATTTGCTGGTAGGTCTAACTAAGTATAAAACAGAGATAGTTGTTTTAGTTGTGTTTTCACTTGTTTTTTTTGTTTGCTGTTTTGGTGCACCCCATGGCATGTGGAATCTTAATTCCCTGACTGGGGATTGAACCCGCATCCCCTGTACCCCTGCACTGAAAGCACAGAATCTTAACCACTGGACCACCAGGGAAATTCCACAGACATGTTTTATAATCTAACATGCTTCCCAACGTGTAAAGTGGGACAGGGAGCACGTGTCCGCAGCAAAATCCTGGAGAATCACACTGTGTCCCAGGTTTCTAAACTTTGCTTGTATTTCTTGATTTTGTATCTTTGAAATGATGAGCATGGTTTGAGACTGGACACAGCTTCCAATGTATAAATGTGATTTGATAGCCTATGCCTTGTGTTAACTCCTTGGTGTACAAAACAATAACTCCTACACTGATGGAGAATGTACTTTGGTGATGAAGATCAAGCAAATAGATGATTTCTGAGTAGTAATGTGGGGTTGATGTATGGTGACTTTGATGGACAGGCATGTGAAATGCATAACAGTTATTTCTTATGGAGTAATTCTGCAAATTGGAATGCTGTCCTTTGAGCTATAATTATAATTTGTGTTCATGCTCAGTCACTCAGTCGTGTCCGACTCTTTGGGACACCGTGGATTGTAGCCGGCTAGGCTTCTCTGTCCATGGAATTTCCCAGGCAAGAATACTGGAGTGGGTTGCCATTTCCTTCTTCAGGGGATCTTCCCAATCCAGGGATGGAATCTGTGTCTTCTGTACTGGCAGGCGGTTTGTTTACCGCTGAGCCATGGGGAAAGTCCATCCAGGGGTTTAGGTCTCAATAATTCCTTGTTAAAGCCAGAATTTTAGTGAAGGATATTATTTTTTTTATTGTTTCAAGCAAATTACCACAAGTTTATCAGTTGAAGATAATGCCCATTCATTGAATCTATAGGTCAGAAATCTGGACAGGCCTTATTTCATTCTCTGCTCAAATTTTCACAAGGTTAAAATCAACATGTTGACCAGGCTGTGTTATCGTCTGAAGAAAATGTTCCTTTTCCATGGATGGTGAGATATGCAATAAAAGAATAGAATGTTAATTGTAGAATTTGCGTGGTGTATATATGTGTTCATTATAAAATTATTGAAGCTTTTCTGCATGCTTGAAATTTTCCTAATATAAAAACAAATGCTCAAAATATTGAATAGTCCATCGAAAAGTGTGATTATAATGTAATGAAGAGAATGTGGAGCAGGGAGCACATATCAAACCAGCTCCTGGATGGGTCAGACTTATTTTTGTAACAGAGCATAGAAAAAGATATTATTTGCTATTGACTTTAACACCAATATAGGGTCATGCTAGCCAAAGCCTCTCACATTTGAAATAAAATCATTTTAACTCATTAGGGTAATAGAGTACTAAATCATGAATGAGTAGGATCAATTGTCAAATATATCAATGGGAAAGATAAAAATCAATTGGTTACATTTTAAAAGAGAACTTAATTGTGTGACAACTGAAACTAATGACTTCATACCAGAGAGAACTGAATGATTTAACAGCTCGTTTTGTATTCTTTATCATTAACTGATAACATATTTCAAAGGAAAATATTCTCTTATTTTTTATCCTTTTCTATGTCATAAAACTGAGTTCTAATAGATTTAATATTCTTCTTTTGATAAGGTGACAAAGGAAGTTATTCAGCTTAGTCTCAAGATGGAGCAACACATATTGATGAAGTAATTTCACCCTAGGCTGCATTATCTGAGCATTATGGCCAAGAGCAGACAGACTGACTGACTCTTCTTTTGCTGCACTTGATTCTCTAATGTTCAGGGTTTTTTTTTTTTTTCCTGCTGTCTATACCACTTAGCCTTGGGTGCACCTAATCACAGAGCTGCCTACAGCTATTTTTGGTTCCCCAGCTGTTTCTTCATTTTGAGCACTTGTTCCTTGTTTAATACTCTGTTTGCCTAGATATCCACTCTGAATGTCACAAGGTAAACAGCAATTCAAAACTTTTTCATCTTTTCTGCACAATCTCTTCATCATCCTACAAATCTGTTAGATTAGAAATCATACAGCTTTTTTCAGTATTCCCTCTCTCTCTTGCTCATTCTTTCAATGATCTACTCTTTTTTTTCCTCTTCAATCTGTCTCTTATATGTGAACTCATTATTTATGGTCACTATAAAGTCGATTCCATGAACCTTGGAAGAAACAACTCTTTGAATTCTTGATCTAGCACTTCAAATTTACATAACTTTGAAAGTATATCCCCTGAACTTCTCTAAGATAAAGGACTAGTCTGTATGAAGCAGAAACATTTCTGATATCAATGAAAATAATACTGTGCATGGATGACGATGTAGCCTATAATGTAGGTCATAGTGTCGTAAATAGCTTCAATAGAAAATCTTCTGTGGTGACCTTTATGTAAGCACTTACTCCAGATGAGAAGAATGTTTCCATAACTCTCATTCTGGCTAATTGGAATGGGTACTATTTACACATGAACCTCATCAAATTTTTCTGGTGTTAAACTGTATACTTCACTATAGAAAAGACACGTGGAGATATATTCTTGTATTTTCATGTGGTGAATCCTGGGAAAAAAGCTAAAGCCAAAGGGCAGAATTTTTTTTTTTTCATGTAAAAGGAAACAGTATCTCTATTAAAATTTTAAGCTAATTATAGAAACTAAAAAGCCTCTTGATGAGGGAAAAAGAGAAAAGTGAAAAGGCTGGCTTAAAACTCAACATTCAAAAGAGTAAGATCATGGGATCCAGTCTCATCATTTTATGTCAAATAGATGGGAAAAACATAGAAACAGTGACAGATTATATATTCTTGGGCTCCAAAATCTCTGCAGATGGTGACTGCAGCCATGAAATTAAAAGATGCTTGCTCCTTGGAAGGAAAGCTATGACAAACCTAGACAGCATATTAAAAAGCAGAGACATCACTTTACCACCAAAGGTTTGTATAGTCAAAGCTATGTTTTTTTTCCAGTAGTCATGTACCTATGTGAGAGTTAGAACATAAAGAAGGCTGAATGATAAAGAATTGATGCTTTTGAACTATGGTGCTGGTAAAGACTCTTGAGAGTCCCTTGGACAGCAAGGTGATCAAACCAGTCAATCCTAAAGGAAATCAATCCTGAATATTCATTGGAAGGACTGAAGCTGAAGCTGAAACTCCAATACCTTGGTGACCTGATGTGAAGAACTGACTCACTGGAAAAGACTCTGATGTTGGGAAAGATTGATGGTAGGGGAGAAGTGGGCAACAGAAGATGGGATGGTTAGATAACATCATCGACTCAATGGACATGATTTTGAGCACAGTCCAGGAGAGAGTGAAGGACAGGGAGGCTGGCAGTGCTTCAGTACATGGAGTTGCAAAGAGCCAGACATGACTAGAGACTGAACAACAAACAACAATTCATTGAAGAATTGATGCTGAAGCTAAAGCTCCAATACCTTGGTGACCTGATGTGAAGAACTGACTCATTGGAAAAGACCCTGTTGCTGTGAGAGACTGAAGGCAAAAGGACAAGGGGCGACCGAGGATGAGACGGTTAGACAGCATCACTGACTCCACAGACATGAATCTGAGCAAGCTCCGAGGAGATTATGGGCAGCAGGAAAGCCTGGCATGCTATGGTCCATGGATTGCAAAGAGTTGGGTATGACTTAGTAACTGAATGGCAACAACAACAGTAGACACTATGAGTAATGCTGAAAAGCATTGAAAAATTAAAAGGAAATCCAGTCATAGTTCCATTGTAGATGAAAGTTCTCTGTGTGCATTTGCATTAGGAAAATGGGCACATATTTGAATAACTTGGTATCTTAATCCTTTCAAATTTAATATCACATAGTAAGCATTTCTCACTCATTAGCCAATCCTAATAAACTTTAATGCAAAGCATATGATAAATTGTGTTCCATAGTTATCGTGCTAATATTTTTATATTTGAGCTGTTTTCAAGTTTGTGATATTATTTAAAAGGTTTGAATGTATAATTATATTTTACATCTGACAAAGTCTTAGACTAAATGCATAAAGGGACTCTATGTAATAATTCTTGAAGGGGTGCTTTTTCACTCATACCTTTTTGAAAACAATTCAAGCCTTTAATGATAATGCATAGACTTATATCATGATATGAATAATGAACCTTAAAATTTTCATACAAATTCCCAATTATTGCCACAACAATACACTAGTGAAAATACTTAGATATTATATGTGGTAGTCAAAATAATAGACTACCAAACATACCATTCTCTAATTCTTGGAGCCTGTGAATGTATTTCCTTACATGATAAAAAGGTGGTTTGCAGAAGTGATTAAGGATAAGGATGAAATGTGAGAGTATTCTGGAGTATCTAGGTGGGTCCTACCCAATTTAAATGTCCATCATCCTGGCCTGGAGATTTCCATGGACTGTATAGCCCATGGGGTCACAAAGAGTAGGCAGGACTGAGCGACTTTCACTTTCACTTTTTCAAAATAGAAAGACAAAGACAGAATCTCAGGTGGTCTTCCAGAAAGAGAAATAAAAGGAGGGGAGAGATATTCAAAGTGAGATTCAACTGCTATTGCTGGTTTGAAGATAGAACAAGCAGATTATAAACCAGGGAATTTGATAGTATCCAGAAGCTGGAAATAACTTTCAGCTGACATGCAGCAAGAAAGTAAGGATATCAGTCCTGCAATGACAAGGAATTAAATTATGTCAACAAGCTAAATAACCATAGGAAGTGGATTCTCCATTAGAGCCTCTGCAGTGGCATGAAGCCCTGTCAGTACTGTGATTGTAATCTGTTCAGATTTATATTAAAATTCTGAACTACAGAGCTGTTGAGAATAAATTCATGCTGTGTTAAACTACTAGCAAACTGGTAATTTGTTATAACAACTGTATAAAAAGTGTTTTACAAAACTATGTTAATAATAATGTAGTTACAGTAATTTTATATGGCTTAACTTTTTAATTAGCACAGGCAGTGTCCCAGAATGAGTATGATACTTACATTAACTCATTACTTATCTGTACTCTATGACTTAGAGTTTCCTGAAAGAGGGCATGGCAACCCATTCTGGTTTTCTTGCCTGGAGAATCCCCACAGACAGAGGAGCCTGGTGGGCTATAGTCCACAGGGTCACAAAGAGTAGGACATGACTGAAGCGACTTAGCATGCACACATGACTTAGAGTTTATTGTTGCCCACATCTTAGATAGAAGGAAACTGAGGTACTAAATGGTTAAGTACCTTTTGCAAACACATTTTGTTCAAAGCATCAATGACAGGATTTGTTTGTAATTTTCTTCTAGTTTTGGCTAATATTATTATTTTGTAAACAACTGATAATACAACATAATATAGTTTAAGCTTCAAAGTAAGTCTCTTAAAAATAAAACTGGGTTATCAAAATGCATTATTAATTGAGGGAGATGGAGCTTTTAAAATTCAATTCATACATCCATTTCTAATTTTAATTTACTTATTTTTAAAATCAGACTAAATTTAGCATATATTCTATTTCTTTCTATGTTCATTTCTAATTTGTTTAATTTTAAAATATATACAGGAATATAATTGAAACATAAAATAATGGATTAAAACAGAGACAAGAAAGGATTTGTTCTGGCAATGTTTCTCAATCCATTGAGTTTCTTTGAGAGCTGCATGCCTTAAATCACACAGCTATAGATCACTAAAAAAATTTTTATAGATACATCCATTAACTACTAAATAAGGTCTTCTTCCAATTTATTAAGATCAAATAGTCCTGCAAACAATTTGTCTACACATTGTGACATGTACAGACTTCCTTTTTTGAATTGTGGTAAATAATCCCTGCTGAAACTCATTGGCTGAAGCCATTGTCCTCAAAACAAGAGCAAAATCACATATTTGTTGTTGCTGTTCAGTCACTCAGTCATGTCTGACACTTTGTGAGCCCATGACAGTAGCTGCTGTCCATGAGAATCTCCTGGCAAGAATACTGGATTGAGTAACCATTTCCTCCTACAGGGGATCTTCCTGACCCAGGGATTGAACCCACTTCTCCTCCATTGCAGGTGGATGTTTACTGCTGAACCACTGGGGAAGACCCAGACAGTCCGGAGATTCAGAGAGGGCCTCTATTAACTTGTTAGTATATGAGGAAACTATGATTCAGAGAAATCATATGAAATAAGTGAAAGTGTGTGTTAGTCATTCAGTCATGTCCAACTGTTTGAGACCCCATGACTGTAGCCTGTCAGTTCCTCTGTCCATGGAATTCCCCAAGTAATAATACTAGAGTGGGTAGCCATTCCCTTCTCCAGGGTTTCTTCCTGATCCAGGAATTGAACCAATATCTTCTGCATCACAGGTGTATAGTGTACCATCCGATCCACCAGGGCATGCATGCATATATGCATACATGCTAAGTTGCTTCAGTTGTGTCGGACTCTTTGTGACCCCATGGACTGTAGCCTAGGAGGCTCCTCTGTCCAAAGAATTCTCCTGGCAAGAAAATTCTGTTGTAGGTTGCCATTTCCTTGTCCAGGGGATCTTCCCGACCCAGGGATTGAACCTCCATGTGCTGTACATTGTGTCACTAGGGAAGTCCTGCATGGAAATAGAGACACTTAAAACCAACTTGAATATCTGTTTCTTTTCTAATACGTAGGTGTCGGCTGAGAAGAAAAATCACACGAGTCAGAGATAGGATCGGGTAGCTCCCAGTTTTTAGACACCTGAATTGTGCTGCAAGTTAAAAGTGCCACTCTCTATTATATAACAATAAGAAGTTTGCTTTTCATCAACTTATGCTTTTGTGTACATACAGTGATGTTTGCTCTATGTTTGTGGGAGCAAATGCTCTTGAGGAAAATAGTAGCTCACATTAAAAAACAAATCATAATGTGCCATAGACTATTTGAAGTACATGTATTGTTTCTTCAGATTCTTACAACAACCCTCAAAATTGTGAATCATACTGTTCTTTTAACTGTTCAGTTCAGTTCACTTCAGTTGCTCAGTCATGTCCAACTCTTTGCAACCCCATGAACTGCAGCATGCCAGGCCTCCCTGTCCATCACCAACTCCTGGAGGATACCCAAACTCATATCCATTGAGTTGTCATGCCATCTAACCATCTCATCCTCTGTTGTCCCCTTCTTCTCCTGCCCTCAATCTTTCCCAGCATCAGGGTCTTTTCCAATGAGTCAGCTCTTCGCATCAGGTGGCCAAAGGATTGGAGTTTCAGCTTTAACATCAGTCCTTTCAATGAACACCCAGGACTGATTTCCTTTAGGATGGACTGTTTGTATCTCCTTGCAGTTCAAGGGACTTTCAACAGTCTTCTCCAACACCACAGTTCAAAAGCACCATTTCTTTGGTGCTCAGCTGACCACTGGAAAAATCATAGCCTCGACAAGACGGGCTTATGTTGGCAAAGTAATGTCTCTGCTTTTTAATATGCTGTCTAGGTTGGTCATAACTTTCCTTCCAAGGGGTAAGCATCTTTTAATTTCATGGTTGCAATCACCATCTGCAGTGATTTTGGAGCCCCCCAAAATAAAGTATCTCACTGTTTCCATTGTTTCCCCATCTATTTGCCATGAAGTGATGGGACCAGATGCCATGATCTTAGTTTTCTGAATGTTGAGCTTTAAGCCAACTTTTTCACTCTCCCCTTTTACTTTCATCAAGAGGCTCTTTAGTTCTTCTTCACTTTCTGCCATAAGGGTGGTGTCATCTGCATATCTGAGGTTATTGATATTTCTCCCGACAATCTTGATTCCATCTTGTGCTTCATCCCGCCCAGTGTTTCTCATAATGTACTATGCATATAAACAAGGAAATGGAAGCCTAGAGGATTTGAATAAATTGATGAGGACCACCCTTTTGATAGAAGTTTGAATCAGGATTCCAAATCAGGATTGTGAATCTAGAGGCTGAATTCTTAATAAGTTGTGCCAATGTCTTAGGATGTAAATCTGGATAGTTCTTTTGTGGGTAGAAATTTTAGAAATAAGAAACCGTTTAAAAGTAATTCTTACTTTTATGCTGCTTTTGGAAAAAGAAAAGGGCTGTCGATTGATTGATTCCCTTTTCCACTCATGGCATTTTATCAAAAATAGCTCAGCTGGCTGGATATGTGGAAGCCAGTTTCAAAATATGTTGTATTTCCCCTTTTTGCATGACGTTACTTATACTGATTTACTGCTAATAAATCCAAAACTGGTCTCAGACAGCCAGTCAGCTAGAAAATACTCACTTTCCTTTTTTAGCCAGGTATGGGATATCAATTCTTCCATGAAATCCAACTAAATCTTATGTTATGCAATGTAAAAAAATGTAAAAGTATTTCTCTTGGGTACAAGCGAATGACTCCTCTGAGGACATCAGATTCATTTCAATCGGTCGTTATGGAAAACGATATCACAGCAGTATTAGAGTAGTAGTTTAGTTATTTGCAGAACACTTGTCAATGTGGAGCAGTCATTTTGTTTTGCTCCACAACAAGTAATGGCCTGTGATACCAGCAGCAAAGACTACCCACAGCTGAATTCGGGAATCGAGACTTTTCTTAAAATATCCAGAGAGGAATAGGGAGATGTGTGGGAGGGGGGTGAGAGAAAGAAAAAGAAAAAGGAAGAAAACAAAAACAAGAAGAAAACAAGAAAGCATCTTCTTTCCCCCAAATCATCAGTTATATAGTCTGTGCTTAGTCTGGGGCTTTTGGCTGGCTCTGTTCTGATAACGTGTTCACTCAGGGTAGATTCAGGCCTCCAAGAACCACAATGAGTTTCAGAATTAAATTCAGGCAGTTCAGTCAGACACACTAAAAATACCCTGCAGTAAGGGTGTCATATTCTCTGATATCCACATTCTTTTTTAAGGAGTACTTTTTCAAGGTCTATTGTACATCTTAAAGCTCTATTGTTAATGTTAAAATTACAGTCTATTGCTGTTTTGAGTTTAAACATAAAATTAGAAGCATTATAATAAAGTACCAGAGACACCATCAAATTCCTACTAAAATAAATTATTAGAAAAAGCTTAGTGTCCATCTTTTAACTTTATTATTGATCATTACATTTAATGCTATATTTTACGTATTTACTTTGTGGTGGATAAAACCATTAAATAAATGCAGCAGTGTTTTAAAACTTCAGTTACAAGATAAATTAATTCTAGCCTACAGCTTCTCATTAATTAAACTATGGCAATTAAGTAGGAGATAAGGTTTCTAATAGAGAAAATAAATCAATTGTAAAAAGGCCAGATGTCTGTAGTTCTATTCACAACACAGTTTATGTTCTCTCTTCATAATTTATTAGAAAAATTTATAAGATGCAGAAAGTTTATCCTTCTGAGTCATACAAAATGATCACTGCCTTAAAAAGATGGGGCCAAATGTGAGATCCACATGGAGAATGACCTTTCCTGACCATGCATCCCAAATCATTCTAAGGCTAGAAGTACAAGTTATAAACACTTTACAGAGGCTGGTATTCTTATCTTTGGTAGCATAGGGATTTCAGATCCCTAGACAGTTTTAATATTGTACCAACCCTAACACAAGTGTTAAAATGTGTGGACAATCACTCCTGCCTGCTACCTTCTCCAGATCTTAACTCCATCACTTGCAAAATGGAGAATTGAAAAAGTTGAAAGATTTTATTTGGGATTTAACTGATAGCACAATATGGATACTGCAGGGGTAACTGATCATAAAATGAACAATGAAAAACGACAGCAAAGAACTGAACGAGTTAAGAGCCAAAATGTCCAAGAAGTGACTCATGTAGTCACTGTTCCACTGCTCAGGGATTTTAGCGTCCTGAGTCTCTTGGCATCTGAGTATTCTGTCAGTGCTCTAGTCTTATAATCCTAAAAGCCAAGATCATTATTAATAACTACACACTCTCTTGCAGAAGGAGCCAGAGAGAACTTACGTCAGCTCCTCCCATCACATCGTCCCACCATCAGCCTGGTATTTGAGCTCACTAGCCGTTAGGATGAATAACCTGCTTAAGAAGCTCCTATCACAGACCAGCACTTCTTTTCCAGCTCTCAAACTGCTACCTATCCCTCCAGCCCAAACCCAGTCATGCACATGGCACCAGCATCATCAGTTTTTTCTTCTCTACCAGATCATTTCTACCAGTACACAAACCACTGTTATTTTCCAATCTTAAACACATACCCATCATTATATATTTTTACAATTTGTAAGTCTTATCAGTGTCAGATTACCAACCTGATGTTTTACGGAGCCAAGTGGAAAAGCTCCAGTTACACTGGAGGGAAAGATAAATTCACTTCTGAATTTCCATCATCTCTGTCATTCCCGAGGTTGCTTTCTATTTATTCCATATTGTACTGCAACATTTTGGTAGCAAGAGGCCCCAAGGTTTAACTCAGGACCAAGGGAAGTGACCTGATCAGTAAAATAGTAAAACTCAATCAGTAACAACCATAAATAACCCACAAATTTTAAAGAAAACAAAAGTATTATAATGAAATATCTGAATGTCCACTTGGTTAGTTAGAAGTTGATTTGCTTCAAATTGGGCTTCCCAGGTGGTGCAAGTGGTAAAGAACCCAGATACCAGTGCAGGTGACATATGAGAGGTGGGTTCAGTCCCTGGGGTGGGAAGGTTCCTGGAGAAGGAAATGGCAACCCACTCCAGTATTCTCGCCTGGAGAATCCCAAGGATGGTGGAACCTGGTGGGCTACAGTCCATGGGGTTGCGAAGAGCCAGACATGACTGAAACAACTTAGCATACACGCAGTCTCATGCTCCAAACTGAATAACTCTAGTTTTTGGTTTAATGTGCCTCTGCAAGAACAAGGTGGCCAGCTTGTAAGAAAAACTGATACTGAAGCAGAGATAAATCTTGACCATCTCTGGGCCTCCTGCTTAACTTCACTTTCCCAAAATTGAATTTAATCTGTAAAAAAAAGCATTTTCTCTATTATAAAATATGATTGACTCTCAAAAGAATTGTTTTGAGGAAAGTGCCTTAATAGACACAACAATTGCTTATTATGTAATTACACTTATATAAAATTTAAGAAAAAACAAAACTACAGTTGCTGCTTTTTCAGTCCCTAAGTCGTGCCTGACTCTTTGTGACCCCATGAACTGCAGCAAGTCAGGCTTCCCTGTCCTTCATCATCACCCAGAGTTTGCTCAAGCTCACATTCATTGAGACAGTGATGTCGTCCAACCATCTCATCCTCTGTCATCCACTTCTCCTCCTGCCCTCAATCTTTCCCAGCATCAAGGTCTTTTCCAATGAGTTGGCTGTTTGCATCAGGTGACCAAAGTGAAAACAAGCAAATCAATGATTTCCAAGAGTTCTGTATGAAGGAGGAGATTGTCCAAAAAGTGTTAGAGGCAGACTTTCTGCATGAAATAAATTATTTTGGTGGTTGTTATATCAGTCAGTTCAGTTCAGTGGCTCGATCATTCTGGCTCTTTGTGATCCCATGGATTGCAGCACACCAGGCCTCCATGTCCATCACCAGCTCCCAGAGTTTACCCAAACTCATGTCCATTGAGTTGGTGATGCCATCCTACCATCTCTTCCTCTGTCTTTCCCTTCTTCTCCTGCCTTCAATCTTTCCCAGCATCAGGTTCTTTTTCAATGAGTCAGCTCTTCACATCAAGTGGCCAAAGTATTGGAGTTTCATCTTCAACATCAGTCCTTCCAATGAACACTCAGGACTGATTTTCTTTAGGATGGACTGGTTGGATCTCCTTGCAGTCCAAGGGACTCTCAAGAATCTTCTCCAACACCACAGTTCAATAGCATCAATTCTTCAGTGCTCAGCTTTCTTTATAGTCCAACTCTAACATCCATAGCTGACTACTGGAAAGACCATAGCTTGACTAAATGGACCTTTGTTGGCAAAGTAGTGTCTCTTTAATTTTTAATATTCTGTCTAGGTTGGTCATAACTTTCCTATGAAGGAGTAAGTGTATTTTAATTTCATGGCTGCAGTCACCATCTGCAGTGATTTTGCAGCCCCCCAAAATAAAGTCTGCCACTCTGTGCTCTTTCCCCATCTATTTGCCATGAAGTGATGGGACTGGATGACGTGATCTTAGTTTTTTGAATGTTGAGTTTTAAGCCAACTTTTTCACTCTCCTGTTTCACTTTCATCAAGAGGCTCTTTAGTTCTTCACTTTCTGCCATAAGGGTGGTGTCATCTGCATATCTGCAGTTATTGATATTTCTCCAATCTTGATTCCAGCTTGTGCTTCCAGCCCAGCGTTTCTCATGATGTACTCTGCATAAAAGTTAAATAAACAGGGTGACAATATACAGCCTTGATGTACTCCTTTTCCTATTTGGAGCCAGTCTGTGGTTCCATCTCCAGTTCTAACTGTTGCTTCCTGACCTGTATACAGGCTTCTCAAGAGACAATTCAGTTGGTCTGGTATTCTCATTTCTTTCAGAATTTTCTATATTTTATTGTGATCCACACAGTCAAAGGCTTTGGCATAGTCAATAAAGCAGAAATAGATGTTTTTCTGGAAGTCTCTTGCTTTTTTGATGATCCAGCAGATGTTGGCAATTTGATCTCCCCAACAAAGTCCGTCTAGTCAAAGCTATTGTTTTTCCAGTAGTCAGGTATGGTTGTGAGAGTTGGACTATAAAGAAGACTCAGTGCCAAAGAGTTGATACTTTTGAACTGTGGTGTTGGAGAAGTCTCTTGAGAGTCCCTTGGACTGCAAAAAGATCCAACCAGTCTATCCTAAAGAAAATTGGTCCTGAATATTCATAGGAAGTACAAATGTTGAAGCTGAAACTCCAATACTTTGACCACCTGATGTGACGAACTGACTCATTGGAAAAGACCCTGTTGCTGGGAAAGATTGAAAGCGGGAGGAGAGGGGACCACAGAGGATGAGATGGTAGGATGGCATCACCAACTCAATGTACATGAGTTTGAGTAAGCTCCAGGAGTTGGTGATGGACAGGGAAGCCTGGCATGCTGCAGTCCATGGGGATGCAAAGAGTCGTGCATGACTGAACGACTGAACTGAACTGAACTGATACAGCTACTACTTATTTAAAAAGTCATTGATATAATTAAAATAGTTTCATCTTATTGTGTATTGATTAGAACTCAATAAAAAGACCAAAATAAGTGTTTTATTTGTCAATTATATGGTTTCTGTATAGAGTTTATCCTAAAAAGATTAATTCTACTCCCATGTTAGAAGTTTCCAAGGATCCATGTCCCACTAAAAACACAAAATTAAAACACTCAGCTCTTGGTCAAATATCAGATGTATGTCTCAGCCCAGTTCAGTTCAGCCACTCAGTCATGTTCAACTCTTTGTGACCCCATAGACTGCAGCATGCCAGGCTTCTCTGTCCATAACAACTCCTGGAGCCTAGTTTAACTCATGTCCATCACGTTGGTAATACCACCCAACCATCTCATCCTTGTCATCCCCTTCTCCTCCTGCCTTCAGTCTTTCTCAGCATCAGGTTATCTATTTTACCTCAAAGAACAGACTATAATTAGTTTATCATTTACAATTAAAAAGTCTAGCTATAATTGTGACAAGGAAAATCCAGCATATAAAATAAACATTTAAATTTTTATTTGTTATTATATTTTTAAAAAATATTTTACTAATTATAAAGTATTTAAAAAAAACAATCAGATTCACCCTTGTATTTCTCAAATATTTATGATAAAATGTTCATACAATTAATATCCACCCAAATTTCTAAAATGCAGCTTCACTTGGCAATAGTAGAAAAGCATTTAACAGCATCCAATTTGCAATTATGATATTATTATTCCTCAGCAAACCAGGAATAGAGGAAAACTTCTTCAGTTACATAAGGAGGATCTCTATACAACTGGCAAATAACATCACATTTAATGCTATGCTTTTTCCTTAAGACTGAGTATAAGATAAGGATGTTCCCTTTCACTATTTATATTCAACATGATAAGAAAAGTCCTAGTTAATGCAACAAGAAAAGAAAAAAGGATATTAAAGGTATACAGATTATAAAGGAAGTAATAAGACAATATTTATTTACAGATTATATAACTAAGAAAAATAACTTCTGAAACATAAACAATTATAGGAAGACTTCAGGACAGAAGGTTAACGTATAAAAGCCTATTACTTTCTTGTATACTAGCAATAATTACTATCTAAAATTAAAAATATGACGCCATTTATATTAGCAACAAAAGAAATAAAATACTTTGGTATAAATCTAGCAAAAATACACAGAATCAAAAAAAAAAAAAATAAAAAAAATAAAAAAAAATACACAGAATCTATGTTAGTGAAAATAAAAGTGTTAGTCACTCAGCCATGACTAACTCTTGCGACTCTATGAACTGTAGCCTTCTAAGTTCCTCTGTTCATGGAATTCTCCAGGTAAGAATACTAGAGTGGGTTGCCATTCCGTTCTCCAGAGGCTCTTCTTTACCCAAGGATTGAACCTGGGTCTCCTGCATTGCAGGCAGATTTCTTACCATCTTAGCCACCAAGGAAGTCTGATCTATCTTAGGAAAACCACAAAACTCTAATAAAAGAAATTTTTAAAAATATCTAAATATATCCCTTGATCATGAAGTGGACGGCTCAATATTTTTAAGATGTCAGTTAATGTGGTGTTTTAATGTAGATTCTCTCCAATCACAGTCAAAATCCCAGCAAGCTATTTTATCATACCAACTCACTGAATCTAAAGTTTATATGGAAAGGCAAAAGACCAAAAATAACAACACAATATTGAAGAACAATAAAACTCAAACATTATCACTACTTAGTTTCTTATTCCCTGGCCTTGGGTTCTGATCATCCTGTAATGCCTTCAGAAAGAATACCATCAAATTGATTTAACCAGAATCCTCTCCTGCCCTTGGTTTTTCCTTTTATAATTTTTCATTCTTTGACCTTTTCTCCACCTTCCCTGGTGGCTTAGACAATAAGCAATCTTCCTTCAATTTGGGAGTCCCAGGTTTGATCCTGGTCAGGAAGATCCCCTGGAGAAGGAAATGGCAACCCACTGCAATATTCTTGCCTGGGAAATCTCAAACAAAGGAGCCTGGTGGGCTACAGTCCATGGGGTTGCAAAGAGTCAGACACAACTGAACAACTAACACTTACCCCCATACTCTTTGGCCATAAATCCCATTTGTCCATGCTGTATTCAAAATTAAACCCAGTTTTATACTGTCTCTTTTCCCTATTGCAAATGTTTACAAATAAAATATTTTTGACCTCTAGTTACTAGATGGCTTCTTTTTTTTTTTTTTAATAGTTGGTGACATTATTCTGTATGCTACTGTAATGGTGCATATACAACATTACATATTCCATTAACCATACAACACAAAGAGTGAAATTTAATATAAATGATGGGCTATAGTTAATAGTGTATAAATATTGGTTCATTAAGTATAATAAATGTACCGCATTAAAGTTAGGTGTTAATAACAGAAAAATGTGTGTATATTTGAGGGATGTATACAGTAAATATCTATACTATTTGCACAATTTTTCTGTTAGTTTAAAACTGTTTTAAGACACAGTGATGTCATTGGCTCTTCTGGGCAAGACTATAGAAAGATCCAATATTGTTTTGAGCTAAAGCTAAACTGTGGACATACATGCCCCTGGTATGTGAATGCTGCATGAGTAGTTGTAGTTGGATTTCAGGAGAAAGTGTTTTGCTACAGATGGGTACAGAAGGGTTATTTAGAACAATGGCAATAAATAAAATCTATAAGGGGAGATTACAGTAATCAAAAATAGAGGCTAATCCCCAAGTAACACCCAAATTTGGAAATTGTGGACTTGAGTAGAAGCAAGGAAGATATTAATATAAATAAATTGACTTGAGAATTAAGAAGAAAGTAAGGAAACACCAACCTACTCCAGTAGTGTTACTTGGAGAATCCCATGGACAGAGGAGCCTGGGGGGCTATGGTCCATGGGATCACAAAGAGTCAGACCCAACTGAAGCAATTTAGCACTCAAGAAGAATGGGATATCAGAGTGTAGAACTGCTTACACAAGAGTTGGACCCAGATATTCTTTCCACTGAAGCATGAAGATCCACATTACCCTAAGTAGCCTGGAAAACCTCCACTAATGTACAAAGTTGTAGTGAACCTATAATCTGTGCCAAATGTACTTGAAAGACAACCAAAAACATCTCTCTTTTCAAAAAACCCGGCCCCAATAGGTAATTGGATAAGAAAATGGCAACCCACTCCGGCGTTCTTGCCTGGAGAATCCTGGGGACAGGGGAACCTGGTGGGCTGCCGTCTATGGGGTCGCACAGAGTTGGACACGACTGAAGTAACTTAGCAGTAGCAGCAGCGATGGGTAATTTTATCCTAAAGGAACATACAGGAATAAAAGTTAGTCTTAAAGTTTCTCCTTTTGCTCTCAAATCCTCACTGCTCTTTGAAATACTTCATATCTCTGCCTGAAGGAAGCATTAATAGCTGACTCCCTTCCTTAGGCATACTCTGAATTATGAGCTTATTGTTAACTCTATAATGTGATTTTATCCCTTTTGACAAGAGCAACTAGAGGGGTGTGTAAATTCTGAAGTGTGAGCATTGTGTTTTTTAAGGTAATCTTGTGGGTTCCCTTCTAGCTGATGAAGTGGTAAATTTACAAAAATTTAGATACATCCCGATTTTAAGAGTGTATATTATGTATTCTATAGGAGTTATCTGTACTTAGTTCTCTAAACTCATGGTTGCAGGTCAATTATTGAAAGGAGAGTATGTAAAAGATCTCCTGTGACCTATGTGTTAATAACATTAAGTGAAAAAACTCACAGTCAAATAAATATTCTAGTGAACAATCATTTAAAACAAACACTGGTAATTTAACATTTAAAATTAGCCCTTTGAATTGTTTAAAAAAAAAGACATTAATGAATATTTTGATATTACAGGAAGTTTTTTCAATTAAAAAGCTTATACAAGAAGTTAACTTCATCACACCCCAAAACATAGTGGAGATTATATTTCATTTAAAAAACAACAGTATCCAAAAGATATGACTTATTCCTTACCTTTTCTCTCTAAACAATGCAAAATATTGAATATGATGTATAGTATAATATTTCCTAAAGTAATTGCAGTGATAATTTAAAATCCTTATAATCTCCTGAAAAAATAGCCAGAGAAACCATGCATTCTCTGAATTCAACTACATTTTTCATTAAATTTAAGTCAAAGAAAATTTGTATTTATGAGAAATTATTTCCATACAACTGAGAAGGCTTTGAATTGTCTTTCAACATGATGCCATTTGATTGCTATTTTCAACACATATTGGAATGAAATGGAAGAAATAGAAACAAGACTGACATAGGAAGAGGACTGAGTTGAAAGGAATTGAAGACTTCATGTTATTTTCTATTTTCAAATGTTTCTGCTTCAGAGTTGAATAATAGGCTATGCTGTGACAGGAAAGAATGCAATGCAATATACGAATAGTGCTAGAGATAGAAGCTAGGTGAGCAGTGTGAGTAATGATTAAGTAGACAAGTGGCCAGGGAATGTTGCCAGTCCATTATGGGTAACATAGTTAACCATATAGACCATTGAGTAGCATAATTTTTGAGATATCAATCAGACCTATTGAAGGATTTTTCCAGAATAATTCAGCTTCCCAAGGGCCTGCAGATAGGATGTGTTTGGGAGAGACTGGGTATTGAATGGAAGAAGAAAGAGAAAATTTTGGAGGTATGTGTTAGTTTTCTGTGGTTGCTGTAACAAATTATTACAAGCTTGGTGGTTTAAAGTTACACACATTTATTCTCCTACAGCTCGAGGTTCAGAAGTCCAAATCAGTTTAGCTGGACTGAAATCAAGGTATTGATGGGCCCACCCCCCCCTCCATTGGAGTTTGAGATTCAGTGGAGGAGTAGAAGGACATGCGTTCATCTTCTCCTGTGAGAATGTCAAAATTACAACTTGTTGCTGAATAACCATCGCCAGGGAAAAATTGGATCCCACCAAAAGATACCCCATGCCCAAGGGCAAAGGAGAAGCCCCAGTAAGATGTTACAAGGGGCAAAATTGCATTTGGAACCAAATCCCATAGCCACTAGAGATGCTTGGAGGCACTCAAACAAAACCTCGTGTGCACCAGGACCCAGAGACCCCACAGAGGCTGAGCCAGACCTGTGCGTGAGTCTCCTGCTGTAGGGGCAGGGGCTCTGGTTACAGCAGGCCTGGGTCACACAGCATGTGGCATAAGCCCTTGTGGAGGAGGTCGCCATTAACCCCACCACAGAGCCAACCAGCAGATGACCCACAAACTGCAGAACAATTATACCGAAGAAATTCTCACAGTGGTAAAGTTCTAGAACCCACAACAGATTTCCCAACCCAGGAACCTGGCAAAGGGAATGAGAACTCCCAGAGAATTTGACTTGGGAGGCCAATGGGATTTGATTACAGAACTTACACAGGACTGGGAAAACAGACTCTTTGAGGGCAAAAACAAAACCTTGTGCCCACCAAGACCCAGGAGAAAGGAGCAGTGACCTCATAAAAGACTGACCCAGACTTGCCTGTGATTGCCCAGGAGACTCTGGCAGAGGCATGGGTCAGCAGGGGCCTGTTGCAGGGCTGGGGACACTGAGTGTAGCAGTGCCTGCATGGGACATTTTGAAGAAGGGCAGCATTATCTTCCTTACCTCCACCATAGTTTGGTCTCAGGTCAAACAAAAGGGAGGGAACAGAGCCCCATCCATCAACAGAAAATTGGATTAAAGTTTTACTGAGCATGGCTCTGGCTGTCAGAACAAGACTCCGTTTCCCCTACAGTCAGTCTCTCCCATCAGGAAACTTCCATAAGCCTCCTATACTTATCCATCAGAGGGCAGACAGAATGAAAACCATAATCACAGAAAACTAATCAAACTGATCACATGGGCCACAGCGTTGACTAACTCAATGAAATTACATAAGCCATGCCCTGTAGGGCCACCCAAGACAGACGGATCATGGTGGAGAGTTCTGACAAAACATGGTCCACTGGAGAAGGAAATGGCAAACCACTTCAGTATTCTTGCCTTGAGAACAGCATGAAAAGGCAAAAAGAAAGGACACTTACACATGACCTCCCTAGGTTGGTAGGTGCCCAATATGCTACTGGGGAAGAGTGGAGAAGTAATTCCAGAAAGAATGAAGAGGCTGAGCCAAAGTGAAAATAACGCCCAATATTGATTGGTGCTGGAAGTAAAGTCCTATGCTGTAAAGAGCAATATTGCATAGGCACCCGGAATGTTAGGACCATGATCAAGGAAAACTGGAAGTGGTCAAACAGGAGATGGCAAGAGTGAACATGGACATTCTAGGAATCAGAAAGCTAAAATGGACGGGAATGGGCCAATTTAATTTAGATGACTGATATATCCACTACTTGGGCAAGAATCCCTGATAAGAAATGGAGTAGTCCTCATAGTCAACAAAAGAGTCCAAAATTCATTACCTGGGTGCAATCTCAAAAATGACAGAATGATTTCTGTTCATTTCCAAGGCAAACCATTCAATATCACAGTAATCCAAGTCTATGTCCCAACCAGTAATGTTGAAGAAGCTGAAACTGAATGGTTCTATAAAGACCTACAAGACCTTCTAGAACAAACACCCAAAAAAGAAGTCCTTTTCATCATAGGGGACTGCAAAAATCTATAGTCAAGACATACCTGGAGTAACAGGCAAATTTGTCCTTGGGGTACAAAACAAAGTAGGTCAAAGGCAAACAGAGTTTTGCTAAGATAACACACTGGTCATAGCAAACACACACTTCCAACAACACAAGAGAAGACTCTACACATGGACATCACCAGATGATCAATACTGAAATCAGGTTGATTATATTCTCTGTAGCCAAAGAAGAGGAAGCTCTATACAGTCAGCAAAAACAAGACCAGGAACTGACTGTTGCTGAGATCATGAACTCCTTATTGCCAAATTCAGACTTAAATCAAAGAAAATAGCGGAAACTACCAGATCATTCAGGTATGACCTGAATCAAATTCCTTATGATTATACAGTGGAAGTGATAAATAGATTCAAGGGATTAGATCTGATAGACAGACTGCCTGAAGAACTATGGAAGGAAGTTTATGAAATTGTACAGGAGGCAGTGATCAAAAGCATCCCCAAGAAAACGAAACAAAAAAATGCAAACTGGTTGTCTGAGGAGGCTTTACAAATGGCTGAGCAAAGAAAAGAAGATAAAGGCAAAGGAGAAAAGGAAAGATACACCCACTTGAATGCATAGTTCCAAAGAATAGGAAGGAGAGAGAAGAAAGCCTTTCTCAGTGATCAATACAAAGAAACAGAGGACAACAAATGAATGGGAAAGACTAGAGATCTCTTCAAGAAAATTTGAGATACCAAGGAAATATTCCATGCAGAGATGGGCACAATAAAGGACAGAAATGGAATGGGCTTCACAGAAGCAGAAAATATTAAGAAGAGGTGGCAACAATGCATAGAAGAATGATATAAAAAAGTCTTCATGACCCAGATAACCATGATGATGTGATCACTTACCTAGAGCCAGACATCCTGGAATGCGAAGTCAAGTGGGCCTTAGAAAGCATCCCTATGAATAAATCTAGTGGAGGTGATGAAATTCCAGTTGAGCTATTTCAAATCCTAAAGGATGATGCTGTGAAAATGCTGCAGTCAATATGCCAGAAAATTTGGAAAACTCAGCAGTGGTCACAAGGCTTGAAAAGGTCAGATTTCATTCCAATGCCAAAGAAAGGCAATGCCCAAAGAATGTTCAAACTACCACACAGTTGCACTCATCTCACATACTAGCAAAGTAATGCTCAAAATTCTACAAGCCAGACTTCAACAATACATGAACCATGAACTTCCAGATATTCAAACTGGATTTAGAAAAGCTGGAGGAATGAAGAGATCAAATTGCCAACATCTGCTGGATCATCAAAAAAGCAAGAGAGTTCCAGAAAAAAACATATACTTCTTCTTTATTGATTAAGCCAGAGCCTTTGGCTGTATAGAATCCAACAAACCTTGGAAAATTCTTCAAGCAATGGGAATATCAGCCTCCTGAGAAATCTGTATTCAGGTCAAGAAACAACAGATAGTACCAGACGTGGAAAAACAGACTGGTTCCAAATTGGGAAAGGAGTACATCCAGGCTGTATAATGTCATCCTGCTTATTTAACTTACATGCAGAGTACATCATGTGAAATGCCAGGCTGGATGAAGCACAATCTGGAATCAAGATTTCTGGTAAAAAATGTCCATAACCTCAGATATGCATTTGACACTACCTTTATGGCAGAAAGTGAAGAGGAACTAAAGAATTTCTTGATGAAAAGTGATAGAGGAGAGTGAAAATCTGGTTTAAAACTCAAGGTTCAAAAAGCATCCAGTCTCATCACTCCATCACAAATATATGGGGAAATAATGGAAACAGTGAGAGACTTTATTTTCTTTGGCTCCAAAATCACTGCAGATGGTGACTGCAGCCATGAAATTAAAAGATGCTTGCTCCTTGGAAGAAAAGGCATGACCAACCTAGACAGCATATTAAAAAGCAGAGACATTACTTTGCCAACAAATGTCCCCCTAGTTAAATCTGAGGCTTTTTCAGGAGTCATGTGTGGATGTAAGAGTTGGACTATAAAGAAAGCTGAGCACCAAAGAACTGATGCTTTTGAACTGTGGTGTTGGAGAAGACCCTTGAGAGTCATTTGGACTGCAAGGAGAGCAAACCAGTCATTCTTAAAGGAAATCAATCCTGACTATTTATTGGAAGGACTGATGCTGAAGCTGAAATTCCAATACTTTGGCCATCTGATGTGAAGAACTGACTCATTGCAAAAGACTCTGAAGCTGGGAAAGATTGAAGGCAGGAGGAGAAGGGGATGACAGAGGATGAGATGGTTGCATGACATCATTCACTCGGTGGACATGAGTTTGAGTAAACTTCCAGAGTTGGCTATGGATGGGGAAGCCTGGCGTATTGCAGTCCATGGGGTCACAAAGGGTTGGACATGACTGAGTGACTGAACTGAACTCCCCTTGGAGGCTATGGTGATAACTGACTCTTGCTTATTCCAGCTTCTGATTGCATCAGACAATTCTTGGCTTGTGGTGCATCACTCTGATCTCTGTCTCTTTTTTCACATCCTCTCTCTGTGTGTCAAATCTCCTTCTTCATTTCTCTTACAGAAATATACATCATTGCATTTAGGGCACACCTGGATAATTCAGGATAAATTCCTTATCTCAGGATTATGAACTTAATTTTCTTGGCAAAAATCTCCTTTTCCAAATAAGCTTACATTTATATTAATTGGGACTTAATGACCTTGGGGCTGTTTATTGGCCTATACAGGGTACTTGAAAGAAAGTTTGTTTTAATGATTAATATTTGATGGAGTCCAGGGAAAACAAGAAAAGAAGAAACAAGAGGGTTGGCAAATGGAGAAGAAGTAAACTGTTAACACTATAATATATATATTTTTTGGCCAGAAGATCTGGGCTTTTCCATAAAATGAACAACTCAAGTGAACTTTTTGGACAATCCGATATTGAGGGAATAGGAAACCAGTTTCAGTACCACAGACTATTTTATGTTTAAACATGTATACATTTTAATGCATGCAGTTGCATTTATAGCAGTAATTATTTCTACTTGGGGGTGTTAGGTTCATTTTTATATTTACTCAGTTTGCCTTATCTCCATATTTAGCAGAAAAAATTAATTTTAAAGAAGCATGCCTTATTTTATTTCATATATGAAGTCTTTTTGATTTCCTTTGGAATCAAATCGTATTTACTTAAAATATTTAGACTAAAATATGGCATTGCAGATTAAGGAATAGCACAGGGATGTTCAAGTTGGAACAATACTAGCTTCTTACATGTGGTTTTGTCATTTTATAATAAAACACCATGTAGTCCTGACTACTTGTGGATTTGAACATCAATAATCAGATAGCAGAGGAAATGAGTGTTAACACTGCCAAAAACTTGGCAGGATGTTTTTCCTAACTGAAATCTCCTTCAGTTGCTGATAGATAATATTTCTCAGCTCTCTCTTGATCTCAGTGGGAGTCTCCGACCTGAGGTTTACGTGGCGTTATAAAATATGTAAAACTCTTCAGATGAGAGGGGGATTAGTGCAAAACACTAATAAGCATTTTAATTATAAAATGGACTCAGCACTAAGATATTTGTTAGTTTCAGAAGCTGAGAACAGGCAATTTAAATATAAAACTGTCAAAAGCATTTAGTTTGGGAAGCATTTTAGGAACATTGGTGAAAATACATTGGCTTCAAATGTAACTAGTCTAATTCTTTTTTAAAATCATGAAAGAAATTATGCAATGACCCAATGCAAGCAAACAGATAAAAATGTTGGTTTGGAGCTTTATTGATCCAAGGAAATGAAATTGAATGACAAAAGTCTCTGTCAGGTAAAAGACCATATAATTAAATTGATTTCCATGGAGACATAAGAAGATGGATTTTAGTGAGGCTTGTTATTAACATGCCGTATTTGGAAAAAAGACAATTGTGTTAGTGTATGCCTCCATTATGATTACATATTGATGATATTAATCTGTCTGCTTCTCAAAGATGGTACATAGATGCATAATATCTGTCATTTAGTTTTCTCATAACTACAAAAATATTTATGCTACTGACTTTTATGATTATTATGTGGTCTTAATATAGTTATGTGCCATGAGATAAAACTGTCAATGCTCACATCATTTTTTAGTGTATTATTGCCCTTAAAGATTCTTACCTGTTGTTATACAAAATGTTAACCTCAAAGTAGCAGGTTTCCCATTGCTTTTAAATAAAATGAAGGGCAAGTTCTGATGGTTGGCAGTCTCTTGTCTCTGCATTTATTGACATTTCAAATTCAAATGTCAAACTTAATGGTGATACAAGAGAATGTTTTCATAATGAATGGAACAGATGAACTTTTGAAAGTAAATTGTGGTCAGTGGGTTAATAAAATGCAAGAACTTGGGTAAAACTTTGGGCAGTATAATTTTATGTAAAATAATCAGAAAAACACGTTGTGCTTTTAACACAGAAGAGTAACTTATTTTCAATTAATCCTACCAAATAGACTGTCTCTAAAGTGTTGTGGCCACATGAGATCACTGTTACTTATTGCTAGCTGAGATATAAAGTTAGCAACACAGCAAATATTTCAAAGAGGAACAGGATTTTTATCTACATTGTGCCTGCGGCCATACTTCTGACCTTGAATGTGTATAGTGATGGCCTTGAGATCCTTTCTCTGATTGATAAAGTCTGGCTTGGTCCTGAAGATTCTGCAATTCTAAGCACCACTACTGATTCACACTTCCACACGCACCACAATGGATCAGAGTCAGCTGTCTTTGTTGAACAGAGTTATTACCAGATGTAAAAAGCCTGATGGTGGAAGTGAGTGACAACAAAAAGTAAGTTAGAGAGTAAATAAGTAGCTTGCTGTCAGTGTGTAGATCTTGCAGATGATGTTTCCAAAAGTAACCAACATGATTGTCAGATTAGCATTTTTACTAATTTTAGCCATAATTTCTTGATCATTGATGTCTTCTATAAATCTCTTTAAAACAATGCCTCTGGTAGTAATAAACAGAACTCAAACATTTTAAAGGAATCACTGTTTTTTGTTGCTTGTAAAGTGCACATATTTAGGTGTGAAAAAATACCAGGTTCCCATTCTATATCTGCCAGTTGTAAGGTGGGTGATGCTAGACACAAATGTAACTTTCTTTTTCCTTTTGAAAATTAGAAAAAAGCAGATTACGTGTAAGTTTTTTTTTTTTTTTAAAGATGGTCGAATGAATCTTTTAAAATTGTACCATTGAAAATGAATGTGAAAATTTTGGGTATTTTAAAATGTGGAGGGGAGGGAACTAAGATGGCGGAGGAATAGGATGGGGAGAACACTCTCTCCCCAATAAA
>ML661340.1:5422398-5467835 GCA_007570785.1 Antilocapra americana | reverse complement strand
GTGGGATGATATGGGAGAAGGGCATTGAAGCATGTTGATTATCATATGTCTAACCAATCGCCAGCCCAGGGTTGATCCTTTGGGCTGGTGCAGCGAGATTTCCCGGGGGGGAGGGAGGAGGGAGGGGGGTTCCGGAGGGGAAGCATATGTAAACCCATGGTGATATCATGACAATGTATGGCAAAAACAATAAAAAATTAAAAATTAAAAAATAAAATGTGGAGATCTCACTGAAACCAATATAAAAATGTCTCTGAATTTATATAAAATACAGTATAGTGGTAGCATTTCAAGTGCTATCAGGCAAATACTATGATATCTATGTCTATATCTATACACACACATATATATGAAAATAGATTGCTTTTAAATAAAGGAGGTACAATACATCATTCACAAAGAAACAACATAATAAAATTGTTAATGGGCAAGTTATTTAACTTCTGTACCTCAAATTCCTCATCTGTAAAGCAGGGATATTTTTATCTGCCTCAAAGCATTTTCATGAATATCAGTACATGCAAAAAACTAAGAACTGTGCCTCACAGATAATAATTTCTTAGTAATAGTTATTATCATCTGAATTTTTGTTACAGTTAAAATTATCTTTGTGAAGGATTAGTATTTCCAGGTGATATTTGGGAATGTCAACTGAAATATTTTATAGGCTCATCAAAATCAAAGTGTTCAAATCTGTACTTATTAGTTTCAGCATTAATATTCTTCTCTACGTACTGACTGTTAACTCTTCTCACATAATAAACAATCAATAAAACCTTTGACAGGGCAAAGCTAAGTTTATTAAGTCTAATGCAGTAACGGAGAACACGACTTTGGTGGAATCTCAATATAACCTCAGAATGGAGAGTTTGGAAAAAGCTACTGATAATGATTGAAAAGTGGGAAACTCAGTGGAGTTGGACAATTAATGCCAAGGCCATTCAGAATTGATGGGGCTTCTTTGGTGGCTCAACAGTAAAGAATCTGCCTAAAATGTTGGAGACTTGCAGGAGACATGGGTTCGATCCCTGGGTCAGGAAGATCCCCTGGAGGAGGAAATGGCAATCCACTCTAGTATTGTTGCCTGGAAAATCTTACAGACAGAGAAGCCTGGAGGGCTGCAGTCCATGGGGTCGCAAAAAGTTGGGCATGCCTGAGCACTTTTGCAGGCCAAGAGCAGAAGGAGAGAAGGTGGATAAAGTGGACCATGGCACATAAACTGCTGCCAAATAATTAATCTCCTTGCCGAGGTGAACAGTCTACTGTCCAAAAAAGACAGCTGATGTCTCAGACAAAAAACTGTCTCAATTAATTTTCTGAAATTTTATGAAGGAAGCAGGGAAAATATTTATGGGTTACGGTGTTGCATGCTTCCCAGGTGGCACTAGTGGTAAAGAACCCACCTGCCAGGCAATAGTTGCAAGAAACGTGGGTTCGACTTCTGGATTGGGAAGATTTCCCAAGTAGGAAATGGCACTCCACTCCAGTATTCTTGCCTGGAAACTTCCATGGAAAGAGGAGCCTGGCGGGTTACAGTCCAGGGGGCTGCAAAGAGTCAGACACAGCTGAACACACATAGAGCCAAGGGTGACATGGAACAAGTCATTCTGATAGGGCTAGTTGTCTTAACTCCCATGCCTCCAATTCTATTCTGAATTAATAATATGTTCACCTACCAGGTTACAAAAACAGAAGTAGGTTATTGTCCCAATTTCTTTCCCTGTTCTCATTCATATGTTTAAATTTATCATCAGTTATCTAAAAGCTATTTCTTGAATGAAATCCTAAATATGTTTTCAGATATAATGTTGTTTTAACTATTTCTTTAGTTTCAAAACTAGCTTTCCTTCAAAGTCTATAATATATTTAGAATATAGCTGTAGCATTATCACTCTGTTTCTTAACATCCTCCTGGTCTATGGAGTAAAACACACTCTGCTCAAAAAGGGAACAAAAGGCTTTTTATAATGTGTGTGATGGCTAGATTTAAAGTCTTAATTTCTTCATAATTGTATGTGCACCCAGCCCTCTTCAATATATCTTCAATATCTCATTTTTTTTTCCTTTTGACCCTCTATTCCTAGTCAGTCAGTTCAGTCCCTCAGTCGTGTCCGACTCTTTGTGACCCCGTGGACTGCAGCATGACAGGCTCCCTGTCCATCACCAGTTCCCAGAGTTTGTTCAGACTCATGGCCATCAAGTCGGTGAGGACATCCAAACATCGCATCCTCTGTCATCCCCTTCTCCTCCTGCCCTCAATCTTTCCCAGAAACAAGGTCTTTTCCAACGAGTCAGCTCTTCACATCAGGTGGCCGAAGTATTGGAGCTGCAGCTTCAGCATCGGTCCTTCCAGTGAACATTTAGGACTGAGGTCCTTTAGATTGGAGTGATCGCATCTCCTCGCAATCCAAGAGACTAAGAGTCTTCTCCAACACCACAGTTCAAAAGCCTCAATTCTTTGGCAATCAGCCTTTGTTATGGTCCAACTCTCATGTCCATACATGACTACTGGAAAACAATAGCTTTGACTAGACAGACCTTTGTTGGCAGAGTAATGCCTCTGTTTTTTTTAATATGTTGTCTAGGTTGGTCATTGCTTTTCTTCCAAAGAACAATCATCTTTCAGTTTCGCAGTCACCATCTGCAGTGATTTTGGAGCCCCACCCCCACCCCCCAAAATAAACTCTCTCACTGTTTCTATTGTTTCTCCATCTGTTTTCCATGGAGTGCTGGGACTGGATGCCATGATCTTAGTTTTTTGAGCGCTGAGTTTTAAGCCAGCTTTCTCGCTCTCCTCTTTCGCTTTCATCAAGAGGCTCTTTAGTTCCTCTTCGCTTTCTGCCATAAGGGTGGTGTCATCTGCATATCTGAGGTTATTGACATTTCTCCTAGCAATCTTGATTCCAGCTTGCGCTTCATCCAGCACAGCATTTCACATGATGTATTCTGCATATAAGTTAAATAAATAGGGTAACAATATACAACCTTGATATACTCCTTTCCCAATTTGGAGCCAGTCTGATATTCCATGTTCAGTTCTAATTATTGCTTCTTGACCTGCATACAGATTTCTCAGGAGGCAACTAAAGTGGTCTGGTATTCCCTTCTCTTGAAGAATTTCCTACAATTCATTGCATTCTACACAGTCAAAAACTTCAAAAAATATACTTTCATGGTAGCTCAGAGGGTTAAGTGTCTGCCTGTAATGAGGGAGATGCGTGTTTGATCCTGGAAGATTCCCCTGGAGAAGGAAATGGAAACCCACTCCTGTACTCTTGCCTGGAAAATCTCATGGATGGAGAAGTCTAATTGGCTACATTCCATGTGGTCAAAAAGAGTGGAACATGACTGAGTGACTTCACTTTCACTTTCAATCAAAGGCTTTGGCATAATCAATAAAGCAGAATAGATGTATTTCTGGAACTCTCTTGCTTTTTCTATGATCCAGTGGATGATGAAAATTTGATCCCTGGTTCCTCTGCCTTTTCTAAAGCCAGCTTGAGCATCTGGAAGTTCATGGTTCATGTACTGTTGAAGCCTGGCTTGGAGAATTTTGAGCATTACTTTGCTAGCATGTGAGATGAGTGCAATCATGGGGTAGTTTGAACTATCTTTGTCATTGTTCTTTGGGATTGGAATGAGAACTGACCTTTTCCAGTCCTGTGGCCACTGCTGAGTTTTCCAGATTTGCTGGCATTTTGAGTACAACACTTTCACAGCATCATCTTTTAGGATTTGAAATAGCTCAACTAGAATTCCATCACCTTCACTAACTTTGTTCATGGTTCACAGTTCCTAGGGAACTAAGCTATTCCACTAATCTGCTTAGTAACTCATATCATGACAGACAGCCAGGCTACAGGAAACCATGCTATCTTAGCTGAGTTGAAGTAGAGACTTAGCTGCAACAGGTGAGAAGAATAAGATACTACTTTATCCTCATGTATCCATTTGTGCAACTAGTGTTAATAGAAGTTAGGGGGTAGAGGCAAATTCAATCCACTACCAGTGCCATGCATGATGGACTTCCATCACACAACAGAGGCTAAGCTTAGAGGGCAATGGGGAACCATAAAAATGAGTGACCTTAAGGGAATAAATGCTTCCCTGGTGGCTCAGATGGTAAAGGATCTGCCTGCAAATGCAGGAGAACCATGTTTGACCCCTGTGTTGGGAAGATCCCCTGCAGAAAGGAATGGCAATCCTCACCAGTATTCTTCCCTGAGAAATCCCTGGATAGAGAAGGCTGGTGGGCTACAGTCCATGGGGTCACAAAGAGTCAGACATGACTGAGCCACTAACACTTTCATTTTCATTTTGAACATTCTCTGGGATTGGAATGAAACCTAACCATTTCCAGTCCTGTGGACACAAATTTTGGACAAAAATTCCAAATTTGTTGGCATATGGAGAGCAGCACTTTGTCAGCATCATCTTTCAGGATTTTAAATAGTTCAGTTGGAATTCCATCACCTCCACTAGCTTTGTCTGTAGTAATGCTTCCAAGAGTCCAATTGACTTCACCCTCCTGGGTATCTGGCTGTAGGTGAGTGACTACACCATCATTTTTATCTGTGTCACTAAGACATTTTTTTGTTCATTTCTTCTGTGTATTCTTGCCAGCTGTTCTTAATCTATTCTGCTTCTGTTAGGTCCTTGCTGTTTCTGCTTTTATTGTGCTCATCTCTGATGAAACATTCCCATGGTATCTCTAATTTTCTTGAAGAGATTTCTAGTCTTTCACATCTGATTGTTTTCCTCTTTATCTTTGCATTGTTCACTTAAGCTTTCTTGTCTCTCGTTGCTATTCTTTATAACTCTGCATTCAGCTGTGTCTATCTTTCCCTTTATTCTTTCCCTTCACTTTTCTTTTTCTTAACTAGTTGTAAGTCCTCCTCTTAAATTTCTTTTTCTTTGGGATAGTTTTGGTCACTACCTCCTATACAATGTTACAAACCTCTATCCATATTTCTTCAGGCACTCTGTATTTCCGATCTAATCCCTTCAATCTTTTTGTCACTTCCACAGTATAATCATAAAGGATTTGGTTTAGGTCATGCCTGAATGACCTAGTGGTTTTCCCTACATTCTTCAATTTAAGTCTGAATTTAGCAGTAAGGATCTCAGCATACAATAGAATAATTCTTAGCCTTTTATTAATTTTTCTAAAGTTAATATGTTTGGTCAACAGATGCTCTTAACCTTTAGTATACAAGTTCTGTTGAAAATTAAATGAAATTACTTTAAAAACTATAAAGCTTTCATCTATTTCTCTTTTTACATATGCTATGTTAATAACCATCTACCCAAAACAGTTCATTTTACAGCCATTGTTTGCAGTTTGATATTGTTTATATAGACATCATTGTTTGTAGATTATGTTATAGAAGTGAAAGGGAAAATGGAATTTTTTAGCTTCAACTGACCTACAACTCAGTGATTTAAGTTTCTCAGAATTTCTCAATGTCTCAGCCTGAATAATTCTTTGGTATGGAGGACTAATATGTGCTTTTTACAAGATTTAGCAGCATTCCTGGTCTCTACTAATTAGATGCAAGGTATTCATTAACACCTCCCCTTAGTTGTGATAATCCAAAGCATTTCCAGACACTGTCAAATGTTCCTTGGAAGTAAAAACATCTCTAGTTGAGAATCCCCAATACAACAACTGAAAGGCTTCATAAATATATATTAGTATATGAGTGGCATACTTTTTCACATGGGTACTCAGTGATGAGACCAAATGTATATTGTTTAAAAAGATGGTTTTGTTTTGTTGCACTGCTGCATTAAAGTGTAATTATAATTATAACTTCTGTTGGTGCATTTAGATCATATTAGGTATTGATAACAAAAGAGATATTTTGGTAATAAAATAATTTGACTAAGACAAAAAATATAGCTCTAGGTGTTAACTGAAATTTATAATCTAATTTTATTAAGTTACATTGGCAAGAAGCCATTAAACTTGTATAATGGAATAATTGTGCACTTGATATACAGTGTGGTGATAATAAACATCTGGCTCCTCAGTATCGTATCTTACGATGGACACTTGAGGCAGATGGTTTCCCAGCTTCTGGTAAGAAAGTTAGATTGGTGCAACCACTCTCATAAATGAAAGCCTAGATGAAGACCTTCAATTTCTCATTCAAATAGCTCATGTGAAATGACAATCAGTTCAATTCAAAGTCTCTATGTCAGCTCTGAAAAGGTAAAGTGATTTAGTGATATTTTATTGTTCCTTAAAATGGCAACCTACTTCAGTATTCTTGCCTTCAAAGTCTTACACTGACCCAGTGCTCTAGAGCCCATGAACCACAACTACTGAATCCCATGTGTCTGGAGCCTGGGCTCTGCAACAGGAAAAGCCATCATAATGAGATGCCCACACATCGCATCATTACAAAGGGTAGCCTGTGCAGAAATGAAGACCTGGCATAGTCAAAAATAAATTAATACATAAATCTGTAAAGAAAAAATTGCTTTTCTTCTCTCTTAGGAAGCACCCCACGTATGGCTCTGTTACACGTGAGCTCACCTGTAATCTGAAACAACTAATGGGGTGCTTACCATGGATTTCCTCTTGCCAAGATAAAAATAAAAATTGCCTCTATATAGGAATTTGAGGTTGGAACCAAAATAAAGAGAATCCTGTAATGGAAATTGTAAAATAGGTTAACCGGGGATTCTCAAACTGTGGTTTCCCACCAGTAGCAACAACTGCTGATTCGTTTCTAAACTGTGTTAGAAACGAAGTTTTCGGCCCCACTCCAGACCTACTGAATCCAGCTCTGATGGTGGGATCAGCAGTGTGCTTTATTCAGCCATCCAGGTGGCAGTGATAATTGCCCACATTTGAGAACCACTGGACTCATACGTCTGTATCAACATGATATAATGGATTCAGTGCTTGCAAAAAGGTATTCTCTGCATCAGCTCCTAGGGGAAATAGAGAAGAGTGCTGCTTAAGTACCAGACCACACAGGATAGCATTTGATAAAATTCATTAAGATTCTTCTGCTAACCTCTCACCTCGGTAATTCTATATCCTTGCACCAGATCCCCCTTTCTCTTTCCTGTCCTATAGGTGACACTGGGTTCCTTACAAGTATATCCTCAGACCTGAAATGTTAGCTTATCAGAGTATTTATCTAGTTCAGTTCAGTCGCTCAGTCATGTCCAACTCTTTGTGACTTCATGGACTGCAGCACACCAGACTTCCCTGTCCATCACCAATTGCCAGAGCTGTCTCAAACTCATGTCCATCAAGTAAAGTCAATATTTTCCTCAAAAGGGACTGGGTCCAAGAATTTCAGGGTAGCTTCTGAAATAATTAGACTTTTCTCCAGATAGTTTCATAGCCACTCCAAATCAGCCTCAACAAAATGTTCAAAGGACTTTTCAGTAATATTCCAAAGCAGAAGTGATGGTGAAAAAAGATATGAAACATGTATGTTAATAGGGTGGGAAGAGAGAAATTTAGGAGATTGCACTGACTTTTGTAGAAAAAGATTTAAGACAAAGCTGGAGTCTGGACCTATTGGAAAAATTTTCCTTGCAGGTTGACTTTTATTTACTTGCCTGCAAGAACACCCTCAGCCCATTACCAGGGACCAGATAGCCATTCCTAGAATGTCAGGAAGTGTTCAGAAGGTAAAGAATATGACCAGTTTGAACAATGAAAGGAAACTTATGATCTAAGGAATAGAGGCCCAGTAAAAGTTGCTACCCCTAGTGAAAAGGCTGTGGTGTTTAATCCCTCATAGTTCTTTGTAGGAATCTGCATCATCTGTTATCATTACGCGTATGTTTCCTGTGTCTGACACTTGGCGATAAAATTATGTGTGTGTGTGTGTGTATCTTTGTGTTTGTGTGTAGTTGTATGTATGTGTGGTTGGTAAATAGGGTAGAAAAGGGAAATGGAGTAAATATTGAATCCCTAGGATTTATCTTGGAAAGCTGGATGATTAGCCAAAGCATTTACATGACGATATGAAAATAATGAGGGGGTCAGATCTAGTCCTATCCATCTTAGACTCAGAAATTGTGGACAATATTGTAATTACAGAACCAGCCAGCACTGGCCCTATCCTGTCACTAACAATACACTGAATAGCTTTTCAGTGACAACAAAATAAAACCATAAGTTATATTGCTGAAGCTTGCTCAGAGAAGAAAAAATGTTACCTCAGATAACCAACGTTTCTCCTCACCATGTAACCAAAGGACTGGTTTGATCAGAACCTGAGTACTGGAACCCTTTCAGAAGGTAAAAGTCCATTGTCCAGGGAGCTCCAGTACTGAAACCGCATCACCATACCTTACCATAAATGATCAAGTTCTAAAGCCCTTTTTGGGAACATACCCCATCAACACTTCCACATACCAGGCTTCCTCCCTTACTTCATAAAATCTCTCCAGAACCATTGGTCAGAGAGACAGATTTGAGCTTTGCCTGCTATCTTCTTTCTTGGCCACCTGTAATAAAGCCTTCTATTTTTGCAAAAGACCTTTGGCTCTGTATCTGGTCTTTCCTTTGTGCAGAGCAGACAAGAAGTCTTTGCCAGGTAATGATATAAAATCAGATGGTGCTGGTTATTAAAGCTCATATCTTTCAAAATTAGGTTGCATGTGAAATTTTGATAGAAATTTATTCCTTGTATAAGTAATCTTTAAAAATCTTCAAATTGCCACTTAATTATATGTGAAAATACATAATTAATACTATCTTTTTTATTTTTCTTTTTTCTAATAAGATTTTTCTTATATGTACAATCACAGGGAAAAGTAGGTCATTCATTTGACTTCTGAAAACCACCCTAGAAAAAGATCGACAGATTTTGGGTTTCACAGTTTGTAATAGGACCAGGTTCATGATCTGTAGTGGGTTGAACTTTATGCTGTAATCAATACTATTTGGATGTGTTCATATCTTCCGTGTCTGATAGTTTCAAAGCATCTCATACAGCAAAATTTAGAGTCATATCGGAGAAGCTATTTTGAAACACGAACATAAGAAGAATCATTCAAAGTTTGGGTCATTGCATCTTTAGAATCAGGCAATGCTGTTTAATAATATAGGCACACTAGAGTTATAACACTGAAAATAGTGCTCCCAGTGCAATCATAAACTCGATGACACAGCACATGCAGCAAATGGATACAATTTAGCAAACCACCTGGGTATGGCATAGCTATATATAAATTGTTATGGGAGAGTTTTTAATGGGAATTATGACTCTAAAATTTGTTGCTTGGGGACATATACATTCTTAACAACACTGTTTTTGTTAATTTTTCTGCTTATATTCATTAAAAAGAGAAAACCTTTCTCCCCACCTCTAATGGATTTCCCTCCAAATTATCATATTCTACATTTAATATCAAGATATAAAATAAGGGTGGACTTCTCATATTTAAGGATTTTAATAATGGGATCAGAGGCCAAGAGCCAACTGAAGCAGCAAAAACACAAAAATAAAATAAAATAAAATGGATTTAAGATGTCAAAAAAAAATACAAAGTACATTATTTACACTGAGCTTCCATAGAACCACTTTAAATATGTTGAACTGTGGAAATGTGAAATTTTATACTGATTATTGATGCAACTATTTATGTAGAAAAAATATGAGTGTTAAAGTTAACTTTTCCAAGATGTGTGGAAATAAAATAGTAGGAAGTGGCTTTAAAACTGATACCAAAAATATATACCAGGAAGTGTTGATAAGGACTGAAGGCTCTCTGTCCTCCACTATGCTGTATTTCATATCCACAACTACAAATGCAACTGCTTTGAGTTGTCAGTAGAACTTCTTTACCTTCCTTGTTGTATTCAACACTTTCCATTTATTAGAATAGTATATCCTGATTTTAGAAAGTCTTGAATATCTAGAGAAGCATAGGAACTATTAAAGACTATCCATAAAATGTGTTTTGGTAGATGGAGACAATAGCTGTCAACATATTTGCATTCTATCTACAAATATTGTTTGCTAATTACTTTTATTAAAATGGCTCATATATAATATTTTATATTTTGTGCGTATGTGCATGTGCTGTGCTGTGCTTAGTTGCTCAGTTGTGTCCGACTTTTTGTGACCCGATGGACTGCCGCCTGCAAGGCTCTTCTGTCCGTGGAATTCCCCAGGCAAGAGTACTGGAGTGGATTGCTAGTCCCTTCTCTAGAGGATCTTCCTGACAAAGGGATTTCTCTTGCATCTCCTGCATTTCAGACAGATTCTTTACCACTGGTGCCACCTGGGAAACCCCATAGTATATATACCCTACTCATTTAATATTTTATATATCCTTTAAAATGACTGTATAATATAAAGCTGTTCATAACTAGACTCATAAGTTTTTTTACCTTAAGAATATTTAGGGTAAAACTTGTGGTGCATATACTTAAATATTCTTCTTTGTCCATGTTTATTATTATTTCCTTATCTGAGGGAAGTTTAAGAGCCAAGTAGAAAGACTTTTTTGCAGGTCTCCTAAAATATAATACCACGTTGAACTTTGAAGGTTGCAATAAACTCTGCTGAGATCTATCTTATATTAAACCAGGATATAACATTTAAAGATATAATAGCAATCAAATGACCATAAAGGAAAATCTAGGTGAATCACAATTTGGACAACAACATGACAGACTGAAATAGCTCCAACAAAGTTGTCTTCAGACACACCATGTGAGGCAAATCAACCCTAACATCTTTCAAGTCTCTTTTAGGATCCTCGTTTTCTTGCCCTTTGCCTTTTTATTTATCATTGAACTATTTGTAACTTATATAAAGATGCTAAGTAGAGGAAAAATGTTTTTCATTATTTGATATGAAATAGTAAACCTTATTTGGCATTAAGTCTAATGTATAATTACCAGCTTTCATGTTAGAGAAAAAAAGTTGCTTCAGAAGGTAAGTGTGCTTTTTCAATGGAAAAATAATTGTTCTCCAATATCTTATAACCCATTTAAAAGTATTTTTAGATAGAAGTTCCAGAAGTGTTTTGGTTAGATTAGCTACGTAAGCTCATAAAGCTAGCTGCTTTTTAGATAACCTTCCTCATTTAAATTTCAGTATGTATTGAGTGAGAGAGATGGAGAAAGGCAGATATAAAAATAGAGAGAGAAAGAGAGAGAAACTGAAGCTGAAAGAGTGAGATCCACATATAGACAGAGAAACTGAAATTAAAGGACCGTGTTTGCAGTGATTCTGAAAACGTTTCTGCAAAACCGTGTCAAGTTTAGTTTTCCCATTTCATAATGCACAATGACCTTTAAACCTGCAAACAATTTTCAAAACCATATAACCGTTCTTATGGAAAGAAAACCCTTCCTTACCTTGAAGGCCCATTAACATAAGTAAGCAGAGTAAATCTTTGACTCCAACACTTTGCAAATGTACTGAGACAAAATATTTTCAAATTTAGAGGAAGGGAAAATTTTCTGTTACTTTTGCTATTGAAATGTGCTACATTAGAAATAATTTCTTGTCCTAAATTCTAGCTCGCATAAGACACTGATACCAGTCACCTGGAAAATGCAAGAATATGTAACTGAGTGACAAGGAAGACGAGCTGATGTAAAAACAGTTTACAAATATGTGCATCATCCCTTTTTCAAATTTGGATAGAAAACATTGGTCATGCCAAATAGTCAGTAATGTGTAATATCTTTCTCTGAGCAATAGTGCCTTCCATAGGCTTTAATTTTATTAATAACACTAATTCATATGAATTTCCCTCATCATTTTTCTTACACTTTTATGCCAGGATCTAGTTCAACTTCCATAGTCTTAAATGCCCTCACAGGTGTTTTGTGTATTAATATATCTATAATATATAACAAAATGTAACTGAGTTTAGGTTTTATTAGTCTAGATTCTTCTGAAATTCTAAATGCTGCTATCGTAACTGCAGGGTTTCTTCAAAAACCAGTATGAGTTCTGAAATCACTACCTTTTTTTTGCTCTGTCTTTTCATTTCCTATTGCGGAGTTTAGCTTTTTTCCCCTCAAACATCTTAGTTTTATAAAAACAGTATTTATCTTAGTTATATTCAGCATTTAGTCTCCTCTTTCAGCTACAGAGAAATCATTCAATAAATATTTTCTAAATCTATCTCTATGTTAATTTAGAAACTGACTAACACTTGGTGATAATTCTGGGTCTTATATATGTTTTAATGGCAAATGATAGTTCTGTCCTAATTATACTCTAATTTCAATCCCTAGCAGTTTTGTTCATTGCTGTTGTTCAGTTGCTTAGTCATGTCCAACTCTGCGACCCCATGGACTGCAGCACGCCAGGCTTCCTTCAGCATCTCCTGGAGCTTGCTCAAACTCATGCCCATTGAGTCAGTAATGTCATCCAACCATTTCATCCTCTTTTGTCCCCTTCTCCTGTCTTCAATCTTTTCCAGCATCAGGGTCTTTTCCAGTGAGTCAGTACCTTACATCAGGTGGTCAATGTTTTGGAGCTCCAGGTACAGCAACAGTACTTTCATTGAGTATTCAGAATTAATTTCCTTTAGGATTGTCTGGTTTGATCTCTTTGCTGTCCAAGGGATTCTCAGTTCAGATTTGCATGAACCCAGATGTCCCATAACAAATGAATGATTAAAGTGTGGTGCAGACACACAGTAGAGTACTACCAAAGAATGAAAAAGTATGGACAAATCCAACAATTTAGATGAAATTCTGGGAATACTGCTGAGGAAAAAAAAATACAAAATGTTATATCCTATATGAATCCAATTACGGAAAAAATTATAGAAATGTCTAACAGTTTCATGGTCACCAGAGATTAAGGACAGAATGAGGGAGTAAGTGGTCATGGAAGGGTAATATGAGTCATCCTTATGCATTTATGTTACGCCATGGGAATGTATATGATAAACATGCATAATAATGGTTTGTATTCTTTCTTTTCAATTTTATTTAAATGAAAACACACTGTGACTTGAACTTTATTTTAAATTTTGCTAAGAATTATGTTGGCTACATTCATACATTTATTTGTTTGATATTCAATTAATTCAAGTAAAAAGATACACAATTGAGACATACATTGAGTTTGCTGTTGAACTCTTCAATATTACAAAAAATATAATAAAAGCCTGGATTTTATTTATGCAGAGTTCAAGTCCTCCCAAAGTGTGAAAAATTTACAGTTAGTGGGTTTTAGTTGATTTTACATAGGATCATGACTATTTTAGCCCCAGCATATTCAGTATAAATCAAATACCTCTGATTATAATCCTCGAGCATCATTTATTATCTACTATACTGCAGAATGCTGTCATCTTACAAATTTATTCAACAGAAAAATAGAGACTCATGCCTGTGTGTCAACATATAAAATGGAATTTCATTTAAAAGCATGAGAGTATGATACTTTGATTTCAGAGTCAGTCAGGGTACAGCCAGAACTGCTAAATTGCCAGAATTTAATATTGCAGTTGTTGAAACCCTTGCTACAGGAGAGCAGATTTAATCATTTCTGGTGAGTTCAGTCTTTCTGGAGACAAGAGGATGCAGAAAATATCCACTCGCTCAAGGCGGGAGATAGCTACTGAGGTACATACAGCACCTAGAGGATGTCTCATGAAAGTGTGTATCACATCCGCTTCAACACTGGCTTTAAACTATCCCAAAATTGGGAAGAAGAGAGATGGAGTCACAATCTTGACTACATTTGCTGGCATTCTGAGTTGATGCCATTTAATGGCAGCCCTCAGGGCTTCCGTGGTGGCTCAGAGGTTAAAGCGTCTGCCTGCAATGTGGGAGACCAGGGTTCAATCCCTGGGTCAGGAAGATCCCCTGGAGAAGGAAATGGCAACCCACTCCAGTATTCTTGCCTGGAGAATCCCATGGAGAGAGGAGCCTGGTAAGGCTGCAGTCCATGGGGTCGCAAAGAGTCAGACATGACTGAGCGATTTCACTATTTCACTAAATATACGACAGGGGGAATCCCTGTTTCTGTGACTTTCGTCTAACCCAGTTAGGAAAACTAAAGACCAGGAAGAGAAACTCCACTGTTATGAAAAGTCTAATGCCAGCTTCAGAGGAAGTGAATCTGCACTAGTCTCCTGCTCTCTATAGTTAAGTGGATATTTAGTTTCTCAAGGAAAGTATGCATTTATCCCCTGGATATGAAACTTTCCATTGGATATTAAGGTTGTGAGATCATACATCATGAGAAATCAAATCCAGATTTGGAGGTGCAAACTAAATTTAGCCAGATTTTTTTTCTCTCAATCCTGGAAACCATGAGCTATCATTTTCTCAATGTATATAATACCTGTTAAGTAGTATCCTCAGGTATTTGGATGTCTGGGAACAAAATGATGCAAAATGAAAGAAACTTACCAAATATTCATATCTCCCTTCATGTAGGAACTGAAAAACTGAAGCTCTTTCACATCTTATAAACTCATTTTCAAAGGTAAAATTAAAGTTTTAAACTAGTTTTCATTGAATATCTATGAGAATTTGGTAGCCATGTCTTATTAAAATATGTTTTAGAAATAGTGTTTCATTAGACAGGTCAGGATTTTATATACTGTTATAAACAACCCCAGACACTTACTTGCTTAACATCTATGTACTCATTATCATATGGGCAAATTCCCCACTGAGTACACAGTTCCCTCCCATATGATGAATCAGGCTGATTCTGCCTTGACTCCACCTTTCAAAGATTTGGCCTTCAGGTTCAGAGAGGATTGGAAGGATGTGCACAGAACTTTAAATCCTTCAGCCTAGAAATTTCACATGGTGCTACCCTCCATGGTATGTCACAGTTGGCCATGTGGTATTTCTAAGTTCAATGGAGCTTAGACACATGGTTTTCCTATACACTTATGAAGGAGAGAGGGGCTGGATATTGAGAAGGCAATAACAAACAGCATCGACTATTTGTCTCACTTTCCCCCATATACACACAGAATACATACTCATACACAGAACACATTCCTCTTGAAGGAGGACACCCTAAACCCTCATTCGCTTCACCATGTCCTACATAGTTTCATTTCCCTGCATCTCTTGCAATATACTATCATGAAATTTGAAGGCTAGCAACTCTTGGTGTTAAATTAGAAAGACAAGGTGTGTCCTCGAGACATACACACACACACACACACACACACACACACAAGAATGTTGTAAGTGGTATAACCAATTAAATTGTTGTTATTATTTTGCACAGAAGAAATAAAGAAAAGACATAAGTCACTTAACTACAATAATTTTGCAGTCCCACAAGGCAGAGAACTAGAAAGCTCTCTACTCTGAGTGTTCTGTTTTTGTTTAGTTGCTAAGTCCTACCTGACTATTTTACAAGCCCATGGACTAGAGTCCGTTAGGCTCGTCTATCCAGGCAAGAATGCTGGAGTGGGCTGCCATTTCCTTCTCCAGGAGATCTTCCCAACCCAGGGATCCAACCCATGTCTCTTACGTCTCCTGCTTTGGCAGGCAGAATCTTTACCACTAGCCCCCTGGGAAGCCCATCTTTAAGCCCTAATTCTAATTTGTCATGGAAATTGTTTTCTCTTCTGGGAGGGCATTTTGCTCTGGGCGGTGCTTTCCCCCCCTCATTATTTTTCTTGGTCAAAAGTGTTGTGAATGTTGGTGAAGATGCACAAGTTCCTTAGTCTTCTTCCTACTTGAGTAACTAGGGCTGCACGATTATTTTGATTCTTGAGCAGTGAAAGTAGTCTCGAGGTTTCATTGATAATACATTTCTATCAAATAAATTGCAGACCTCTTATCTATTTGGCTGTGGTAAATTCAATGTCAGTTCAGTTCAGTTCAATCGCTCAGTCACGTCTGACTCTTTGCGACCCCATGAACAGCGGCATGCCAGGCCTTCCTGTCCATCACCAACTCCCGGAGTCCACCCAAACCCATGTCCATCGAGTCGGTGATGCCATCCAGCGATCAAAATTTATTTTCAGATAAAATTATCTTTTTCTTTCTTCTTTCTTGTCATTCCTCTGCACCCCCCCATATCTTTGTGTTGTCTATTTTCTAACTGTATGTAGCAAGAAATAGGAAGAAGATCTGTCTTTAATCTGATCCTTACTCTGAGTTATTTTATCCACCATAGAGGTTCTGATAAAGAATACATTCTTAATCTGACTTTCTGCTCCATTTCAATCCCATTTCAACCAAAAGTAATGTTTTGATTACTTTGTTCTTTTTTGAAAACTGTTGTCATTTTTTCTTTTAATCAATGTAAATATTTAAAAATCCCATCCATAGTTCTTTAGGACCAAAAGCAGTCAGTGTCTGCTCCTTAAAAAAACCCTAAAAGTCTAGTTTATGTTTAATATTTTTTACATCTTTTCAAGTTAGCTATGATAATGGCTAATCCATTAATACAAACCAAGCAACAACTCCTGGGGATGTAATAAAAAGGTCTGTGTCGCTGTACAAATGACTATAATAAGTTCTTTAGAAAATTTTTATGCAATTAAAATTCAGAATTTTTGTTTTGTGATGAAATACACAACTTAAAATTTTAAATAATTATTTTAAAGCTAAAAGTTTTATTTGAGGAATTGACTCACAGGTGAAAGAAACTCTTCTCTTTTGATTTTAGCTCAGTTACTATTTTTGTAGTTATTATAACTTAAATTGCTAAATTATATAGCCTTCGGAGGAAAAATACTTTTCCTTTATCTTACTCACAGAAACTGATGTGTTCAGTCTCCTCAGTTCTAAACTAGCTCCTTGGTATTGCTATAAAAATTGATAAGCAACACCTGGAATTCTTACCTTTTTATATATTACTGAATTGAAACAATCAATATAAGCAATTTTTTTTCAAAAATTATATGAAAATTCAAACTGAGAGTTACAATCATCAACATCACTTGATTTAATAGCTCAAATATATATACTTTAAAATAAACCAAGTTATCAAGAGTCATTCTTTCCCATATGTATTCAGTTCAGTTCAGTTTAGTTACTCAGTCGTGTACAACTCTTCATGACCACATGAATCGCAGCACGCCAGGCCTCCCTGTCCATCATCAACTCTTAGAATTTACCCAAACTTATGTCCACTGAGTCGGTGATGCCATCCAGCCATCTTATCCTCTGTTGTCCCCTTCTCCTCCTGCCCCCAATCCTTCCCAGCATCAGGATCTTTTCCAATGAGTCAACTCTTTGCATCAGGTGGCCAAAGTATTGGAGTTTCAGCTTCAACATCAGTCCTTCCAATAAACATCCAGGATTAATCTCCTTTAGGATGGACTGATTGGATCTCCTTGCAGTCCAAGGGACTCTCAAGCATCTTCTCCAACATCACAATTCAAAAGCATCAATTCTTTGGCACTTAGCTTTCTTCATCGTCCAACTCTCACATCCATTCATGACTACTGGAAAAACCATAGCCTTGACTAGATGGCCCTTCGTTGGCAAAGTAATTAATCTGCTTTTTAATATTCTATCTAAGTTGGTCATAACTTTCCTTCCAAGGAGTAAATGTCTTTTAATTTCATGGTTGCAATCACCATTTGCAGTGATCTTGGAGCCCAAAAATATAAAGTCTGACACTCTTTCCACTGTTTCCCCATCTATTTCCCATGAAGTGATGGAACCAGATGACGTGATGTTAGTTTTCTGTATGTTGGGCTTTAAGCCAACTTTTTCACTCTCCTCTTTCACTTTCATCAAGAAGCTTTTTAGTTCCTCTTCACTTTCTGCCATAAGGGTGGTGTCATCTGCATATTTGAGGTTACTGGTATTTCTCTCAGCAATCTTGATTTCAGCTTGTGCTTCTTGCAGCCCAGCGTGTCTCATGATGTACTCTGCATATAAGTTAAATAAGTAGGGTGACAATATATAGCCTTGACGTACCCCTTTTCCTATTTGGAAACAGTCTGTTATTCCATGTCCAGTTCTAACTGTTGCTTTCTGACCTGCATACAGGTTTCTCAAGAGACAGGTCAGGTGGTCTGGTATTCCCATCTCTTTCAGAATTTTCCACAATTTATAATGTTCCACACAGTCAAAAGCTTTGGCATAGTCAATAAAGCAGAAATAGATGTTTTTCTGGAACTCTCTTGCTTTTTCAATATGTATTAGACTTCCTATTTCTTAAATAACTTATAAGTAATTATATTGCCAATTACCATTATTTTTTACTTAAGATTTTTAGCAGATAATTTATATAAATAATGTAAATACATAATTTCCAGTAAAAATACTTTTAATATACTTTCTAAAAAATTAGGAGTAAGTAATCAACTGAGTGATAATTAGTGTATGTGTGTGTGTGTGTGCCTGTGTGTGAGCTCAGTCTGGTATGACTCTTTACGACCCCAAGGACTGTAACCCACCAGTCTCCTCCTGTCCATGCAATTTCCCAGGCAAGAATACTGGAGTGGGTAGCTATTTCCTTCTTCAGGGGATTCTTCCTGACTCAGGGATCAAACTTGCATCTCTTGCGTCTCCTGTATTGGCAGGTAGATTCTTTACCAGTAGCACCATCTGTGAAGCCCTGATAATCAGCTTGATTTTCACTCAGATTTGGCAAAAGGAATTATTGCTGTCCCTAGGGTTTTCTCCAGCTGGATCTTCCTGTGCTGGATACACACTGGAATGGAAAAGAGACTAGATAATGCTTCAGTTACTTAAAGATTTTTGTTACTAACTGACCTCTCTGAACAAGCTGAGTAAATAGTCAATAAACTGAATTTGGCAAATACTAGTTCAGTAGCAGCAGACCTTTGAATATACTTTTGATCAATAGTGTTTATCGCCTGTATTTAAAGCATTAATGATTGACATTAACATGTATACAAATCTCCCCTGGCAGAGAGGGTGCTGAATTGAAACAGATTGATGGGGATCAGATGACACAATTGAGCAAAGTTTGAGCAATACCAAAATGTGAAATCATAGCAACATGACTGTAAAAATTCTTCTATGCATTTAAAAATATTTCAGCATAAAAATGATTTTAGATGCTTTTGGATAAGAGAATTTATAGATCAGGGAATATGGTGGATTTAGCTCTCTTTTAAAAAACAGTGCACAGTGCTTTGGCCACCTGATACAAAGAAATGACCCTGATGCTGGGAAAGATTGAAGGCAGGAAGAGAAGGGGACAACAGAGGATGAGATGGTTGGATGGCACCACTGACTCAATGGACATGAGTTTGAACAAGCTTCAGGAGTTAGTAAAGGACAGGGAGGCCTGGCGTGTTGCAGTCCATGGGGTCCCAAAGAGTCAGACACGACTGAGCAACTGAACTGAGCTGACTCGAAGAAGGGCAAATACATATGAAAGAAATGAAAGGTGAATGGATATTTGTTGTGGTGTGACCTTGTGGAGCTGACATTCTCAAGGGAAGCCAGATCATGGATGCGTAAACAAAGATGATAAGTTTCTATTTTTTGCCACGCCATGCCATGTAGCATGTGGGATCCTAACCAGGTATCAAACCCATACCCTCTGCACTGGAAGCATGGAGTCTCAATCACTGGACCACCAGGGAATTTCCAAGAGGCATGCACTGAAGCCTAGGAAGATGCAAGGCTTATCTGGTTAGAAAAAAGTGTGAATAGAAGAATGGGATGAAATTTTATCAATGACTTTCTCATAAAGTCTGTTTTCTGATAAATTGGTGTATCTAGCCATTTCTGCAAATCCAATAAACTGCTTATTTGGCATGCTGGTTTTTGGCAAAAAAAAAAAAAAAACAGTGCATAAAAAGAAACATTTTAATGTTGTGTTGATAACTTGATAAATTCTCTAATTTTTTGAAAACTTTCAGAGACGCTATGGACTGATTTATGTTCCTGCCAAAATTCATGTGTTGAAGCCCTAACTCCTGGTATCTTAGATTGTGACTCTATTTGAAAATAGAGTCTTTAGAGTTATGCAAAGTTAAGTGACTCCTTGTGGCTCCATGGACTGTAGCCTGCCAGGCTCCTCTGTCCTTGAGATTCTCCAGGCAAGAATACTGGAGTGGGTTGCCATTTCCTCCTCCAGGAGAATCTTCCTGACCCAGGAATTGAACCCGCATCTCTTAAGTCTTCTGCTTTGGCAAGCGGGTTCTTTACCTCTAGCACCGCCAGGGAAGCCCTTTAGGGTCCTAATCTCTCTCGCTCACTATATAACTGGTATCCTTTTAGTGAAAGAGACTCCGTGGTGAGGTGAGTGCCGAAGAAAAGTCTTGAGAGAGCACAGCAAGGAGATTAGGTATCTGCAAACCAAAAGCGACCTCAGAAGAAACCAATCCTACTAGTTATAGATGTTGGACTTGTAAGCTCCAGAATTGTGAGAAACTAAATTCTGTTCCCAAAGTTACCCATTCTGTAGTATTTCTTTATGGCAGTCCCAGCAAGAGGACTTATGTTTCCTTAAAAGTTCTAACAATTGGTCTTACTTTAAATTTCATTTCTTATATTTGGACATGATTTTAAAATGTCAAAGTTTCTATAAACTTTTAATTCTTTTCATGAAATATGTGACTTTGAATTACAGTATATTTTCTTTACTAAGTGAGGCAATGATTTTTCATCATATCAAATGCAGTTTCCACTCTCCAATGCAGGTTATATAGAGCAAGTCATACTTTTATGTATGAAAAATATTTTGCTATTACCCTTCTCCAAGGTTACCTTCAGATTTCTTAATGAAGGGGAGGATTTCAATTTTTTTCTCTGTTGTGCTTCATAGATTTCAATTAGATAGAATAGTGGCTTTGACAGAAATACTGGCATTTATTTATTTTTTCATGAACATGAATGTAATTTTTAATAAATATATTGTTGAATGAGTTAATGTTATACCTCCTTGCCAGCATCATAACAAGGAAGAGAACTGTGATGAAAACACTCGAATGTAGAAGTAGCTTATATTTTGCATCCCTTCCTAAAGAGAATATAAAGAAAGGTGGTACAGTTACAAGGTGTTAATAGAGAGAATTGATTTCTTAAAAGGTTCTTATTTGGTAGTCTGCAAAATATCTCCTTGTCATAACGTGAAATCAGTTAAAGTTTGTTATGGTAGTTCTAATTATAAACTTTCCCAATGTTCAATATCGTGAAATTATTTAAAAGAAAATTTATTATTCTCTTTGGAAAAAAAACATTAAAATGCTGATATAATTACATAATAATTATACAAGAAAATGCTCTTTATTTCTATAAAAATTGAACTGATTTTGTACAGTTTACATATATAATTCTTGCCTATGTTGTTGATTCACTGTACATTATGAAAGACAAAAATAATAGGAAATATTTTTTATTTTCTTTAACATGTAAAACTAATTTATTAACAATTTTTCTCTATAGAAATTATTTACTGATAGGTCCATGACACCTGTAATAATGCAAAAGCAAAACTAATTTAAAAAGTTTCAACCAAAATTTATTAATATCACATTTTGTACATTCAAAATAACATTCTTTTAAGCATAAATCAAAATGAATGATATTCTTTCATTAGCATTCCAAATATTATTTCATTCTTTCTTACCAAGTCTTTATTTTCCTTTCAGCTACATTCAGCATTAATAAAAAAAGAAAATGAAGTGTCAAGCATTTGAAAGCCAACATCAGAGGAGCATTTGGTGATGACAGTATATTTTGTTGGTTGCACTTATTAATGTGAATCAGATGTCAGTTCAGACATGTCTGTTGCTTAATATATAGCTATGGTGACATTTTTGTGCTCTATATAATGTTTACCACCATCAAAATTGGACAGTTTCCTTGAGGCTTATAGTTTAATTGCCTTGGTGGCCTCAACTTTGTGGCCCCATGATTTTTCTAGTTTTTATAGCCGTTTCTTGGCTGTCTTGACTTTAAAAAAAATACACTTTCAACATCCCACCTCTTTGGCTTGTCAGGTTATTTATTTAGGAAAAGACTATTTCCACCCTAAGAGAATTTCTTAATTTGCTTTTAAGACACAGTGGTTTGTTACTCAATTGCATTCAAATTAATACTTCATCTTCAGCCTAGTTTAATAGGTTTTCTGCATTTTTCTCTTTTCAGACATTTTTATATGTCCTTTTCTATTATAAACATGGACTTCTTTATTTCTGTGTTCCTCAACCTTATCCTAGCCCTGCAACCACAACCTCATATTCTAGAGGCTACCTATGAATTTGCTGTACAATTTTCTTTTGTTCATAATGAAAATTTTCAGAGAGTTTCTGAGGATTAAAAAAGACTAAAGTAAGAAAAAGTAGAAGTTCAGGAAAATTATAGCAAGCTTGTTTTGATGTAATAATACCAATAATTATGGTAACAGCTTTGGGATATATGAAGAAGTATTTTTGCATAGAAATTATTGAAATAATTTTAGTGATCATTCATATTACCTTTGTCAGAGCTTTAAATAATGCTATACAGTGATTATTGTGGAAATGATAATTCTAGTTATTTTTTGCATTATTAAAATACTAATACCCAAAAAAGATGTCCTTTTCATCATAGGGGACTGGAATGCAAAAGTCAAAAATCAAGAGATACCTGGAGTAACAGGCAAATTTGGCCTTGGAATATAAAATGAAACAGGTCAAAGGTTAACAGAGTTTTGCCAAGAGAACACACTGGTCATAGCAAACACCCTCTTCCAACAACACGAGAGAAGACTCTACGCATGGACATCACCAGATGGTCAACACTGAAATCAGATTGATTACATTCTTTGCAGCCAAAAATGGAGAAAACCTATACAGTCATCAAAAACAAGACCGGGAGCTGACTGTGGCTCAGATCATGAAATCTTTATTGCCAAATTCAGACTTAAATTGAAGAAAGTGGAGAAAACCACTAGACCAGTCAGGTATAACCTCAATCAAATCCCTATTATAATACAGTGAAAGTGGCAAATAGATTCAAGAGATTAGATCTGATAGAGTGCCTGAAGAACTATGGATGGAGGTTTGTGACATTGTACAGGAGGCAGTGATGAAGACTATCCCCCTAAAAAGAAATGCAAAAAGGCAAAATGATTGTTTGAGGAGGCCTTACAAATAGCTGAGAAAAGAGGAGAAACTAAAGGCGAAAGAGAAAAGGAAAGATATACCCATATGAATGCAGGGTTCCAAAGAATAACAAGGAGAGATAAGAAAGCCTTCCTCAGTGGTCAGTACAAAGAAACAGAGTAAAACAATAGAATGGGAAAGACAAGTGATCTCTTCAAGAAAATTAGACATAACAAGGGAACAATCCATGCAAAGGTGGGCACAATAAAGAAGAGAAACAGTATGGACATAAAAGAAGCAGAAAATATTAAGAAGAGGAGGCAAGAACACACAGAAGAATAATACAAAAAAGATCTTCATGACCCAGATAACCATGATGGTGTGATCACTCACCTAAGCCAGACATCCTGGAATGTGAAGTCAAGTGGGTCTTAGGAAGCATCACTATGAACAAAGCCAGTGGAAGTGATGGAATTCCAGTTGAGCTATTTCAAATACTAAAAAGATGATGCTATGAAAGTGCTGTACTCAATACGCCAGCAAATTTGGAAAACTCATCAGTGGCTACAGGACAGGAAAATGTCAGTTTTCATTCCAATCCCAAAGAAAGGCAATATCAAAGAATATTGAAACTATTACACAATTGCATTCATCTCACACACTAGCAAAGTAAAGCTAAAATTCTCCAAGCCAGCCTAAAACAGTATGTGCACTGTGAACTTCCAGATGTTTAAGCTGGATTTAGAAATGGCAGTGGAACCAGAGATTAAATTGCCAACATCTATTGGATCATCAAAAAGGCAAGAGAGTTCCAGAAAAGCATCTGCTTCTGCTTTATTGACTACGTCAAAGCCTTTGACTGTGTGGATCTCAACAAACTGTGGAAAATTCTTCAGGATATGGGAATACCAGACCACCTGACCTGCATCCTGAGAAATCTTTATGTAGATCAAGAAGCAACAGTTAGAACTGGACATGGAACAACAGACTGTTTCCAAATAGGAAAAGGAGTAAGTCAAGGTTGTATATTGTCACCCTGCTTATTTAACTTATATGCAGAGTACATCATGCGAAATGCCAGGTTGGATGAAGCACAAGCTGGAATCAGGATTGCCAGAAGAAATATCAATAACCTCAGATATTCAGATGACACAACCTTTATGGCAGAAAGTGAAGAAGAATTTAAGAGCCTCTTGATGAAAGTGAAAGAACAGAGTGAAAAAGCTGACTTAAAACTCAACATTCAGAAAACTAATGTCATGGCATCAGGACCTATCACTTCATGGCAAATAGTTAGAGAAGTAACAGAAACAGTGACAGACTTTATATTTTTGGGACCAAACTCACTGCAGATGGTGACTGCAGCCATGAAATCAAAAGATGCTTATTCCTTGGAAGGAAAGTTATGGCCAACCTAGATAACATATTGAAAAGCAGAGACATTACTTTGCTAACAAAGGTCTGTCTAGTCAAGGCTATGGTTTTTCCAGTAGTCATGTATGGATGTGTGAGTTGGACAGTGAAAAAGGCTGAGCACCGAAGAATTGATGCTTTTGAGCTGTGGTGTTGGAGAAGACTCTTGAGAGTCCCTTGGACTGCAAGGAGATCCAACCAGTCCATCCTAAAGGAGATCAGTCCTGGGTGTTCATTGGAAGGACTGATGTTGAAGCTGAAACTCCAATACTTTGGCCACCTCATGAGAAGAGTGGACTCATTGGAAAAGACCCTGATGCTGGGAAGGATTGGGGGCGGGAAGAGAAGGGGGGCGACAGAGAATGAGATGGCTGGATGGCATCACTGACTCAATGGACATAGGTTTGGGTAGACTCTGGGAGTTGGTGAGGGACAGGGAAGCCTGGTGTGTTGCGGTTCATAGGGTCACAAATTTTCAGACATGACTGAGTGACTGAAATGAACTGAATTGATGCACAATTTAATTCTGTAGAAGTTAGTTACTATAAAATTATAAAAATCGAATTCAAATATAGTTGCCTTGATGATAACATCCAGAAAACCAACAGTAGATAATTTCAGTAGAGTCAAATATCTTGTCCATGGTATGTCTTGGCCACTTATATCCTTAGGATACTGGGAGTTCCTACAAAGATTTTTTTTCATAGAAACGTTTGTGAAGTACTTCCCTCATTTCATAATATCAATTGATAATTTATCAACTATTAATAAGATAAAATTTGATCTATGAATAAAGCTTAATCTATGAAAGCTAAATAACACTTTCAAAAACACATGATTACTAAATTTACATTAAAAGTGATGGAAGTAATAGAAGCCAAAGGTCTGCCTTTTTTTCCTTTAGAATTTTAGCCACTTTGAAAAAGAACAGAAGCTATGATCAAATTTAGTGATGAAAGAGATCACTCCATTTTCTCACAGATTCCTGGTGACTTCTGTTGAAAGATGCTACTTGGTCCTCTAGACTAAGAGACTGCTCCAATAGGTCATTCTTTCCCACCCCTGTCCCATCCTATCTAGGTCTTAGCACATGGTGACAAAAAGCCACAACATTCCTATAGTTGTGGCACATACATATGTAGCCTTCTCACTTTCTTTGGAGCATAGGGACATTGTGTATTTGTGTGTGTGTATGTGTACATATGTGTGTGTGCATGCATGTATATATGCATGTGATTTATGTTTTAGTATATGAGAAATCAAGAAATAAGTGAGGGCCTAGTCAGAAATGTCTTTTCTATTTGGTAGTTCCAACTCCTGATGAATGTGGCCCCAGAGCGTATATTCTCCCCAGCTTTTCAATCAGATAAGGAGCAAAAGTGGGAGGAAGGAACCAAACAGATCCATATTATCACTAGAGTGGGTTCCATTGATTAGGAAAAAAGAAAGCCTATCACTTTACCAAAAAATGATCTGTATAGTCAAAGCTATGGTTTTGCCACTAGTCATGTACAAATAAGAGAGTAGGACCATAAATAAAGCTAAGAACAGAAGAATCCATGCTTTCGAACTGTAGTGTTGGAGAACTCTTGAACTGCAAGGAGTTCAAACCAGTCAATCTGAGAAGAAATCAACCCTGAATAGTCATTGAAAGGATTGGTTCTGAAACTGAAGCTCCAACACATTGGCTACCTGATGTGAAGAATTGACTCATTGGAAGGAAATCCTGATATTGGGAAAGATTGAAGGCAGAATGAAAAGAAGACATCAGAGGGTGAGATGGTTAGATGGTATTACCAACCCAAGAGGCATCAATTTAAACAAACACTGGGAGACAGTGAAAGGCAGGCGAGCTTGGCCTGCTATAGTCCATGGGGTCACAAAAAGTTGGACATGACTTAGCAATTGAGCAATAATAATCTCATGCTTATGAGTAAGAACATCTGTTTTGCACAAGGACTAGCCTAAGCTGTAAAATAAGAAAAAATATATATATATATACTTTATTTTTTAACTCCAAATATGATGGAAAGAAAATGTCAAATGTGGAAAATTTTTTTTGTTGATGAATGTAGGAAACACAAAAGTGTGAATAGATGCTTTCTCTATTTCCATGTTAGAAATACAGTGGACAGAATAAATTATTTTCATCAGAAAGCTTTATTAGAAAATACCTAATTGTATGTCAATATAAAGTTATTTCTTTGAGTATGTTGCATGGTTATTTTTGCTTCTGTTATGTGTTTTTATTTGCTTTACAAACACACAGATTTATGGATATATAGAATTGATAGCATTGGTAAAAATCAAACATTAGAAATGATTTTTTGTTGAAATATCCGTGAAACCTCATAGCTTGTTTGTGTCAAATCATGTTATTGACTATAAATCAGCAACAATCATGAAAGATTTGGCAGCTTAGGAAAATGTCAGATGTCAGTAAAATGTCTGCCAAACAGATGTCTGATTACAGTGAAGAAAGGTTTACACTGTGGAAGGATTGAGACACTTCTGAGTCTTTCATATAGTTTGGCTTTGCTCTGTTGAAAAAAATGAAGGAGTATTCCGGTAACATGACATGACTTCTTATCAGCATGAATTGGCCTCAGCTATGTTTTCTGTGATAACTAACCTCAAAGAGAGAAAAATGTAGTTAATTTAAAACTCATCAGGTTGCTAACTTCTCAAGATTTGGGAGCAGTGAAGGGGAACAAAGTACTTTAAGCACTTGACAAAACTCTAAATGAGATACTGTGTGTTTGAATATATTTTGTTCAGAAAAAAAAGGAAATACCATCAGAACAATTTGAAAGATGGAGTTTATTCATGACATTTCTTACTTGTTGGATATTTTTAGCTACATAAATGAGAAAAAAAATTGAGGTTCATCAGGTATTTAATGGGAAAAAACAAACAAACAATGAAACATACCAGAAAAAGCCCTAAATGGTAGTTTGTTCCAACTGCCATCCTTGAAAATATTGAAGGCAGAAAATCATGTGAAGTTTCTAATAGTTGAGGATGTGCTGCTGCAGGCTGGAGTCAATAGTGATAAATCCCTGTGAATTTCTAGGCCAGGTGGAAGATTTCATAGGTTGGAAATGGTCATAGGATGTGTTCTGAAGGTCATTTTTTATCAAATGTTAAGTTTTAAGTTGTTAATGCTTCATTTTATTTATCCATTCATTTACATGAAGTATGCATATTTTTTTTTTAGCCTGTGTGTGCATGTTTCACTCCTGATAAGAAAGCCACTGCATCCCATGTCTCTTGTGTCTCTTTTCAGAGATCATCAGTCCCCTGCTTCAGCTGTTCATCCTTTGTTTAATGTTTGTCTCTGTCATGAGAATTTAACAGCACAACAGATAGGGCTTTTTTGTTCATTTTTCTTAGAACAGTAAAATATACAAAATCATTGGTCATATATTATCAATTGAATGAATAAAACGTGTCTTCTTTGAGTTAACAAATTTAGAAAATATTTTTCATCCATCATGTGACTTTAGAAAACCTTAGATTATTGTTCCTTACTTATTCTTCCCAACATCTTGTCATAATTTTGTTTGTTTTAGTACCTTTAGTTTTTCTAGATGCAAAGTTTTTTTATCTCACAATTATCTTAAATTTAATTTTAAGATCAGAAAAATTTAATAAATTAATGTCGAAGACTTTCAGGGATAAAAAGCTTTGATAACAATGACTTAGCTCACCCATCCCACGAAATCACACTGTGCCTTTAGATTGATAACCAGTGTTGTCTCCTGTTGTACAGATTGTCAGATAAATGCGTTTTCATTTGTATTGATACTCTATTGATCAGGGTAAATGACTACTAGTCCTAGAGCAAGCAAGCCTGAAGTATCAGGAAGTTGAGATAGTAAAGTTTTATTTTTCATTAAGTCAAAGTCTAACTGACACTCACTGGTTCTCCAGAAACCCCCTTTGTGGAGATACATCAGTAATCCAGTTTCCAATCATATTGCACTCAGTTGCTTAGTCACGTCTGACTCTTTGTGACTCTGTGAACCGTAGCCCTCCAGGCTCCTCGGTCCATGGAATTTTCCAGGCAAGAATGTTGAAGCTGGTTGCCATTTCCTACTCCAGGGATCTTCCCAAACCCAGGAATTGAACCCTTACCTTCTGCATTGACAGGAAGGTTCTTTATCACTGCACCATCTGGAAGCCCCTTCCTATTATATCAGGCAATGAAAAATTCAATACCATGTGACTCCCAAGGTATGTGTACAAGGAGAAGAGAGCTTATAATTGAGCATGAAATGTGTCCAGGCCTATAAGTGATGCACACGAATACAGTATACTTTATGATTTGATTAAGGGAACACAAAACTAGTACCAAGGAAACCTGGGAAATACAAGTTGTTGCTATTATGCAAACAAAATAAGCAGGTGAAGGATGTTATAGAGGTAGTCTCCTGCCCAAATCAATTAAATAATAACTATCTTTTGGGGAAAAAAAAAGCAATTATATTGAAAAACAAAACAAAATTCTAGTTAGGTTGATCTTTCATATTAGAAAAAAGTAGATACCAGAGCAGAGTTTAAGTGTATTAGAAGGAAAATAAGATCTCATTAACAAATGCACACCAATACATTTAATGACTTAGTTGAAGTTAATAAAGTCTAAAAACTGACCCATGAGAAATAGAAAATCAGAATTACTGCACATGAGGAAAAGAAACTGAATCTGATGCTAAAATCAAGTTTTAAAAACTTCAATGTTAAAGGCTTGCCCAGAGTGTTTGTATGTTATTTGAAATAGTGTTTTTCCATTTTCCTATTGTCTTTTGGTTTACAGAAATACATTTATGCTTGTTTATTGATCTTGCATTCTATAACTTTTAAAAATCTTCATTTATTCTAATAGATTTTGGGGAGGTAAATTTACAAAGATTTTGTGTTCACTTACTCATTTCTCTTTGGAAAAAGAGAGTTTATAGTTTTCTCTTCAAACTGTTTGACTTAGTTTATTTCCTTGTCCATGACTTTGAACTCTTGGCCAAATCTCTAATTGGCCTTGATGATTTATTTCACACATGCTTTTGGATTACTGGCTAATATTTTGTCAAATATTTTTCACATTGATATCCCAGGTAGTTCTGCAGTTTTATTTTCTTTTATTATATTTGTTTTATTTTGGTACCAGAGTAAGTCAGGCCTCAAAGAGGAGTAAAATGTATTATTTCTGCTTTTTCTTAAGGAGTTAAGTTACTAAATTTCCTTTACTTGTGGAGAGTTCACTTTAGTAATGTAGGTCATTCATAAAACTAATTAAAATAGCTCCCTTAACCACCCTAATATAAAAGAGTTATCCATATCAGTGTGTGTTCCCATATCAGACATATATTTATATATGTTACTTTGTTGTGTCTTATTTCTCCCTTTAAAATTCAAGAGAACAGATATGTGTGTGTGTGTGTGTGTGTGTGTGTGTGTGTGTGTGTGTATGTGATGTTTTCATCACCAAATGTGCCTAGAACAACACCTGGCATGGACTAGTTATTTAATAATGTTCATTGATCAGATCAATGAACAATTAATTTCTTCTTTTGGCAATATACCCTAAAGAAGTGATCTGAAAAATAGCTAAATATTTATGGAAAAATAAGTATTTATTGAAATATAGTTAGATATATTATTAATTTTCCATTAATAATTTGCTTAATAATAAGCAAATTAATCTTATTAAGAAAATTATTAATATGAACTAATGTCATGGTACATAAAATTTCTTAGTGAAATTTTTTAGTAAAATTTTAGCCTAGACACATCTTATACATGCTGAAATCTTTTAATAAATGAAATATGTATATAATGTTATCTGTTTTTTATCCAAGGTATATTGCAACTGCAGAAGTACATTAGAATGGACATGCAGTTGAAATGTGTCAAAAATGTCTCCAGGGTTATGCAGAAGTAGATGATACCTTTTTCCTTCAAACTTTCTAATATAAAGTTATCATATTTTCAAATAATTGATAGGCAAGAAAATATCATTAATCAAAATGGCCTGAGAATAAATAATGTTTTGTTTTGATTTTTAGAAAGTGATGAAGCCAAAGTGATAAAGTCACAGATATAATCCTCTCAAGGTTCTAATTTTTCTGCTCCTTTGGAATAATTTTATGACCATGGACTCTGTTTTTGTGCTTAATTATACACCTCACACAATTGTTCTTTTAGCTATGAGAGAAATTAAATTATAAACTATGGATGGAGCAGCTTAATCCTATCACCCCAGTTATGTCAAAATTTGTTGTAGGAATTAAATAAAGATCTTAGCTTTAGGTCTCCAAGTGTTTTCAGTAGCAATCTAATTCCCAAGATAATTTACTGTAAATACATCTGAAACATGTACCAAATGCTGCTCACAGAGTCACAATTAACTTGCATTTTGATGATTCTGCATCTGAAGTTAAGAAACTAATTTCACCTTGTTTAAAACATCATTTGTCGAACTTATGTAATCATTTAACCATATTTAAATTTATGCCTGCTGCTCAAATGCTACCTGAAAGCACACCATTTTCTTGCCTAGCCACACAGAAGAGGCAGCGCATTGGTTTGACCCTTGAGCTCTGAAGATACACTGCTTGGGATTGGAGCTTAGCACCACTGGGGCCAGTTATGCTACTTCCTTGTATTGCACTTTGGAAATAGGTGATTAAAAAGTAAATAATGACTCTAATCACCTATAGTTTTATGACATTTAAAACTGCAAATTGTGTGTAGACTTTAGAGCAATGTCTAACATAGTACTATGCAGACTTTGTCATTTTATTCGTGTTTAACTCAGTCTTTTAGTCTAGTTAGTTTTTCAGATTTTCCTTTTCTTGTAGTGTTCAATCACCTATTCATGTCCAATTCTTTGTGACCCCACAGACTGCAGCATGCCAGGCTTCCCTGTCCTCCACTGTTTCCCGGAGTTTGTTCAAATTCGTGTTCATTGAGTCAGTGACGCCATCCAACTATCTCATCATCCTCTGCCCTCTTCTCCTGTTGCCTTCAATCTTTCCCAGCATCAGGACCTTTTCCAATGAGCTGGCTCTTCACATCAGGGGGTCAAAGTTTTGGAGCTTCTACTTCTACTTCTATGGCACTCTGCTCCATATTGGGGTGATTTCTGCAATTAGTGTCCCGCTGGCTTGATGCTTCTCTAAGTCATATTCTCTGTGTGACACTTGCTTAGGCTAGCTTCCTCACCTTGTCATCACCCGATTCTCATCATCTGTTATGGAGTGAATAATTTTTCATCTCCCCATCACAAATTCACATGTTAAAATCCTAACCCTTGATGTGATCATACTAGAAGGTAGGGCGTTTAGGGGTGATTAGGTCATAAGTGTGGCATCCTCATGAATGGGATCAATGCCTCAAAAGAGACTGCAGAGAAATCCCTGAACCATCAGCCCCATGAGGACAGTGAGAAGATGGTCATTTATGAACCAAGAAGAGGGTCCTCATCAGACACTGAAACCTCAAGGGCCTTGATCTTGGACTTTCCAGCCTCCAGAACTGTGAGACATAATCTTTTGTTGTTTAGGCTTCCCAGTCTGTAGTAATTTGCTACAGTGACATGACCAGACTAATACACCAAGACGAGAGGGGAATATAAGTTATTTTTGATTTGATGTGTCTTTCTTCCTCACAAGGCAACAGCTCCACACTTCCATTCAATACATCCTGAAGCAGGTAGATGCCTCCACCAGACTTCCTGAGCATCCCCATACCATATTGATACCGAAGGAAGGTTTTCCACTAACCTCCACTCTGTGATCTCTTGACTATTTCTGAAAGTTTAACGACGTGATAGTGTGAGAGGTGTGAAGAGACAGAAGCAGTCACGCCAGTAAAACAGGTACAAAAAATGTACTATACACTCAGTGTGTCTGTTAAACACACTCTCATATCACATGGGCAATCACTGTTCTCTCCCACTTTATCCTGCTCAGCTAAATCTGATGTGCATCTGCCCTCTCCACAAAATCATCAGATCGATATCTTTGTGAGTTCTTTCAGTTAATCCCTTTAATTGATGGAAAATTGATTTAAGAATAATAAGTAAATTGGCCTATGGTGAAGAAAATGCCAGTTATCAATGTTCCAAACGATTGTTGTTCTCAATGGAGATCCCCAAGCTTACCTCTATCAGACAAGGATGTCTTTACAATTCCAGAGAAATAGTAAAGTTCACATGTACTGATCTGTATTTTAGTGCTATTCTCATTAGGTGGTCATTTCCTCTACAGCAGGCATTCTCACCTTAAGACAGGTATTTGCAGTTGGCCCTATCAACACATTGCACGTACTCAAAAAATCTTAAATGGATATCCGTTTAGTGGGAGGATAGAAACTAATGCCTATTGTTAAACTAGTAGGAACCCTTCCCCCCTCCAAATAATTTTTTGCATGAATGGATTTTGCTAATACTTTCAGAAGAATTGGCAGTGTGTTAAAAAAATAAATACAATTTTGGAGGTCATAATGCTGAACACATGGTAGAAATTTGGGATCAATAACACCCCAATGCTTGTCTGGAAATAAGCATGTAAACATATTCTTTCTGCTTTTAGATGGTCTCTAGAGGTTTAGTATCAGGAATATAAAATATCAAGCACTGAGCCCCTTTTCTGTGGGCTTTACCTATTGCAGAACAGTTCCCATTGCAAATGACACTGACATACCAGTTCTGTTTGTGATGAGATTTATTTCTTCATGCTTGGCAATTATGAATAACCTTTGAAGGAAAAGGAAAACAGCTATAGCTTGGCAAAGCCTGTGTACCGTTACAGAAATTTCCTCTAAGTTCAAAGACCAAGTAAATATCACTTACGCCTACAGATATAAAACTCTCTGCCAGAAAAAAAGTAATCACAAGAGTTTTCTCTTGTTTTCATATCACAGATTGTTTTATAAGGTGTTTCTTTAATAGGTGGATTTATGACCTCCAAATTGCCTGAATTTTTTAGGTCCTTGAGAAATCTCTGCTTCAACCATCATTTTTGTTTCCTGCAGCACTAGTAGTTCAAATTTTTTAAATTGATCAAATCATTTTGAAAAATACAAACATCCTTCTTCTGGTGTGGCAGAAGTCCACAGTGATACTCTACATCACTGTGAATTTGAGAAATGCAATTCAGAAAGAGAATACAATGTCAAAAAGATGACTCTAGCCTCTCTGGGATGGTAGAGTGAAGGCCATTGATGGGGAGCATAGTCCACTGTGATTTTTAAACAAGCTCATTACTTTTAAATTTTAGAATGGGTACACATAACAACAGTTTATTTTTTGAAGCACAATATAGAGAAGAAAAGACACATTTAAAAGATAAGATAAAGAAAAAAAATATCTGATATGTCAGAAACACAAATATTTTTAGAAAATTGGCAGGAGTACCAAAATAAAGACCCAGAATAAAACTGCACCCATCAAACATAAAATATATAGAGAAATCCATTCCATAGACTCCAATTTTATTCTTCACTGGCTTATCCTAAGGCTTACTCTGGTACAATACAGTGTCTCTTTCTCAGGAGCTCCTGTAACACCCAGAGTTAAGAATATAAAGAGGTGAATCAGAGGCTATAAAAATGTACTTTATGGTACAAAAGAAGAGATCTCATTTTTTTTTCAGCTCCAGAGAACATAAGTTGCTTAAATCCTGATGGAAGACAGATATTTAGATGACCAGCATTGCCAATTTCAAACCATTAGCCCTGAAGCCAGGTTAGTTATAAACTTTGTGCTTGTCACTATGGTTAGAATAGCACTCCCAGGGCAGCATGCAGTATGTCAGCTAATACACTATGAATCAGGAAATAAGGAAGAGGAAAATGACCCATTAGCAAAAGTACATTGTCATATATGCAGGAAATTGTGCATAAGTACAATGCATATTCCATGCTTTTATGTATTTGCCTAAGCAACTTATTCTATTTTTTATTAATATTTTAAAATTTATTTGGCCACACCAGATCTTAGTTGCAGCACATGGGATCAGCAAATCTTTGTTGAAACATGCAGGGACTTTAGAGTGCCATGTGAACTCATGGATACAGTATGGGGAATCGAGTTCCTTGGCCAGGGATTGAACCCAGACCCCTTGCATTGGAGCATGGAGTCTCAGCTACTGAATCACCTAAGTAATTATCCCAGACTTCTCTATCTCTTTGTATTTCTCCAGTCAAATATCTTAACTATTATATCACCAGAGCCTGACAATGAAAGCTATAATCTCTGTAACTAATAAAAAAGATAAAGATCATTTACAGTAGGTTGGTCTGAACGTTTAAACCTACCTTCATAAAATATAATTCCAAATATATCATCAAAGACTGTGCTAATAGCATACACTGGAAAAATGAGTTTTGCACATCTTTGTATTTATATGTGCATGCACATAGAATTGTGTGTGTGTGTGTGAAAGAGAGAGAATGAAACACTTAAATAAGATAATACTGAATAAGAGAAAAATAAAGATATATCAGACCATTCAGTTCATTTCATTCTCTCAGTCGTATCAGACTCTCTGTGACGCCATGAACCACAGCACGCCAGGCCTCCCTGTCCGTCATCAACTCCTGGAGTCCACCCAAACCCACGTTAATCAAATCGATGATGCCATCCAGCCATCTCATTCTCTGTTGTCCCCTTCTCCTCCTCTGTCGTCCCCTTCTCCTCCTGCCCCAATCCTTCCCAGCTTTAGGGTCTTTTCCAATGAGTCAACTCTTCACACGAGGTGGTCAAACTACTGGAGTTTCAGTTTCAACATCAGTCCTTTCAATGAATAACCATCTGATCTCCTTTAGGATGGACTTCTTGGATCTCCTTGCAGTCCAAGGGACTCTCAAGAGTCTTCTCCAACACCACAGTCCAAAAGCATCAGTTCTTCATCACTGAGCTTTCTTTATAGTCCAACTCTCACATCCATACATGACTACTGGAAAAACCATAGCTTTGACTAGACGGATTTTTGTTGGCAAAGTAGTGTCTCTGCTTTTCAATATGTATACCCATGGCAGTTTCATGTCAATGTATGGCAAACCAAAACAATAATGTAAAGAAAATTTTTAAAAAATAAATTAATTAATTAAAAAAAATATGCTACCTAGGTTGGTCATAACTTTCCTTCCAAGGAGTAAGCGTCTTTTAATTTCATGGCCATAATCGTCGTCTGCAGTGATTTTGGAGCCCAAAAAAATAACATCTGACACTGTTTCCACTGTTTCCCCATCTATTTGCCATAAAGTGATGGGACCGGATGCCATGATCTTAGTTTACTGAATGTTGAGCTTTAAGTCAATTTTTTCACTCTCCTCTTTCATTTTCATCAAGAGGCTTTTTAGTTCCTCTTCACTTTATGCCATAAGGCTGGTGTCATCAGAATATCTGAGGTTATTGATATTTTCCCGGCAATCTTGATTCCAGCTTGTGCTTCTTCCAGCCCAGTATTTCTCATGATGTGCTCTGCATATAAGTTAAATAAGCAGGGTGACAATATATAGTCTTGACTTCTTTTCCTATTTGGAACCAGTCTGTTGTTCCATGTCCAGTTCTAACTGTTGCTTCTTGACCTGCATACAGGTTTCTCAAGAGACAGGTCAGGTGGTCTGATATTCCCATCTCTTTCAGAACTTTCCAGTTCATTGTCGTCCACATGGTCAAAGGCTTTGATATAGTCAATAAAGGAGAAATAGATGTTTTCCTGGAACTCTCTTGCTTGTTTGATGATTCAGTGTATGTTGACAATTTGATCTCTGGTTCCTCTGCCTTTTCTAAAACCAACTCAGCATCTGGAAGTTCACGGTTCACATATTGCTGAAGCCTGACTTGGAGAATTTTGAGCATCACTTTACTAGCCTATGAGGTGAGTGCAATTGTGCAGTAGTCTGAGCATTCTTTGGCATTGCCTTTGGGATTGGAATGAAAACTGACCTTTTCCAGTCCTGTGGCCATTGCTGAGTTTTCCAAATTTGCTGGCATATTGAGTGCAGCACTTTCACAGCACCATCTTTTAGGATTTGAAATAGCTCAACTGGAATTCCATCACCTCCACTAGCTTTGTTCATAATGATGCTTTCTAAGGCCCATTTGACTTCACATTCCAGAATGCCTGGCTCTAGGTGAGTGATCATATCATCATGATTATCTGGGTCATGAAGATTTTTTTTTGTACAGTTTTTCTGTGTATTCTTGCCACCTCTTCTTCAGACCATTATTCACCATATATTTCCTTGAATATGCACTCACTAATGTGATACAAATGTTAAGATAGAGAAGACAGGCTATGCAGCCAGACAATTGAGCTTAAATATGAGCCTTGCCACATACTAGCAATGTGAGGAGATTTATCTGATCTCTATGTGCCACAGTTTTCTCATGTGCAAAATGGGATTAATAACAATGTATTTTATCAAGTTGCTGTGAGAAATGAGTCGATAATTAAAAGTGCTTAAATTATTGGTTCCGTTAGCTGTAATAACCACCACACTAATAATAATTGTATATAATTTATTTATTTCAGAAATTATTCTTATTATTATTGATTCTAAGAGTTACACAGATTGATTGATTTGGTGTGTGTGTGAGAGAGAGAGAGAGAAAGAAAGAGAAGTGTACTCATATCTCCATGTATTAATGGTTCATAGCCTACTATGTTATATTCAGGTAATTGTAACAGACAAATGAATCACTAAAGTAGTATTTAATATTACCAGAATAATATTTAAAAAATAACAGTTCCTTTAAACAATTTCTGGGTCTGTGTCTCTGTTTCTGCTTTGTAAATACAATCATTATTCTCAAAGTACCTGGGATGGGGTGGAGAAGAAGAGGAGGGATCAGGAGAGTGGAGGGAGAGCGGAGCTCCTTGCTAGGAAACAAAGCTTGGAATTTGTTATCAGTTTGGAATGATTCTCTAATTTGGCAAAATTTTGTTAATTCTGGACAAATGCAAGTATCATAATTCCAAGAGTAACCATCTCATCCTCACCCTCCACGCCCTTTCCCTCCCACCCTGGAGCCTTGTTGTGAATCCTGAGGCAGGAGAAGCCACAGAACTGACAGATCTCCATGCACGATGATGAATTTTGGGTGAATTCATATCCCATAAGGCAAAATCTAAATAAACACAAGAACTGGTGAATTTTATTTTTCCTTTCCTCTCAGTAAGCTACACTGACAGTCATTACCTGGCTCCTTAGAAGATTCTGCAGGATTGAGCAGAGGGTAGTGCTTAATGCCAAGTCTTTGCTTGACTTTAATCCTTTTTGTCTTGCTCCTTCTTTCCTTGTCTGTCTGTCTGGGTTGGCATTACCTAAAACATAGCAGAAGATAACAGATACCATGGGATCAGCTTTACCCAAGGTAGAACATTCATTGATAACTTTACAGAATATAACAAATAAAAATTTAAAAGTCACTGTAGCCTTTTCAGTCTCTATGTATCAAGCATAGGTTTCCCATAATGTCATCATAAATTTTTAATGAATCAAAATTGCCCCCATTTGTTCTTCTGGGAGACTAAATCTATACACATACATTGAAAAATAGATTATCCCATAAAGAAATGTCCTGGAGTTAGGATGTTGGCAGGATTTGTAGGACTGTAATCAGTATCATCACAAAGTCAGATGATCTCTCTTTGCACCTTCACTACACTTTCCACAGAATGTTCTTTATTTTCCCTCTCAGTATTAAGATAATTTCTGTTACAAACAAATGCATAATCATATAATTACTTGGTAGGGTGGTCATGGCATGGATGAGATCAACGTTACATGTCCCATCATCTCAGAACTCCTCTGAGTTCAGCTGTTGTTTTAATGGACAATTTCATGCAAAATTAGCCTGTGTTGACAGCATCCCATCTCTTGCCTAGACTATAAGCCTTACAACTTTTTACTTCAAAGCCTTTTTAAGGTGTTTTCCAGTAACATATACGTGTAACCCTGAAATGCAGGAGAGCTGAAACATTCAAGGTCAACCTTTGTGATGGAAGTGCGTGCCGTGTTTGTCCAATTCTTTGTGACCCCACAGACTATAGCCTGCCAGGCTTCTTTTTCCAAGGCATTTTCCAGACAAGAATACTAGAATGGGTTGCCATTGTTGGGGTCTTCCCAACGCAGGGATCAAACGCGTATCTTCTTCATTGGCAGGTGGATTCTTTACTCCTGAGCCAGCCTGGAAGCCAGATCAACCTTTAGGGATATGGATAAATTCCCCAATTTCCCTGTATATCATGAGGAGAATTCTGAAAAAAAAATTTGTATATTGCTTGGGAGGTGTCAACAAAATCAATCCTGTATTCTACGACTGCCTTTTGTAGAAAGCACTCCCCTCATCGGTTTCTCCACCATCAGTGTGATGGTGTCCTCACAAGCTCCCTCCTCCTTTCTGCAGATATTTCCCCAGAAAAATGCCTCCAGTATGTCATAGCTTCAAGATCTGCTCTGGGGAGGAACGTTATAAGGATATGAGATTTTATTGCATAGAAAAAGCACCACTTTTGCAAGTAATTGCATTTATAGTGTAGGAAAAGGAAAGTCTGGTAGAAAGCAAGAAGCTACTAGGAGAGAACAAAATGTTTTGCAAGAGTAGGCAATACAGAGGAAATCACTAAGACACATGAGTGTTTATACAGTTTTATGTAAGCTTGCTTAACAGATGAAGAATTTTCAAACATACTTCAAATTATTTTTTCTAATTAAACAGTATTTTTCATGATATAGGTGATCAAGCTTTTTATATAGTAAATAAAGGCCTCTCTTGGAGGGGAAGAGTTATACAAGTTTAGATAGTATGATATAAACCAACAGCTTAAAAAGTACATATATGGAGAAAAGGGAATGGGTGGGAATGTAAGTTGGTACAGCCACTGTGGAGAACAATATGGAGGTTCCTTAAAACACTAAAAGTAGAACTACTATATGGCCAAGCAATCCCACTACTGGGCATATTCCCAGAGAAAAGCATAATTCAGAAGACACATACACTCCAGGCTTCATTACAGCACTATTTACAATAGGCAGGATGTTTAGGGAGCCACATTTAGGGAGCAACCTAAATGCTCATCAACAGAAAAATGTGTAAAGAAGCTGTGGCACATGTATACAATGGGACATTACTCAGCCGTAGCAAGGCATGAAATTGGGTCTTTTGTAAAGACACAGAAAGACCTAGTGACTGTCATACAAGGTGAAGCAAGTCAGAAAGAGAAAAACAAATATAGTATATTAGCACATATATGCAGAATCTAGGAAAATGATACAGATGATCTTATTTACAAAGCAGAAATAGAGAAACAGATGAAGTAGAAAAATGTATGGAATCTAAGGGATATAGGGGGAGAGGGAGGAACTGGGCGATTAGGACTGACATAAACACTACTGATACTATGTATAAAATAAAAAAATAAATGAGAATCTATTGTATAGCTCAGGGAATTCTACTCAGTGCTCTGGGAAGGAAGCCCCAAAAAGAGCGGATATAAGTATACATGTTGTGGATTTATTTTGCTGTACTGAAGAAACTAACACAGCATTGTAAACCAACGATACTCCAATAAAAATTAATTTAAGAAAGAGACACCCCCTTTACCCTCCAAAGACTGGAAACCAGAACAAATAAAAGTTTACTAAAATCGGCTTCAAATATTGAGAACAAGAAGCAACACAATTATTTTTTTCAAAATTCTTTTAATATCTAATGACACCCAGAGAAGCAAGATTTTAATATAGCCATATTGAAAGCATCACACACAAAGAAAAGCAACTCACTGAAGTTCACGCAGGAAGAAAACTTAGAGAAAGAATCCCTGGGGCAAGAAAACCAAGTCTCAATTATTGTTTTAATCACGTTGTGGAAATGTACACATCAGATTATTTTCTAACACTTTATTTTGACACCATGCTCAAAATATAGATATAGCTTTGGTATTTAATTGTTAGAATTGAGAAAAGAATAGATTTTTCCCCATGAATTAGCAGACAAAAAATATTGAGACTGAATTGAAATATGAAAACTTAAAAAATATTCATAAAATAATTTATAGCTTTGTCAGTTGTAGGTGACAGTTTTATTAACTCTGAAAAAAACAGATTTTTTTTATCCATTTAGATATCAATGTGAGATGTCTAACATCAAGAAGTAAAACAACTATAGGCTTAAGAATTGCTTACTTTTAAAAGAATCAGTTTATGAAGATTGTAGATGTAAGAACCTGATTTTCCTTTAACTTTTAATTTAAAGTTAAAAGTAAAGTAAGTTTCATATAAAGTCAATTACTTTAATGCTTACATATGTTCATTTCTTATAAGTTTATTAGTTCCCTAATTAAAATTAATTCATTGTTTGATTTTAAGCATTTACACTGTATGTACTGATTTATTTAGCTTGATTTTTTTAAATGATTGCTGTTTGATTGAACAAAATCATTTAAACAACATATGCAAATTTAGTAAATATAGTAAAAAGGGAGCTTCCCAAGTGGCTCAGTGGTTATGAATCTGCCTGCCAATGCAGGAGACTTAGGAGACGTAGATTCGATCCCTGGGTCAGGAAGACCACCTGGAGGAGGAAACTGCAATCCGCCCCAGTATTCCTGCCTGGGAAATCCCACGGACAGAGGAGCCTGGTGGGCTACAGTCCATGGCGTCACTAAGAGTCGGACTCAACTAAGCAACTGGGCATACATAGTAAAAAGTAGTTTTCTAAAATATTCAAACACTGTGTATTAACAAAATATTTTATATCTTTCAAATTAAAATCATAAAGCTGAAGTCAACTTTATATTTTTAGACTGAGATCATAGGTCTGAATGATCAGATTCTCTAAGAAGTCAAAATATTTCAAGCATAACAAGTTCTTCAAATGACAGATTATTCCTAAGTTAAAAAATGGCCGGTGTGATATATTTGACCTTTATTCACCTTTACATTTATCTCCCTTTTTAAACAAATCTAAAACCTCATGTATTTTCTAGGAAAGCAGCTTTTCCATATCAAAGAATTGGAATTACGAGTTTAACTATTTAGGACCATGTGATTGTTAAGATCTCAAGTGCATGAAGGTTTCAGTAAGGTCCTAGAGGCTACATTTCTTCAGTTTACTCATGCTACATACAAATGAGCATCCTGAAGAATTTTTGTTATTTTGATGATACAAGGCATCTTCATTGCTAAATCTTCCACCACTACTTTGAGATTGATTTCAAACGTTTATTTTCCTTTCAAGCTACTTTCATGTGTAATGTGTTCATCTGATTAGAATAGATTTAAATCTGAACAGTCACTCTTGCAGATAACTAATTCTATAACTTACTTAAATTCCACATTATGTTAATATTTAATATATTTTTCAATATTTTAATGGCATTCTCTTGAATTCTAAGTACCTCTAACAACTTTATCTGCCTTTTAACAACTAAAATGAAATAGAAAATATTAATAGATACAGAAAATAAATTTATCTCTCTGGGTTCAGTTATGCTGTACGAAGCCCTCTCTCAATCATTTTAGAAGTGATACATCTATGCTTCTAAGCAAAACTAGAACAGTAATTTGTATTCTTATACAGCCTTCAGGAATAAAAGAATATCAGTATTATAATTGTCAAAAATAAATTTAAAAAGTCATTTCACTTTATATATCCTTAAACTCTTGTGTCTTGTATAGAATCTCTGATGGTTTGAAACAAGTGAATTATATGATCATAGTTGTGTATCTGGAAGAAAAAATCCTTGGGACAACGTCAGGGTAAATGGAAGGTGTGATGATCTTGGAGCAGGAAGTTCCTTAGGATTCTCCTGCAGAGGAGTAGGCATGAACAATGCCCTTAAATGTGTTTGGAAGAATAAGGCTTGGTAGAGATTTAGGAGAGAGAATTTTTGGGAAACATTGATTTAATAGAAAGTATGGCGAGCAGGGGACTGTATAATAAAATTGTGGGATGCTTGGCTTGATTTGATGAGGAGGTTGTCAAAGAGTCATCTTAATTTTGTGTTTTTTTGTGACAAATATTGATGCAATTTCTGGCTCTCGAAAGTGCCTAGTGACAGGAACTAGGAGAGAAGGAAGGGCGAGGGAGGAAAATGGAAGGAAGGGAGGAAGAAAGAAGGGAGGAGGAAAGGAAAGGAAGGAAGAAGAGTCAAACTCTCGATAGATTGCATTGGTCATTCTGTAACCTATTGAAGAACCTGTAACTAGGTGTCAAGGTGTCTTTGGAGCTCAGAAACAAGACTAAAGAGGTTAGTTCAGTGATCACAGCTATGATAAAGGTGCCCTTTTCAGAAATAGTGCATGGATTGTTATGAGAATACAGAAAAGTGAAGACGAATATTTCAAAGGAGGGATAAAAAGACAGAGCACTTCAGAGAAATGGAACAAAGCCTAGGTGGGGGAGGGGGAAATACTTAACCATAGATGATTTGGCTGAAGCAGAGGGTGAAACAATGTTGCTACCAGCTCTGTTGTCCTAACAGACTTTCCTTCTCATTCTACAAGACTACTTTTGAGACTATTGAGTGAATGCCTTCTCTCAAAACGACCATAATCTGTCTAGATGCATCATGCATCACCCATTAATGCTGTTTGCTGTATCATATCTCACAAAGAAAATATAGCATATGTGTGTGTGTGTGTGTGTATACATATATATATTCCTCTAATCAACAAATCTTCATGCCACTCTGTTTCTGCTCCTTTTCCTTTCTCCTGCCTCTTTTTGTGATGAATGAACCAATGGTGATCTACTTCACCATTTATTTAGCAACCCTGTATTATCCATATATTTGGCCCTCCTGGAACTCTATCTGTTCTAAATCATTTTCTCTTTTTCTGCTTGTTGGATATATATATATATCCCATCACTTTTTTTTTCATGTCAACACATACTCTATCTTAATAGTTACCAAAAAAAACCCCAAAAACACTACACTCACAGTAATTTAAATAATGGTGTGTTTTTCTTAGAAATCAAGAGTTCTGAACGTGAACTGTTGCTGCCATGGTTCCGTGGTTGCACCAATGCCTGCAATGAGTTTCTGAAATTCTTTCTAACACTCCTTAATTCTTGTATCTCTGGGATCACAAGATACACCACACTGTTCAGGAATCATTTTTATATACTCTAAAGCATGAAGAAGCATCAAGACTGGATCCAGAATACCAACCTCTCTACTGGAGTTGTTATAGAGCTTTGATGAATAAAATTTTTAAAGCCCTTGGAACAGCGCATGGTCTGTAGTAAACACTGCATAGAATAGTAAGCAAATTAAAATAAACCAGCAGACATAGAAGCATCAATCTGTACTCTACTCAGCTTTTAAGTTATTTCTATGAGGCATTTTTCTATTTTACCGCATGGATTAACTTCAAAAATAATTTCATAATAATTTTCTCTGCATTTTATCCCATCTCTTTTCTCTGTTCATCTAATTCTGATTGATTTTATATTCTAATAAGTCAATCAGATTGTCTTTATCAAGGTTTCTGGTGGACATATTTGTTTTCTTTTTTAAAGTATCTATTTTTATTTATTTATCTGACTGCACTGGATCTAGTGGCAGCATGCCAGATCTAGTTACCTGACCTGGGATTGAACTCAGGCCCCCAGCATTGAGCAGGAAGTCCCTAGATGGGCATGTTGCCCTCTTCGTCTTCTCCGTCCCTCATCAGTAGTATTTTCCATAGGTGACTGTGTGTTCTTCTTAATCACGTCCTCCTTGGCTTCCTTAGGACCACAAAAGGCACTTCCTTCTGCCTCAGAATGTGCTCTTCTTCAGTCTTGTGTGCATCTGTCTTTGTGTGCGTTTGACCTCTAATTACAGATACTTTTGGGGCTTGGTCCAGTGCTATTTCTCTTTTCTTTCTACAGTTCCAAAATTATCTCCAAGACAAACCTCAAACTTGTGCAATTCTCTATTTCTTCACCCTTCAAACTAATAATAACCAGGATTTGAGCTCGCCGCTCGTGAGCCACTTAGCTCATGCTACATGTTTTAAAGTCTATGGCCTTTTTTGAACCAGGGCGAAACTAAGATGGCGGAGGAATAGGACGGGGAGAACACTCTCTCCCCAATAAATATACCAAAAGAACTTTTAAAGGCAGAGCAAACTCCAAAAAACAGGAACTGAATGCTGGCAGAGGACATCGGGCATCTGGAGAGGCGACCCATTGCCGACGTGAGGAGGTAGGACAAAAGAAAGAAAAGAAAAAAAAGTAGAGGGAGAGACAAAGAGCTGGGGACGGGTTCCGTCCCGGAAGGGGAGTCTGGAATAAAGAGGAAAAAAAAAAAAAGAGGAGAAAGGTTTCTGAATACCAGGGAGCATTCTCTCTGGCAGATCTGCGGTGGATCTTGGAGAGCAATATAGCTGAGAGCAGAAGCAGATTAATAGCTAAGCCCTGCAAGGTTCGTCTCTGGCTACAAGGAACAGCCGAGAGCCGCAGCACAGCCGAAGCAGACTGCTCCTGCTCAGGGAGGGGCAGGCCGCGGGCTCAGGGAACGGAGCAGCCTGAGGGACCTAACCTTCCAGGAAAAGCTCCCTCTACCCCCAGGTCCGTGCACAAAACAAAGGGCGGTGAGGAGTCAACAGAGAGGCTGGGCAGCTGAGGGCTGCAGACCGGCCCAACCCCCGCCTGAGAGCAGTGGGCATAACCCAGCCCCGGGGAGGCTAACCAAGACTTCTGGGGATTCTGGACAGATCGGTGCTGTATACACCTGAGAAGGAGTGCTCAGCTGCACGAGCGGCCGGGCCGGGGGAGAGGAGAAGCCCCACTCCCCAACTGTGCTGGGCTGACAACAGAGAGCCTGAGCAGAGGGGGCGGGGAAGCCCTCTCACCAGGAGCTGGGCAAACTCCAAAATTAAATCCCTGCCGGTAGATCAGACTGCATAGAAAAGAGACTGTAGGACTATGAGAAGGACAAGCCTAACCAAGAAGGCCTGCTTAGCTGCACGCTGAGGAAACAGAGCGGCTGGGCCGGGGGAGAGGAGAAGCCCCACTCCCCAACTGTGCTGGGCGGACGACAGAGAGCCTGAGCAGA
>ML661340.1:5194283-5417398 GCA_007570785.1 Antilocapra americana | reverse complement strand
TACAAATCCACAGTCATTAAGACAGTATGGTACTGGCACAAAGACAGAAACATAGATCAATGGAACAGAATAGAAAGCCCAGAGATAAATCCACGCATCTATGGACACCTTATCTTTGACAAAGGAGGCAAGAATATACAATGGAGAAAAGACAACCTCTTTAACAAGTGGTGCTGGGAAAACTGGACAGCCACTTGTAAAAGAATGAAACTAGATCACTTTCTAACACCATACACAAAGATAAACTCAAAATGGATCAAAGATCTAAGCATAAGACCAGAAACTATAAAACTCCTAGAGGATAACATAGGCAAAACACTCTCTGCTATAATCCAAAGCGGGATACTCCATGACCCACCTCCCAGAATATTGGAAATAAAAGCACGAATAAACAAATGGGACCTAATTAAAATTAAAAGCTTTTGCACAACAAAGGAAACTATAAGCAAGGTGAAAAGACAGCCTTCAGAATGGGAGAAAATAATAGCCAATGAAGCAACAGACAAACAATTAATCTCAAAAATTTACAAACAACTCCTGCAGCTCCATTCTAGAAAAATAAACAACCCAATTAAAAAGTGGGCCAAAGAACTTAACAGACATTTCTCCAAGGAAGATATAAAAATGGCTAACAAACACATGAAAAGATGCTCAACATCACTCATTATCAGAGAAATGCAAATCAAAACCACAATGAGGTACCACTTTACACCAGTCAGAATGGCTGCCATCCAAAAGTCTACAAGCAATAAATGCTGGAGAGGATGTGGAGAAAAGGGAACCCTCTTACACTGTTGGTGGGAATGCAAACTAGTACAGCCACTATGGAAAACAGTGTGGAGGTTCCTTAAAAAGCTGCAAATAGACCTGCCATATGACCCGGCAATCCCACTGCTGGGCATATACACCGAGGAAACCAGAATTGAAAGAGCCACGTGCACCCCAATGTTCATCGCTGCATTGTTTACAATAGCCAGGACATGGAAGCAACCTAGATGCCCATCAACTGACGAATGGATAAGAAAGCTGTGGTATATATACACAATGGAATATTACTCAGCATTAAAAAAAAATTCATTTGAAGCAATTCTACTCAGATGGACGAAACTGGAGCCCATTATCCAGAGTGAAGTAAGCCAGAAGCAAAAACAACAATACAGTATATTAACACATATATATGGAATTTAGAAAGACAGTAATGAGAACCCAACATGGGAGACAACAAAAGGAACGCAGATGTATAGAATAGACTTGTGGACTTTGTGGATGAGGGTAAGGGTGGGATGAGATGGGAGAAGGGCATTGAAGCATGTTAATTGTCATGTGTCTAATCAATCGCCAGCCCAGGATTGATGCTCGGGACTGGTGCAGCGAGATTTCCCGGGGGGGAGGGAGGAGGGAGGGGGGATCCGGAGGGGAAGCATCTGTAAACCCATGGTGATATCATGACAATGTATGGCAAAAACAATAATAAAAAAAAAAAAGTCTATGGCCTTTTTTAGGTTCTCTTAACATGGTTAAGTCCTTGTAAGTTAGAGCCTCTTTTGCTCTTTATACTGCAACTTATTATTTGACATTAAAGTGCTTTATAAAAGACTACCAAGTGAGAACTAGATAGCTCGTGGGAAACTGCTGTATCATACAGGGAGCTCAGCTTGGTGCTCTGTGATGACCCACAGGGGTGAAATGAGGAGGTAAGGGGCTCAAGAGGAGAAGGGTGTATGCACATTTGGAGCCGATTCACACTGCTGTGCTGCAGAAACTGGCACAACTTTGTAAAGCAATTATCTCACAATTAAAATAAATACATGATAAACCAGAATGGAGAAGGATATTATAAAAAAATAATATATGCATATATATATATATATTTGTGTGTGTGTGTAAATGAATCACTTTGCTGTACAACAAGAATTAACAGCACTGTAAATCAAGTATACTTCAATATAAATAAATAAGACAAACAAAACTGCTTTGTAAAGCATCTATCCTTCATTAATTTCTAAGTTAATGTTTTATTTTTAATGCATATTCTAACTCACCCTTTTATTAATTTGAGTATTTGCCTTGTTCCTAAGTGGCTTCCCTGGTGTTTCAGTTGGTAAAGAACCCGCCTGCCAATACAGAAGACACAAGAGCTGCTGATGTGATCTCTGGATTGGGAAGATCCCCTGGAGAAGGAAGCGGCAATGTGCTCCAGTATTCCTGCCTAGAGAATCCTATGCACAGAGGACCTTGATGGGCTACAGTTCACGAGGTTGCCAAAAATCAGATACAACTGAGCCCACATCATGCTTGTTCCTAAATCTAGACCACAAATTCCGTGGATTATTATTGCTTAAATTCTATTTTGACCTTAGACAATAAGTTGAGGTGGTTTTTTTTGGCTAGAACACTGGTTAGTGGAAGAGGACAGCTAAAAGAAAGTTTTCTAACACTCAGTTAGCCTTTCTCTGTATGCTTTCCTCTCTACCCACAGTGAGTGAGTGAAGTCGCTCAGTTGTGTCTAACTCTTTGTGACCCCATGAACTGTAGCCCACCACACATCTCCATCCATGGGATTTTTCAGGCAAAAGTGCTGGAGTGGGTTGCCATTTCCTTCTCCAGAGGATGTTCCCAACCCAGAGCTCGAACCCAGGTCTCCCTTATGGTAGGCAGACGCTTTACCATCTGAGCCACCAAGGAAGTTGATATTTAGGGTAGTGGGCACAGTGAAGTTTAATGATGGATTATTCCAACTCCTTCAAATTTGGCATCTGAATATTTGGATTCCTATGGAAGACCGTTTGCAACTCCAACATATTGGGAGTGAGGAAGCTGTACATGACTTTATATTTGAAAAACACATAACTACTTATTTTTATCCACCAGTCTCTTTCACGTGTTGCATTTTATGTTTTATTTTATTTGTGTGCAACTTCTCAAAACAACCATGTAACTCACAGTCCTGATCATATTTTAAATATTATTTCATGGACGGTAAGAAAAATACACAAGATAAGAGCTATGAGTTGAATTTTATACTTCATATTCTTTACTTAATCATGGCTGACCCTTTGGGATCCCATGGTCTGTAGCCCGCCAGGGTCCTCTGTCCATGGAATTCTCCAGGCAAGAATACTGGAGTCGGTAGCCATTCCCTTCTCCAGGGTATCTTACCAAACCAGGGATCAAACCCTGATCTCCTACATTGTAGGTAGATTCTTTACCATCTGACTCTGGTTAAATAATGTTCAATTAGCACAGGATTGAGGGCAGAGGGGACAAAAAAGGAAACAAAATTTTGTATATGGAAATTAATCATAAACTCATTAAGTGGTGGACAAGGTTTCGGGGATGGTGTGATTTGTCCCATTTTTTTAAGCTTCTTTTGTTTTAGTTTCACCTTGTGGCATCCTATCCAAAGGTTACAGGTGCAAGGTCTTGTACCAAGGCCACAGAAGTGGAGCCCAGAACCAACGTCAACCCCAGAACTGACTAAGTCTCGTTGTAACCATTGTTACAAGCCCCTTGATCCTTACTGGCTATCTTCCTGATCCCAAATTAGGCAAAAATGCCCACCTTGGTACTCTCCTTGTACCATCCTAACCAGTCACCTAATGCCACCCTTCCAACAGGAGTTCTCTTTGTCTAAAGGCTATAAAAGGTGGCTATTAAACCACAAAAACCATTAACTCTCCCTGGCCTGTCAGGATGCCAACCTGCTGTGCTCACAGTGCCCACATTATCTTTGCTCTTTGTTCTTATAAACTCAATCTTTTCTTCAATGCTCTGTGTCTGGAAATTCTTTTTCAACCCATGGTCTTACTGCCAAAATACATCCTTCATTACAGCTTTTGAAATCTTAAGTCTCTATGAATAGGAGAATTTCAAAAACAATTTGTTAAGGGCAAGCGAAGCTCTCACTCTACAGATGGTATATTCATAGATATTCTTTATGATCTACAACTCTGTTTAGATTGTGTAAGAAAGAGAAAAGCTATTGTAAATATTTAAGGGTAACAATGCAGAGAAATACAAAAGCTACTACCTTGTAATTTTATACTTGTATAATTTTGCATGTTGACTTAGAAAAATGAAACAGTGTTGTTTAAATATGTGAGTGTAATTTAGGTGATATAACCACAGAGGAAGTGAACCAAGGAATTATTTAAATATCTGGTTTTCCAAGAAAATATATTTTGTTTTACTGCTTTATTATTTTGGTTATAAAGCTTCATTATGTGACTCTCTTAGTTATAATGTTAGATTTTATGTATTCCTTAGAGACACGCATCGAATTTCCAGATTATTGAATAGGCCTTTTAAAATTTTATATTAAACACTTTCAATATAGACAGAAAAACAGTGATATAAAATTTTCTTTTAATAGAGATTTGTCCTGACTTAATGGCAGTGCTCAGCCATCATATAACTGAGTGACTGAACTGAGTAATAGTGCTTTGGGGCTTCTCAGATGGTGCAGGGGTAAGAATCTACTTCCAATACAGGGGATGTAAGAGACATGGATTCAATTCCTGGGTCAGAAAGACCCCATGGAGGAGGAAGTGGCAACCCACTCCAGTATTCTTGCCTGGCTAATTTCATGGACAGTGGAGTCTGATGGGTTACAGTTCATGGGGTTTCAAGGAGTTGGACACGACTCAGCACACATGCACAATGACCGTGTTTATTTAGAATTAAACTCACCATACATATGGTCATGCAGCTTGGTCCACATGGAATGTTCATTCTGGAAATAAAGACTTGACCTCCAACACAACGCTAGCACTGCAATCCACCAGTTCAGTTCAGTTCAGTCTCTCAGTCATGTCCGACTCTTTGCGATCCCATGGACTGCAGCATGCCAGTCTTCCCTGTCCTTCACCAACTCCCGGAGCTTGCTCAAACTCATGTCCATCAGAAAAGTAATAATTCTTCATTATGAACTTTGCGTTTGTGATATATTCTGTATCATTTCAAAGATACTAGGTCAGAGTTGAACAAAATGAAACACAAGATTGTTTTCAGTACTGAATAGATTTAAGACTAAAGGTAGTCTTAGTAGCAACAATTTGAAACTGTTAGTCTTTATCAAGGGTATTATATATGTCATTTCCTTGTTATTTGATTCTGATTTAGTTTAGTTAGGGGATCTTTAGTGTGTAAAGCTGGAATCAAGATAGGCAGGAGAAACACCAACAGCGTCAGATATGAGGATGATACCACTCTAATGACAGAAAGTGAAGAGGAACTAAAGAGCCTCTTGTTGAGGGTGAAGGTGGAGAGTGAACGAGCTGGCTTAAAATTAAATATTACAAAACTAAGATCATGGTGTCTGGCCCCATTACTTCATGGCAAATAGAGGGGGAAAGTGACAAATTTCCTCTTCTTGGGCTCTAAAATCGCTACAGATTGTGACTGCAGCCATGAAATCAGAAGATGATTGCTTCTTGTCAGGAAAGCTATGACAAACATAGTGTGTTGAAGAGCAGAGACATTACTCTGCTGACAAAGGTCCCTATTGTCAAGGCGATGGTCTTCCCAGTGATCATGTACGGTTGTGAGAGCTGGACCAGAAAGAAGATAGAGCACCAAAGAATTGATGCCTTTGAACTATAGTGCTGGAGAAGACTCCTGAGAGTCCCTTGGACAGCAAGGAGATCAAACCTGTCGATCTTAAGGGAAATCAACCCTGTATACTCATTGGAAGGACTGACGCTGAAGTTGAAACTTCAGTATTTTGGTCATCTGCAAACAGCTGACTCATTGGGAAAGTCCCTGATGCTGGGAAAGATTGAGGGCAGAAGAAGGTGTTAGAGGATAAGATGTTTGAATGGCATCGCTGATGCAATGGACCTGAACTTGGCATACTTCTGGAGATGGTGAGGGACAGACAGGCCTGGTATGCTGCAGTCCACGAGTTTGCAAGGAGTCAGACATGACTGGGCAACTAAAAAACAACAACAGCATGTAAACAACAACACACAAAAAATCCATGTAGGACATTTAAATCACTAGGCAGGAAACTTTTCCTTCACTGTGTATACGGAAAGAGAAATGTACATACTGGACAGCTAATATAAAAGAAATAGCACAAACTAAGAAAAGGTGACCAAAATTGCTCCAGTATCTCAACTCAGCACATAAGTGTCTGTGATATGCCTTCTCAAAGTGTTGAGAGGAATTTTCTTTTATTATTCACACTTTCTGTTCTTATTCTGTTGCTAAGTTCTGTCTGACTGTTTTTGATCACATGGAGTAAAACATGCCAGGCTCCTCTGTCCTCCACTATCTCCCAGCGTTTGCACAAATTCAGGTCCGTTAAGTCAGTGATATTATCTAACCATCTCACGCTCTGACCCTCTCTTCTCTTTTTGCCTTCATTCTTTTCCAGCATCAGGGTCTTTTCCAATGAGTCGGCTCTTCTCATCAGGTAGCCAAAGTATTAGAGCTTCAGCTTCAGCATGAGTTCTTCCAATGAATTTTTCCAATTAATTTCTTTTTTGCTGTCCAACGCACTCTCAAGGCCCCTTCTCCAGAACCACCAGAAGCACAAATTAATACCATCAATTCCTCAGCGCTCAACCTTCTTTATGGTTTAACTCTCACATTGGTACATGACTACTGGAAAAACCATAGCTTTGACTATATGGACTTTGTTGGCAAAATGATGTCTCTGCGTTTTAATATGTTACCTAGTTTTGTCATAGTTTTCCTTCCAAGGACCAAGCATCTTTCAATTTCACGGCTGCAGTCACCATCTGCAGTGATTTTGGAGCCCAAGAAAATAAAATCTGTCACTGCTTCCACTTTTCCCCCTAACTTATTACTACATACAAAAATTTCCTTTTAACTGAGTTAACGTTGAATTTCTGTTCTTAGCAATCAAATTGCTGTTGTTCAGTCACGAAGCTGTGTCTATTTATGATCCCATGGACTGAAGCACACCAGGTTTTCTTGTCCCTCACTATCTCCTGGAGTTTGCTCAAACTTATGTTCATTGAGTCAGTGATGCTATCTAACCATCTCGTCCTCTCTGGAGAGGGAAATGGCTAACCACTTCAGTATTTTTTGTTCAAGAACCCCATGGATAGTATGAAAATGCAATCAAATGACCCCAGACAAATGTAAATAGGTTGGTAAATATTTTGCTGGGTCTCTTTGCCTGTCTCAGCCTGTCAGTAATCAGTGCTGTGACTGGATTGGCTCCTGTAGCCCTGGTTACGGTTGCAGATGCCCTCAGCAGTGACCAACGGAAACTTTGAAAGAGACAAAGCTTATTACTTACAAGTTTTGAAGATTACATGGCTCACCTGGGCGACACGGTGAGGTCTTGCATAGGTAGCATCTACCGAAGAAAAATACACCATGTGAAAGTTGTGAGTTAATGTCATTCAGAGGCCTTGGTGAAGACTACAGCCGAGGAGAGAGCCTCTCAGATTGCTGTGAGGAACTGCCTCTAAGTGCTGAAGAGGAGCAGATATATGCAAATTTGGGGGGGAAACATATTGTCAACCACAAAAGGGTTACTGCTCAACCCAAGGAAAAGGCATTTCAAGTTGATGATTTTAATGTTTTTCATTGAATGGGAAGATGAAAGAATGCAGGCTCATTGAAATTTGTCCTTAGACGGGTGTCTTAACTGAGCTTCCCAGGTAGTGCAGTGGTAAAGAATCTGCTTGCTAACACAGGACACAGATTTGATTCCTGGGTCAGGAAGATCCCCTGGAGTAGGATATGGCAAACTGTTCCAGTATTCTTGCCTGGAAAATTTCATGCACAGAGGAGCCTGGCGAGTGATGGGGCTTCAGAAGAGTCAGACACAATTGATGGACTAAGTACCACACAAGGGTCTTAAATATCTAGGGGCCTGTACATCCAAAGCATAGCATACTTGCTGTTTTTCTCCATCTTGAATTTCCATCTCTGGATGACTGTTGTGGCTTATGGCACGATCCTTGTAGAACTGAAAAGCAGGTAGCGTTTTTGTTTTTTGTTTTTTTTTTCCTTTACAAGTGTTTGACAGATTTGGTTCTCCTTTTATGGGGTTGAGGGTGGGTGGGTGGGGCTAAGGTTTCACAACTCACTCTTTGTTGGTGAATTCAAAGCATAATTGAAACTGATAAGAGAAAACAAAAATGAAAATAGCACAAAAACACAGGAGCCCCAAATTGCCAGTCATATACATTAGCCAAGATCTCTACAATAAGGGAACCTAGCGGTGTGGTGGTGGGGAGGGTGTGGGGAAGGGGTGCTGGGGGCTGAGGGGGCCTAGCCTTTTATCTAGTGCATCGCATCGGCTACAGATGTTTTTATTCTGGATAGCCATCTTCGAAATGGATATGGCACAAAATTTTGGAATAATACTGTTTTAGGGATATACCTGCTAATATAATCTACCCTGCTTACTTGACAAATAGTAAAATTAAAATTCTACACTATATGACCATACTAATATCACAATTATTGTAGAAAAACCAATATTTAGTGTCAAATATTGAACTTTAAAAATGAAAATTCTTTTGGAGTAAATCCAATTAGTCCTTTCATTATTTCAATGACCTCCAAATTCCACTCTGATAATAAATTTAGTATATGGAGTAAACACACATCTGGCAAAGGGATGTCTAACAGAGACATTTCCAGATGAGTGTTAAATTATTTAAAATTGAAGGTCCTATAAACCTTAAGTTTTGTCAAGTCATTTTGGCTACAAGTATTAAGAAAATGATTGAGTAAGTACTTAATATGTAATAACATACAGCTGTAAGATCTGTAGGGTCACCTTTAAATTGGAAATGAAAAACACACATGGATGCTAATTTCATTTCTTTGGCTTTGTTTTGTCATAATACAGAAGAGATTCCACTTAAATATTAATGAGAGTTTCTCCTCAGAACTATTTTGATATGATCTTGAGAGACCATAATACTTTAACATTCGTTTAGATAGTAGATAATATTTCAATTATTCATATACCTATTATATCCAGATGAATGCAAAGGGCACACTGTCACTTTTAATAATGCCAACTGGAGGTATATTTAGTAGGTAGCTGATACTTTTACGATATTTAAGTATAGGATTTCTGTTTAAACTTCTGCTTTCTAGTCTATATTTGAATGATGCTGTTTAATTATGAATTTAAGATACATTGTTGAAATTTCTTAGAACTCCAACAGAATCTGTGTCTTAGTGTATAAAGTAAAATTTCAGTATGAAATAGTTTTATTTCAAGTGAATATTTATTATGTTATTTGAAAATCTCAAAGGCTATGGAGTATTTTAATGATATGTTAAGTAACACAACAGAGAATTATCTTGATCCAGCTAAGATGTTCAACATATTTTCAGACATTAAAATGTGGATTATTGAACCATATTAGGTTAAGGGAGATAGTGATGTGTTCCCTGATTTAAAGAGAATCTTATAATTTGAAGGATTAAGTAACTGTAGGCTCTCCTGGTGGCTTAGAGGTAAAGAATCCGCCAGCAGTTTAGGAGATGTGGGTTTGATCTCTGGGTCAGGAAGACCCTCTGGAAGAGCAAATGGCAACCTATTCCAGTATTCTCTCCTGAAGAATCCCATGGACCTAGGAGCCTGGCAGGTTACACTCCATGAGATCACAAAAGAGTCAGACATGATGACTAAAGAACAACAAACAACAAAAGGTAAGCTAAGCATGTTTTCATTTAACAAGTGTGATTAAATTTTATCATCACTTAAAGGCATTGATGATGGTTATTTATTTAGGGACAGTGTTCTACCCACTGGTGGCTAAAGTCAGATTCCTTTATTATTGTTGTTCTCTTCTTTCTGGTTTCAATTCCTGGCTTTGTCACTGAGCTAAGAGGGTGTGGGATAAATTGTTTCAGCTTGTTTCTCTTTCCTGAAACGGTGACCACTGTCTAATACATTATTACATATTAATATATGAGCTAATATATATTAGTAAGTGTAATATTTCACTATGGAGAATATTTAATATGATGTTTCCTTCATTTTTATAGTCAGAGGTGCATATTTTGCATTTCAGTTTAATTTTATTTGTATTGCTTCTCTATTTTGCTTACTCTTGATTCATTTGACTTTTTGTCAAAGATAGAATCTTGCCTTGTTATGCTTTGAGTATTTATTTTAAAATATAGCTATTTGAGTAGATCAGGACATACATAGGACACCATACATGTCGTTTTAATCTTACTCTTTTTAAAGAATTGCTGATCTTTTCTCCGTTGTATATTCTTGATCATCAGCCATAATAAGAACTGACAAATTTGAGTCAGTTCTAAGGAGGGAGATGAATCTAGAGCCTGTTATACAGATTGAAGTAAGTCAGGAAGAGAAAAACAAACGTCATCTATTAATGTATATATAATCTAGAAAAATGGTACTGGTAAACCCACTTGCAGGGCAGCGATAGAGATGCGAACATAGTGAACAGACTTGTGGACACAGCAAAGAGAGGGTGGGATGAATTGAGAGAGTAGCATTGAAATACATACATTGCCATACAGAAAATAAATAGCTAGTGAGAGGTTACTCTATAACACAAGGAGCTCAACCCAGTGTCCTGTGACAGCCTACAAGCGTGGGATGCAGTGGGGTTGGAGGGAGGTTCAAGAAGGAAGGGATGTATACCCATGAGTGTGGCAGAAACCAGCACAACATTGTAATGCTATTATCTTCTAATTAAAAATAAAATTTAAAACGATTGCTGATTTTTATATTGCCACTTATGTCATGCTTGATTGTCCAGTTACTTAAATTACAAAAGATAGTTGTTTCATATCCTCAGTTCTGAAACCCATGCCCTTATGAGCCAGTTAACTCAGAGATGACGGTGATGATGACTGCTGGGGGGTGTAATTGACATGCAAGAAAAAGCTATTTTTTTATTATTTGAAATTATAAATACAACTTAATCTACTTCAGTTTTTATTTGGTTTACTAATGAAGTGCTAACATTCGCTGGATCATAGAAAAACCAAGGGAATTCCAGAAAAACATCTACTTGTGCTTCATTGACTATACTAAAATCTTTGACTGTGTGGATCACAGCAAACTGTGGGAAATTCTTACAGAGAAAGGAATACCAGGCCACCTTACCTGCCTTCTGAGAAACCTTTATGCAGGACAAGAAGCAACAGTTAGAACTGGACACAGAAAAGCTGGTTGAAAACTGGGGAAGGAGTACGATAAGGCTGTATATTGTCACTATTTATTTAACTTAAAAGCAGAGTGTATAATGCAAATTACTTGGCTGGATGACTCACAAGCTGGATCAAGACTGCCAGGAGAAGTATTAATAACTTCAGATATACAGATGATATCACCCTAATGGCAGCAGCAAAGAGGAACTAGAGAGCCTCTTGATGAAGGTGAAGTGTTGTCGTTCGATCATGTCAGACTCTTTGTGACCCCATGACTGTAGCCTGCCAGACACCTCTCTCCATGGGATTCTCCAGGCAAAAATATTGGAGTGGGTTGCAGTTTCCTCCTCTAGAGGATCTTCTCAACCCAGGGATCAAACCCCGGTCTCCCACATTGCAGGTAGATTCTTTACCACCAAGCCACCAGGAAGGCCAATTATGAACTTCATAATTATAACAACTTATATCATAACAAAGAACATCATAACAAATATGATGCTCAAGTTTATGTATAGTCCCAACCTTGATAAGCATCCCTTTTTAAAACATGCAAGATTCATTGAGGCATCATTCACTAATTTGAAGTGTATAATTCAATGCTTTTTAGTATATTCACGTATGTCCAACCATCGCTGCAGCAGATATTAGAACATTTTTTTTTATCATCCCATAAAGAAATTCTAAACCCTAGAGCTATCCCCTTCCTGGATCCCTATGATCCCAATCCTATAGAACCATGAACTTGCATTCTATTGCCATGGATTTTCCTGTTCTGGACTTTTCATAAATAATTGAGCATGTAATATGTGGTCTTTTGAGTGTAACTACTTTCATGTAATATAAGATTTTCAGATTTCATCTACATTGTAGCATACATCAGGAACTCATTCATTTTTATGGTCAAATGATAGTGTTATATGTATTTATGTCACATTTTATCTGTTCATCACTGAGCTGTTTTCACATTTTGACTATTGAGTATAATTCAGCTATAAACAAGACAATATAAATACTCTACAAGGTTTTGTACGCATTTAGTTCTCATTTCCCTTGGAGATATATCTAGGGATGAAATTGTCATATCATATAGTAAGTCTGTGCTTGGGCTTCCCAGGGCAGTGGTAAAGAATCCACCTGCCAATGCAGACACAGGGAACACAGGTTCCATCCCTGGATCAGGAAGATCCCCTAGAGAAGAAAATGGCAACCCACTCCAGTATTCTTGTCTGGAAAATCTCATGGACAGAGTCTGGCGGGCTACAGTCCATAGGCTCACAAAGATTTGAACAGGACTTTGTGGCTGAACATGCACACACACAAATCTATGTTTAACTACCTGAAGAACTGCCAGATTGTTTTCCAGGCCAGCTGCATTATTTTACATTCCTATCAGCAGTGTATGAGAGTTCCAAACTGTCCACGTCTTGGAGAATCAGTATTTGTTATCTTGCTTTTATAATTACAATGATAAAATATAATTGTATAATTATAGCTACCATAGAAAACCATCCTATACATATACACGAAGTGGATGCAAAGAAATATTTTATTGTAGCTTTGATTTGTAATGATGTGGAACATCTTTCCATTTTATATCTAATAAGATACTTTGCTCATTAAAAAATTGATTTATTTTTATTTATTATCACTGAGTTGTAAAAATTATTTTGTATTCTAGGAACAAATACTTATAAGATTGTGATTTGCAAATATTTTCTACTATTCTGTGGGTTGTTTTTTAACTTTCTTGATAGTTTCCTGTAGAGTTTCATATGAACATTAGGATTGGCTATCAGTTGAGACTCTGATTAGGATTGTGTGGAATCTATAGAATAATTGGGAGGTTATTTCACCATTTTAACTAAATTAAGTCATCTGATCCATGGATACAAGAAGTTTTCCATTTATTTAGCTCTTCTTTGAACAACATTTTATGTTTTTCAGACTATAAATTTCACACACACTTCATTTTGTTAATTTTTTCATGGTCATCTTATTCTTTTTGACATCATTTTACATGAAGTAGAAATTTTATTTTGTATTGATCATTCCAAATGATAGTCATACAATGGATTATTTTATATCCATATTGTATCTTGCAATCTTACTGAAGTTGTTCACTGATGATAAGATTTTTACTGAGTTCTTATAAGCTTTTTTAATGTCCAAGATCATGTCATCTGTGAATAGATATAGTTTTACTACTTCCTTTCCTCTATGCCTATCTTTTATTCCCTTGCTGATTACCCTTGATCGAACTTATAATATTAGTACAATGTTGTGTAGAAGGGGCAAGAATGAATGTCCCTGTTTTGTTGCAGATCTCAGAGGGAAGGCATCTAGTCTTTCACTATTAAGTATAGTGTGGGCTTTTCAAAGATGCCTTTTATTATGAAGACTTCTTTTAACAAAATATGCTTCTATAATTTTATGTGATAACACTAGTGGCATGAAATTGCCTAGTGTCAAAGGTTAGGTTTTGTTTGTTTGTTTCCATCTTCTCTGAGCCTGCTGTTGGGTCAGTAAGTCAGATCAAGATTTGCACTTAGAAACTTGTCACTTTGGAGGAAGTGAAAGGCAATAGAAGCATATTAAATATGCTCAGACCTATTCCAGTTTCTCCACTACAGCACTTATTGGAACTGTACATGAGCGTGGAGGAGAGGGCTTCATTTCTAAGTCATGAAGTAAGTAGTAAACTGATCCTGCTTGAATACTCTTTCATTGGGGCATTGTTTTTATTTATTCAAGAGTCTCAAGAGGAGAAACAGGAGTAGCAGAATTTATTATAATAGTGACACAAAATGAACAAATAAGAAAAACAAATTTAAAAACTTCATAACCACCAAATAGTAAATATTTTAAATGTTTTTGTGTGTTTTGAAAGCTATAGGATTTGATTGAATGTGCTTCAGATTTTGCCTGCATTCATCGAAATAGCCTGATCATCTTAAACTCCACATTTTTACATTAGGTCAGCATAAAGTGATTTGCACATATTTTGTTCAATAGCGTTATAAAATGTATTATGCACCAAGCAGAGAAATGATTTACATTTTATTTATGGCCACCTTTTCATTCTTTAAATTTTTTATGAGGATTTTATCACTTAAAAAACTTTACATTTGAGTAGTTTCATCAAAAATAATTTGGGGATCTAGTTTTTGAAAATAATATGGCACACATGAAAAGTTCAAACATTAAGACAAATTCAGTTTTGCTATTTGAGAATGTTTTACACTGCTACTGTCTACAGAGTCAAAGAGAACTATAACCATAAGAGGAGGTGAAAGTCTTCTTTTATTTATTTATTTATTTTCTTTTAAAATTAATTCTTATTGGAATGCAGTTGGTTTACAGTGTTATATAGCTTCTGCCATACAGCCAATCAGTGATACATATACAGACTTTGACTCTTTAAGATTCTATTCCCATATAGATTACTACAGAGTACTGAGTAGAGTTCCTGCACATACAGTAGGTTCTTGCTAGCTATATATTTAGAAAGGTTAGTGTGTATATTCCAACCCCAATCTCTCAGTTTACCCTCCCCTTCCACCTTTGTGATTCTGTTTCTGCCTTGTAGAGAGATGTACTTGTACCGTTCATAGACCCCATACATACATGACACAATGACACTGTTCTTTCTCTGTCACTTCGCTCAATTTAACAATCTCTGGGTCCATCTGTTTCACTGAAAATGGCTCTATTTCTTTCTTATGAAGGAGTATTATTCATATATATATGTACCGCGTTTATTCTTTAATTGATAAGCATCATGATACTTCTTTTTGTTTTCAATTGCTATTTGTTATTTGATGGACATTTTAAAATATCAAAAATGTTAATATTGGTCATCTTATTTTCCATTTTGTGATCTGTTCATCCTTTGTGTTGATCCAAATTATTTTAATCTGCATTGTTTCCTTCTACTTGAAGAGCTTCCTTTTACATTCTCATATGGAAATATGCTTGTGATATATTTTTTCCCTTTAGTTTGTATGTCAATGTTTTTGTTATTAAAGTTCACTTTCTGTTTGGTGGGATAATTTTATTAGAAAAATCATTCTAGTTTGATACTTGTTTTATCCAGTTCTGTAAAAATGTAATCTGTTCTGCTCTCCTGAATAGTTTCCAAATTGAAATCTGCATCAAACAAATCTGTCCCATTGTTGCGATATGTATTTAATCCTGGTTACTTCTAGCTTTGTCTTTTTGTTTTTTAGGTGTGTGTGCATGAAGGAGATGTTGGTTCGGCTCTCTATCACATGTCACTGATGTCTTTATCGATCACTGTCTGAATTCTGCACTGTATGGAAAGGCGTGCTGTCCAGTGAAGTAAATCCTCTCATTTTCCTGTTCTTCAGGAGTGCCTTGGCAATAATTGCTTTTCTTTACACATACAATTTAGAATTAGCCAAGTCACACACACACTCCCCGTACACCACCTCACCCACCCATACACCAAAGGAATTTTACCCTACTTTATGTAATTTCTGTATCATTGAATTGAATTATATCAGGGAAAATTGACATCTTTTAAATATTGAGTTTTCCAGTACATAAACATATTATAGCAATCCATTTAGTTCCTTATCTGAATTTCTCTCAAATTATTTTCTAGTTTACTAAATAAACTTCCTGCAAGGTTTTCATTTCCATTACTTTAAAATTTTTCATATCTTTGTTCCTATTTAAATACCATTTTCAATGTCTACTTATTTTTGCTTTTCAATGTGGAAATAAGGGCTTCCCAGGTGGTGCTAGTGGTAAAGAACCTGCCTTCCAATGCAGGAGACATAAGAGATGGGGGTTTGATTCCTAGATCAGGAGGATTCCCTGGAGGAGGGCATGACAACCAACCCCAGTATTCTTGCCGGTAGAATTCCATGGACTGAGGAGCCAGGCAGGCTATAGTCCATAGGGTCACAGAGAGTTGAACACGACTGAGCGGCTTAGCATGCAAGCACATGTGGAAATAAATTGATTTGTGTTTGTTGGTTCTGTATCCTGTACAATGTTGAATTCATTTATTATGTAGTAACATCATTGTAGATTATTAAATATTTTCCACATATTCATATATAATGTCTTCCAACAATTAGGTTAATAAGACACTGGTGGTTCACATGGTAAAGAATCTGCCTGCAATATGGAAGAGCCAGGCTTGATCCCTGGGTTGGGAAGATTCCCTGGAGAAGGGAATGTCTACCCTCTCCAGTATTCTTTATTTATTTATTTATTTTCTTTTCTTTACATTATCGTGTTGGTTTTGCTATACATTGACATGAATCTGCCATGGGTATACATGTGTTCCCCTTCCAGAACCCCCCTCCCACCTCCCTCCCAATTCCCTCTCTCTGGGTCATCCCGGTGCACCAGCCCTGAGCATCAAACCTGGGGTGGCGATTGATTTCACATATGATGATTAACATGTTTCAATGCCGTTCTATGCATTGGGCTATTCCAATTAGATTTCTGTTTCCATTTGGGTAAACAAAATGCTAGCATCAATAATGTGAATAGTCTCTGGAGATAGAGGAAAAATAAAAGATGATGACTAACTATTGTCAGATGATCATTGCATTGCAGCAACTAGATTACTAATGTAAAACGCACATTTCCTTATGAGAAATGACCTATTTCTCATAGCAATAATCTTTATTCTTTCCCTTCTTCTGTACCCAGCTTCTTCTCACCTTCTTGAATGCAATTTTAATGTTGTATGCTCAACTTGGTAGAAAAAAAATACTTTAAAAGGCAGTCTTATTCCTAAACTTTTATGTTAAGGAAATAATCTGATTTCTATTATGTATACCTCAAACAATAATGTAGAATGATTTTGAGCATTAAAGTCAATTTTTTAAAATTTTCTTCCCACTTAGGCTCAATTGTCACAGGTATCACTGATGAACTGCCAGGTCACCAGGCTTAAGCAGGTGTTCTTTAATATGCTAGCTGAAGACCATCAGGCTAGTGTAGATGTCACGCGAGGATATGTTCCTTGGCTCTTGTCTCGTCACAACAAAGATTTGGAGTGACAGACATTGAAGCCCTCGGCAGGCCACAGCTCTCAGGTCTGGACAGACCGCGTTATAGCTCTTAGATAAATCAGTGTTACAGCTCTATTTTATTTAGAAAATGATAGCCAGAGAATTCATCCTCGAAGCGTGAAGGCATGCCGATCCAAGGCCGTGAAGAGAAGAACACTGCGGCGGGTGGGAGAGAAAGGGAGAGTCCATCTTCGAGGATCAGGAGAGAGAGCGATCGAGCGCTTTGGCTCCTATTTTATATGTTTATTTCTGCCCCCTGGGCCTGTCCTCTGCAAATTGGGCTTAGACAGGAGTGCTGTTCTACCTGCAGTTCTCACTCAGGTCCTCGGACCTTCCTTGTTCTATTTTCTTGGGCTTTTCCCTTCCTTGTCTTCTAGCCACCAGCATTTTGGACTCTTGTTTCCTATTCTAACTACCTAACAAGACCATGCATATACTGTTGTCGTTCAGTCCCCAAGTCGTGTTCGTCAGTTCATGACCTCATGGACCGCAGCATACCAGGCTTCCCTGTTGCTCACCATCTCTTGGAGTTTCTCCAAGTTCATGTCCATTGAATCAGTGATGCCATTCAACCATCTCATCCTCTGTACATGCTGCCATATTAAAATTTATTGATTTAAAATTACGTATCATCCATTAGAAATCATATACCATCCACTAGGTATCATCCATTAAAATGAAATTGCTTAGGAGGTAAAAATCATGTGTGATTAATTATCAGCCTTATTAAGTGGAGCTGTTTTGACACTGTACAGGTATTCAATAATATTTTATTGGCATTAAACAGGATTACACTAAAGGGTTATTTCTTATTTCCTCATGATTCTTAATTTTTATTATTTTCCCTAAAGGAAATTTGGTGTAGTAAAAAACTTAATAAAAGCAAGAGTTAATGATAAAATAATTCTTAACATTTTTCTAATTTATCTACCCTTGTCAATTTCTCCAAAACCAAACTGGTAATATCAACTCAGCACTGATTATAAGTAAGTAATTAGGGATATAAATTGATTCCTGGATGCTGTTTATAATTAAGTGGAGTCTGGATAAAGGAAAAGTGGTTGTAGGCCTGTTTGACCTATTCATTTTAAGAGAGAAATGTTCACACAATGCTCCACTTTCCTCAATGTGACATCATAGATTTTGCTTGGATTTGAATTTTAGCCTAATGGAATCATTGACATTCTGGCATTCTTTTGTCTCTTTTTTCCTAATTAATGTGCTTATAAAATTTATCTGTGTTCTTGCATACATATATTTGTACTTGCATAAATGCTATATAATACTGAATCATCTGAATACACTGCAATCCATTTATTCATTTCAATGAGGATCAGCATTGACATTGTTCCCAGGTTTAGGATTTTATGAATATAGCTGCATCTTCTTTTGATGTGGTAGACAGGAAGGCAGCTCATGTAGATGGCTCTTCAAGGAAGGGTTTTCTGTCTTCCATCAGGGAGTGCAGTCAAAGTCCTCCAGCTGTCAGCTCCTTCCGGCCCAGCCTCCCAAGCAGAGCCACACTGCCCAAAGCTACAAAAAGCTTGGCCAATTTAGTCTGATGTGAAACAAAGGGCAGTTTTATGCCAAATTATCTTCAGTGGTTGGCAGAAGCTTTCTTAGTCTTGCTTTGCAAAGTGACATTGCTCCATTCTATTTCCCTTTACTCAGGTTGATTAACAAACAAACAAACTCACAGACCAAGCTCTGACTCACTGACTTCCACAAACAAACCATTTGTTTAAGTGGAGGGCTTCCTTTCTCTGAAGGGAAGCTAATCCATTGAATAAATATGCCTCTGGCACTTGTTTTATTAGTGAGAGAATTAGATGATTGATGATTTCCATTTCACATATTAGCAAGGTAATGTTCAAAACCCTTCACAGCATGTGAACCAGGAACTTCCAGATGTACAAGTTAGATTTAGAAAAGGCAGAGGAAGCAGAGATCAAAATGCAAAACTCTGGTGGGTCAGAAAAAGCAAGAGAATTCCAGAAAATGTCTACTTGTGCTTCAGCGACTATGCAAAATCCTTTGACTGTGTGGATCACAACAAGCTGTGGAAAATTCTAGTTGGGAATACCAGACCACCTTACCTGTATCCTGAAAAACCTGTATGTAGGTCAAGAAACTACAGTTAGAATCAGACATGGAACAATGGACTAATTGCAAATTAGGAAAGGAGTACGTCAAGGCTGTATATTGTCACCCTGTTTATTTAACTTATATGCAGAGTGCATCATGCGAAACACTGGGCTGGATGAAGCACAAGCTGAAATCAAGATTGTTGGGAGAATATTAGCAACTTCAGATAGGCAGATGATACTGCTGTAATAGCAGAAAGTGACAAGGATCTAAAGAGCCTCTTGATGAAGGTGAAAGAGGACAGTGAAAAAGTTGTCTTAAAATTGGACACTCAAAAACTAAGATTATGGCATCTAGCCCCATCACTTTAGGATGAATATAAGCGGTAAAATTGGAACCAGTGACAGATTTTATTTTCTGGGACTCCAAAATCACTGCAGATGGTAACCACAACCATGAAATTAAAAGATTCTTGGTCCTTGAAAAGAAAGCTATAACAAAATTAGACAGCATATTAAAAAGCAGAGACATCACTTTGCAGACAAAGGTCCATATAGTCAAAGCTATGGCTTTTCCAATAATCAGGTACTGATGGGAGAGTTGGAATATAAAGAAAGTTGACCACTGAAGAATTGATGCTTTCGAAATGTGGCGCTGGAGAAGACTCTTGAGAGTCCATTGGATAGCAAGGAGGTCAAACCAGTCAGTCTTAAATGAAATCAATAATGAACAGACATTGGAAGAATTGTGACTGTAGCTGAAACTCCAGTACTTTGGCCAGCTGATGTGAAGAGCAGACTCATTGGAAAAGATCTTGATGCTGGGAAAGACTGAGGGCCAGAAGAGTAAAAGGTGACAGAGGATGAGATGGTTGGCTGCCATCATCAACTCAATGGATGAGTTTGAGCAAACTCAGGGAGATAGTGAAGGACAGGGAGGCCTGATGTGATGCAGTTCGTGGGATCTCAAAGAATCAGACCTACCTTAGCAACTGGAAAGCAACAATAATTTCCACTTCAATTATATTAGTAAAGATCTTTGATTTAAATTTAATGTGTATTGATTTTTCCACTTTTATTTATTAGAAGTGTGTTTGTGCTCCTGTGTTCTCCTTTTTCCAAATTTACTTTCTTAAAGTAGTATGTACAACAAATACAATTAGTTTTTAAAATCCTTGACCAGAAACACTAATGAAAATAAAATTTCTGAAAAGACTGTGCTTAGTTTAGAGACAAGTAAGACTCCCATGCTTTGAATAAAATATTTCTTTGGAATAACTACTCTATTATTAAAAATATCTTTATTTTGTATCATTTTCCTTTTATATCTAGATGTTAAATAGTCCACCAATATTTCTATTGCATGAATATGTAAGAACAGCACAAACACTTCCTTAAAACAACTGGGTTTCCAGTTTTCTTCAAATAAACTTTGAAAAGAGATTGTCATATGTCTATGCTTAGTGGCTTTTATTTTGAAACCATATTATTGATTGGTTTTTCATACATTTTAACTTAGAGGAGATTCTTTTCAGTACTTTGGAGTCACTCAATAAAAATTAATCAACCTTGATTAACTGAATGATAATGACAGTCTTGGAGACATCCTGCTTTGTGACTGCAAGATGAATTTGTAATTAATGAGGACAAACTTTCAACAGTCATCACCAAGATAAGTAGTACATACTTAAGTGTAGAGGCCATGACACCAGTTTTAGATTTCCCTTAGCTTCTCTACCTTGATCTCTCTTTCTTTCCTCTGTCCCTATCAAGTGTCTTATCAGTCTGCCATTTTACTCATCATTATTTTATAAATTTTCTAAAATTCTATTTAAGTTCTTTATTGTTGGCATCAAATCTGGATGTCTACTAGACTTGATTTGTGTCCCTATGAATCCCTATTCATTTTCATTTGCATTAGGGAAAGAAATTTACCTTCAAAGTATTGAATGAAAAATTAGTTTAAATAATTGGGAGATGTTTGGGTTGATATATGATATTTGCAATACATTTTCTTCTGAATTTGTAGAAAAGAATAGATTTAAAAACAAGGGTAAGCATAAGGTATCCTATTAAAATATAATGCTGATAAGTAAACATTTACTTACCATCTGTTAATGTGCTTGCAACTATAAGTGATTCAAAATATAATACTTAATCTTTCCTCAAAATAATAGTTTTCTAGGTAAGAAGATTGTATATGCCCTATGCACAGGCATATCTTTTTGCCTGTTTTATACTGTTCATTTGGTTCTCAAGGCAAGAATACTGAAATGATTTGCAAATCCCTCCTTCAGTTCCCTGATGCAAACTGCTGACTCATTGGAAAAGACCCTGATGCAAGGAAAGATTGAGGGCAAGAGGAGAAGGGGGCAGCAATGGAAGAGATGGCTGGATGTCATCACCAATTTGATGGACATGAACTTGGGAAGACTCTAAAAGATAGTGAAGGAGTGCTGCAATCCATGGGGCCACAAAGAATCAGACATGACCTAGAAACTGAGGAAAAGCAACAATCAAAAACAGCTGATATAATATTGTTACTAGATTATACATAATAAATGTCTAACTGACATGTGATTTTACATGATACAGAGTTTTGAGTAAAGAAGAATCTACTATACTTTTAAAATTTTAATTGTTAAATTAAGACATTTTAGATGGTCATATTACTATTTACAGAGGAATACAAAGCACTTCTAACTTCTCAGCTTTCAAAATTGGTTTTGTATTTTATTTTCTACTTACTCCTAAGAAAGAATGTCAAACAATGTTAAAAATGTCAGTGAAATTAAAATGATGATTACTCCAAACAGAGCTTATAAAACAAGAATAAAGATAGACAACATGGGAGTTGCCATCTCTGTTTCTTTTATTATTAATGTCAAGGTTCTCATATAAATGGGGCTTCAGGGAATAATAAATTTGTTATTATTTTTTTAATTTTTATAATCAGTAATAACTTCATAATGGTGTAGCGATTTTTAGCAATAATTGTGCAATCAAACTGCTAGGTTCAAAACTGAGCTTTAGTGGGTACTACTTGTGTGACTTTGAGTGAGTCATTTAACCTCTCTGTGTCATGGTTTCTCATTTAATAATGCCTATCTCCAGGATTATTGAGAAGTTTAATGAGCTAATATATCAAAGGACTTGGAAGATTATGTAACTGACAATGGTCTTTGATTTGTGTTTAAAAAGTAGAGTGGGTTGCCATTTCTTTCTTGAGGGGATCTTCCTGAACCAGGGATTGAACTCAGGTCTCCTGCATTGCAGGCAGATTCTTTACCATTTGAGCCACCAGAGACTCTTTCAAAAAGCTAAACTAATCACTATTTTTTTTTCTGTTAATATTAAAGTAACTTTACTAGTGCTAAATATGAAGTGAGCTATATGAAAACATATTTATTTGGGGAAAAGTCATATTAATTCATTGACTTCTTTGGTATTTACTTGTCTTTCTAGGAATTACATTATGAATTTTTAAAAAACTTCCCTGAAGTATGTAGCAAACATAGTATGTCTATTATTTATTCTTGTTGTTAGTCATTTAAGGTATTTCAAATTTTATGATATTACAGATAACATTTGAATAAAGAATCACTTACATTGAAATATTTGTAAACAGTTCTTAGTATTGCCTTTGCAAAAATTCATAGACAAAGAATTACTGAGAGAGGGCTATTTTATAATTCCTATAGGTTTTCAGGTCCTCTCTTCTACAGTCTTTGTCATATCTTTTATTTCTTCCTTTCTTTGCTTCTCTTCCTCTTTCTCTTCCATCTCCGTTTTCCTTCTTCTTCACCCCACCCCACAGCAATATGCTTGATGCTTCTCTCTCTCTTTCAAAAGGAGTTACTTGTATAAAAATTGAATGCATCCCAGATTCTTACTAACTGGAGTATGTTTAATTTAAATAGACTTCAGTTTTGATGTTATGGTCAGCTGTTTCGGAGAGCAACTTTTATATGCAACTAAAAATCCTCATTAGATGAGACAAGTTTTATGTGTTTAATGGTCTGGAAAGGAAAACAACTAGAATGGAAAAGTATTAGCAAAGAGGAGAAACTATTTCTCACAAGAATCTTTCAGACACAGTGAAAAGAAACCAAGAACTCTTAAATAAAAGAGATACACCAAAAAACTAAGAGTGTTTTCTCTGGGCAGCACATCACACATTGTAGATTGGTTTACGAAAGTAAGAAAAAGTGAATGTAAATTCCATGTAGAATTCAACAAAATCATGCCAAGATTTGTATGTAGATTATCATATACCAATCTAAGAATCACCAGAACCTCCATATATCTTTCAAAATATCATAATAAAATTGTGATTCAGCTTGTTGTATTGTTCATATGCTTAAAATATTTTTATATGACAGAACTTATCTTTAACACCTATAACAAAGGAAGCATGACAAAGTGTACAATAACAAGGTCATATATCAAACTAAAAATCATCAGTAGACTATTATTCAGTTCAGTTCAGTTCAGTCACTCAGTCGTGTCCGACTCTTTGCGACCCCATGAACCACAGTATTCCAGGCCTCCCTGTCCATCATCAACCCCCGGAGTCCATCCATACCCACGTCCATTGAGTCGGTGATGCCATCCAGCCATCTCATCCTCTGTTGTCCTCCTCTCCTCCTGTCTTTAGTCTTTCCCAGACTTGTCCAGTGAGTTGGCTCATTGGACCTTGTCCAATCAGGACCTTGTCCAGTGAGTCGGCTCTTCACATCAGGTGGCCAAAGTATTGGAGATTCGGCTTCAGCATCAGTCCTTCTAATGAATATTCACGATTGATTTCCTTTAAGATTGACTAGTTGGATCTCCTTGCAGTCCAAAGGACTCTCAAGAGTCTTTTCCAACACCAGAGTTCAAAAGCATCAATTCTTTGGTGCTCAGCCTTCTTTATGGTCCAATTCTCACATCCATGCATGACTACTGGAAACAGCATAGCTTTGACTAGGTGGACCTTTATTGGCAAAGTAATGTCTCTGCTTTTTAATGTGCTGTCTGGTATTTTCATAGTTTATCTTTCAAGGAGCAAAGCGTCGTTTGCTTTCATGGCTGCAGTCACCATCTGCAGTGATTTTGGAGCCCAAGAAAATCAAGAAAATCAAGTCTGTCACTATTTCCATTTCTTCCCCATCTATTTGCTATGAAGGGATGGTACCAGATGCTAGGATCTTGGTTTTCTGAATGTTGAGTTTTAAGCCAGCTTTTTCACTCTCTTCTTTCACTTTCATCAAAGGCTCTTTAGTTCCTCTTTTCTTTCTGCCATAAGGATAGTGTCATCTGCATATCTTACATTACTCATATTTCTCCCTGCAATCTTGATTCCAGTTGTGCTTGGTTCAGCCTGGCATTTCACATGATGTGCTCTGCATATAATTTAAATTAATAGGGTAACAATATACAGCCTTAATGTACTCCTTTCCCAATTTGGAAACAATCCATTGTTCCACGTCCAGTTATAACTGTTGCTTCTTGACTTGCATACAAGTAAGGTAGTTTGGTATTCCCATCTCTTGAAGAATTTTCTACTGTTGTGATCCACACAGTCAAAGGTTTTTGCATAGTCAGTGAAGCAGAAGTAGATGATTTTCTGGAATTCTCTTGCTTTTTCTTTGATCCATGGATGTTGTCAATTTAATCTCTGGTTCCTCTGCCTTTTCTAAATCCAACAATGAACATTGGAGTGTGTTTATCTGATAATGTTAGTAAATAGAGTATAAGATTTCAGAGAAAGAATGGAGGCATGGATGGAGAAAATACAGTCTCCTTTTTTGACATTAAATACTTAGCATATGGGCTTTGCTTAGGTAAAAGGTAAGTGTTGAGTAGGCTAAAAATAAACTCATGTTGCATCATGATTTTATTCATGGCTATGTGGGCATGCCAACTACTATACATAAAGATGCACTATTGTGTCAGCAAAATTGCTTCTTTTTAAAAATAAATAATTTTCATCACAAAAATTAAAGGCGGTTTAGAGGGGATGGGAAAATGCAAGTTTTTAACATATTTTAAATTAAGGAACAAAATTAAGAGAATTTTGCTTTGTTTCTTTTAGCAGATGTTTTGGATTAGCAGATAAATAATTAAAATTTGTTGAACACCTCTGTGCGTTTCTCTTTTAAAACTACTCACTGAGATTAAGTAATATCAACTTCAGTTCAAGTTCCATGGCTTTGAGAAGTATTTTATATACTTTAAATATTTTAGATTCCAAGATCACCATTACAAGTAAGAGCTTGACAACATATTAAAGACTCTCACTTTATACAATATGGCCTGAAAAACTATTGACTCTGGTTTACCAAACTCCTGTAGCTCTTCTCCATGTTTGAGAACTGCTATCACTCTGTAGACAGATGGTGAGGACCAGGGTTGTAATCTGCACGCTGCTGAGTGGCCTGCTCTATCTCCTTTGCCAGAGATTTGGTCAGCCAACGTTTTCACTATAAAATTTTCACTATTTTTTTTTTTGCAGTTTCCAAATGACACAGTCTGTTTCCACTCAGATGACCTAGAAAGGAACGATGCATACAGATGCCATGGGCTCTTTCCTAGTCTCAGTTGTGACATCAGATGGGTTTTCATGGTGGCTCTGAAACTCTGTGTAGCCAGAAAATAGTTAGATTGAGTTTGGAAGGATGGGGAGAGGAAACTGCTGTCCTCTGAATCCATGATTTTGGCTACCAGGTCATCTGTGGTCTCCAGACCAGCTTGACCACTGAGATCTGTACTTTATGAGGCATGAGGTCTCTTTTCATAAAATCCTTGATTGTCATTGCATCTGCTGCTCCTTTCATCTGTGATGAAGGAAGGACAGAGGGTTGTTAACAAAGAGTTACCATCATAGTAACATACCAAATCATTATCAAATCCTTTTCTAAAATGCTCTAAAGGCTAAAAGCTAAGATTGGTTAACTAAACATGAACCCTTCAAAAAGGAGGATCTTGAATTGCCGTGATTAGCTTAAAATAGCAAAATCGATTCTTAATTACATGCAATGGGATGAAATTGACCCTTAAAGTTGATCACTGTTCAGAGCTGCTCAGAACTTTTGTTATTTTTTACTTTTTCTACACTGCTTTCTTACTCATAGTTGGATGAGGAAAGCATTTTACATGTGAGACTACTTGTAACTAGCTTGACATGCCACTACTGAAAGAGTGTTGTACAATCACTGTGTGACCAAGTCTTAGAAAGCCCTATTGTGAGTCAGTTTAGTTCAGTCACTCAGTCATGTCCGACTCTTTGCAACCCCATGAACCATAGCACACCAGGCCTCCCTGTCCATCACCAACTCCCGGAGTCCACCAAAACCCATGTCCATTGAGTCGGTGATGCCATCCAACCATCTCATCCTCTGTCGCCCCCTTCTTCTCTTGCCCTCAATATTTCCCAGCATCAGGGTCTTTTCCAATGTGCACAAAACTGAGACTAGGAAATCCTAGAGAATCCATGGTGACAAAAAATATAAACAATGTTAGAATTTCTTAAATAATAAACCTGATAAATGTGGGTCTCTTTACCACTTTTGCATGAATCTCATCTGGAACTGTTTATTTCTAATTTAAGCAAGAAAACAAAAGCAAAGACTTTACATTTCCCACCTCAAGGGCTCATTAGTGTCTCATTTGGAGGTTCCATTTGACATCACATCAAAGAGAATGCACCCTTGTCACTCATTTAATTATAAATTCAATTTAATTTTCTTTGAAACATTTTCCTAGGATTTTGAAACGTCTTTTCTTTGGTCCTAAAGAATAATGGGATAAATTCTTTTTATCCCATCCTTAACGTAAGGATAAAACATTCTGAGATGAAAACCATGGAGTCCCCAGAAAAGTGGGGACAATGTGAGGAGGTATTTATTCACTATCCTAGGGATTCCATTGGAAGTTCAATATGACAATTGAATACCTTGATAAGACAAGTGATTATGAAGTTCTGGGTATAAGAAAAGATCTTTCAGGACAACTACTGTTTCTGGATCAAATGTATCACTGCTCTGTAAGAAGGACCCTGCTCAAATGTAGAATACCAAGTAGAACTCCCCTGTCAGTGTCAGGAAATTAGAAGTTTATCTGAGCACTGGTAGTTGTACATTTTAATCTCCAATCTACCCATAATACATCTAAAGCAAATCCATCCACACATTTATTCTACTTTTGCTCTTTTAAAATGCCATCTGATTATAAGTCTCACAGCATGTGTGACTTTATCAATGTCAATTCTAAAATTAGAGTGTTTGCGCATCAATTTTATTTTATGATTTATTGCCAAATTAACACAAATTGTATTTTAAATTTATATATTATTTACATTATATAAAAATATATACAATATGTGGGCTTCCCAGGTGGCATTAGTGGCAAAAAAATGCCCCTGCCAATGAGGGAGAGGTAGGAGATGTAGGTTCAGTCCCTGGGTTTGGAAGATCCCCTGGAGAAGGAAATGGCAACCCACTCCAGTATTTTTGCCAGGAGAATCTCACTGACAGAGGAGCCAGGAAGACTATAGTCTATGGGGTCACAAAGAGTTGGACACAACTGAGCTTCAGAGCAGAGAGCTACAATACATATTATATACTATATATATATAATATAAATCAGTAAACTAGTAAGGATATTTTGCCTCTGTGCACTTATTTTACTATTTCTGCTTTCCCTAAAGAGGTCCATTTAGTCAAAACTATGGTCTTTTCAGTAGTCATGTATGGAAGTGAGAGTTGGACTGTAAAGAAAGCTGAGCACCAAATTGATACTTTTAAAGTGTGATGTTGGAGAGGACTCCTGAGAGCCCCTTAGACTACAAGGAGATCATACCAGTAAATCCTAAAGGAAATCAATCCTGAATATTCATTGGAAGGACTGATGCTTAAGTTCTAATACTTTTGCCACCTGATATGAACAGCTAACTCATTAGAAAAGAATGTGGTGCTGGGAAAAATTGAAGGCAGCAGGAGAAAGGGGTGACAGGAGGAGATGGTTGGATGGCATCACTAACTCTATGGACATGAGTTTGAGCAAGCTCCAGGAGATGGTGAAGGACAGGGAAGCCTGGCACGCTGCAGTCCATGGGCTTGCAAAGAGTCAGAAACAACGGAGTGAGTGAACAAAAATGAAAAGAGATTTTTGGATGATAACAGCATAACACAGAACTTAACATATATATTTAAAATATATGCATGATGCAACATGCATATATGCATGATAGGCTTGATTCTTATTTAGTCAAAACTTTCAATGATTCTTTTTTATTTTTTTAATGATCCCTTTTTAAAGTACTATTTTCCTGCTTTTCATGATTTTAAACTTTTTCTTGGTTCACTTCTTATTTTTTTAACCATTTCTTCCCTTTTCCATTTTTTCTTTCCAACATAAAATGTATTATAGAAAACTTTTAGTCTTGAACACAGGTCTACTCTTTGTGCCCTTTTGTTTAGAAGTCTCATTCAGTTTGATGGTTCTTGTCTTCTTGCTTCAAATTTATCTATCTTCATCCAGCCTCTCTCCTGAGTTCCATTAATTCAGACTCCTTGTAGAATATCTTGATTCAGATGCCCTTCTATCAACTTCAATCTATCTTTCCTTCAAAGCATGCTTTTTCTCTGTACTTTTCAATTTTCATTTTTGAAGTGATTATTTTCCTTTTTGAAGTGATTATTTTCTTATCTTTCAAATTTAAATATTTGTGGCCATCCTGGACTCCTTGCTAGCTGTTATTTTTATTCTATTTTATTTTGATTCTCATTCAGATTTCTACTTACTAAGACCTTTTCAATTCCCTGTGAAACTAGAATAATGTAGGGCACTCATAACCTTGAACCAGGATCTTCAATATTCTTCTACGTTTTTCCCTGTCCGTTTATTTAACCCTGCAAAGAAATTTCAGAAATGTATCATTGGAAGATTGCTTTGCACATTTAGTTTCCTAAGCCCCCATACCAAAGCCTTCCAGAACAGCTCAGCCAGTGCCTGGGACCTACTATGCTTTGTGCTGGTTGGTACAGTACCTGTATTATCAGACTTCTGTAATTGTTCCAAGTTCCTCAGGAATCCCTGTGACCTTTTAGTTCATCTGAAAGTTGATAATAGCTTTCTATAAGAGGTTTATTAAATACCGATTTTCCTTTTTTTTTTCTTTCTGTGTGCTCATGTTAAGTTTTAAAATGTACCAGTCTCTAAATGAATGTGCATTTTGAATGTCATTATGTTGTATCATATCATTAAATATAGTGTCAGTATTTTATTAAGAATTCTTTAATATCTAATATATGTTCTAATAAGCTGTTTCCCTAATATTTTCTCCTTTCCTTCAAACTGGCAATTTAATCTTGATCTGAACACTCTGGTGATGTCAGTGGGATCCATATAACATTTGCAATACCTATGGTAGCTACAGGAAAGCACCTATTTACTGTATTTCATTTTATTGCACTTTGTAGATGTTTCATCTTTTACAAAATTGAAGGTTTGTGGCAACTTTGTCTCCAGCAAGTCTACTGACTCTATTTTTTCAAGTGAGTTTTTGATCACATAATGTCTCTGTGTAACATTTTAGTAACTCTTGCAATACTTTGAAAGTTTTCATTATTATTAGGTTTTTTTCTGGTGATACGTGATGCGTGATCTTTGTTGTTGTTGTTGTTTTTCAGTTGCTCAGTCATGTCTGACTCTTTGCATCTCCATGAACTACAGCACACCAGGCTTCCCTGTCCTTTGCTATTTCCCAGAGCTTGCTCAAATTCATGTCTATTGAGTTAGTGATGGCATCCATCCATCTCATCCTCTGTCATCCCCTTCTCCTCCCTCCTTCAGTCTCCCAGCATCAGGGTCTTCTCCAGTGAGTCAGCTCTTTGCCTGAGGTGGCCAAATTAATTGTTGTGGGACATCACAAACTGCACCCTTTCAAGACAAAATCTTACTTCTTAGATGTCATTGGTGTTCTGACTGCTACCCCCCACATCATTTTTCTCCCTCTCCTCAGGCCTCCCTATCCTCTGAGAAAAAGCCATATTCAAACTAAGCCATTCAATAACTGTAACGATCAACATATGTTCAAGCAGAAGGTTGAGTTCCACGTCTCTCTCTTTAAGGCAAAAGCTAGAAATGATTAAACTTAGTGAGGAAAGCATGTTGAAATCCAAGATAGGCTAAATGCTAGATCTCTTGCACCAAAGTTAGTCAAGTTGTAAATGCAAAGAGACGTCATTGACAAAAATTAAAAGTGCTGCTTCAATGAATATATGAAGGATAAGAAAATGAAACAGCTTCACTGCTAATATGGAGAACGTTTTAGTGGTTTGGATAGAAGGTCAAACCAGGCACGATATTCCCTTAAGCCTGCTCCAGAGAATGGTTCTAACTCTCTTCACTTCTATCAAGGCTGAGAGATGTGTGGAAGATGCAGAAGGTAGCTTTGGAGCCAACAGATGTTGGTTCATGAAACGTAAGCAAAGAACCCCTGTCCATAGCATAGAAGTGCCAGATGAGGCAGCACGTGCTGCTATAGAATCTGTGTCTAGTCACCCAGAATTTCTACCCAAGATAACTCATGAAAATGGATATACTAAAACAACAGATATTCAATGGAGAGGAACAGCTTTATATTGGAAGAAGATGCTACCTAGGACTCCAATAGCTAGAAGGGGGAAGTCAATTTCTGGCTTCAAAGCTTCAAAGGACAAGATGAAAATAGGTAAATATGTAAATACTTCAATTTAGAAATCACTGAAAGTATATGAATGTCATTGGCATTGTAGAATTTTAATACAGATCTGTGTGATATCTATTACTCCTAAAACACAGTTTAAAAGTTTGATAAAATGGAAGAAAAAAACATATTGTTTGGAGGCACTGGGAAGCAAAGATCAATAAAAGGTCTACGTTTTAAAGAGAGGCAAACGGTGGTTATGTCTACATTAGCCTACTCTTCACAATGACCCGCCCTTGAGGCATTTGTGCATTTAATCTAGGGATAATTTGGGATGACCAAAGAATGGCTAGTTTGAATTCCTGGCAACTGGGTGGATCTGAGGAGACAAAGGTTGCTGGGAAGGACTGAAGTCTCTAGGAACAGGCAAGACAACAGGAAAATGAGCCTCACATTCCATGCAATTTATTCTTGATTTACTCTGTGGATGCAAAATATGAGACACTTAGAAGGCATACAGAAAATGGCAGAAAGGAGTCTGAAAAGCTGAGCAGAAATTTGAGAAGTTACAAAATCCTAGGCCATCACTTCATGGCAATTCATGGCAAATAGATGGACAGTAATGAGATCAAACCAGTCAATCCTAAAGGAAATCAATCCTGAATATGCATTGGAAGGACTGATGCTGATGCTCCAATACTTTGGCAGCCTGATGCAAGGGACCAACTCATTGGAAAAGACCCTGATGCTTGGGAAGACTGAGGGTAGGAGGAAAAGGGGGTGACAGAGGATGAGATGATTGGAGGACATTATCAGTTCAATGGACATAGGTTTGAGCAAACTCTAGGAGATAGCAAAGGACAGGGAAGCCTAGACTATTGCAGTCCAAACAGTCAGACACAACTGAGTGACTGACAGCAACTGGAGGAAAACCTTAATGGTATCCAGCAGGGATTATCATACCCAAGCTTAGCAGACTTAAAGAAAATGTAGAGAAAATTCTAAATTTGTGGCATATCTTTACAGTACATCCTGCGTATTAACAGTTAGTGTTGGCAAAGAGTTTTAGAAAGCCCTGAGATTGTGCCACATAGAAGGTACATGGATATTAGATACCATCATTAGAGAGGAGTTGAAGAATAAATTAAAATTAATATTAAAAATCATTCTTGGATGGACTTGGAGATGATCATGCTAAATGAAGTAAGGCACAGAAAGACCAATATTATATGCTATTGCTTATATGTGGAATCTAAAAAAGAAAAGACACATATGAAATTATTTACAAAACAGAAATAAACTCACAGACATAGAGGACAAATTTGTGGCTACCAAAGAGTACAATAGGAGAGGGATAAATTAGTTTGAGATTAACAAATAATCAACAAAAACACACTGTGTAGCACAAGGAACTTTACTCAATATTTTTGCAATAACATATAATGGGAGAGAATGCAAAAAAAAAGAATATATATATACACTATTTATAACATATATATACAGAAATGGACAATAGAGGATGAAGTGGTTAGATGGCATTACTGACTAAATGGACATGAGTTTGAGCAAACTCTGGGAGATGATGAAGGACAGGGAAGTCTGGTGTGCTGCAGTCTATGAGTCCCAAAGAGTTAAGATGACTTAGTGATTGAAAACCAACAACTACTTATATATATAAGTAGTTGTTGGTTTTATATATATATATATATATATATATATATATATACACACACACACACATAGTTGGATCATTGTGCTGTTAATATGGTGCTAACACAACACTGTAAATTGACTATGTTTCAATAAAAATTTCAAACAAAATAAGAAAACAAACAGATCAGAACTTTATATACATTATAAATTCAGCAGGAATATCAAAACCTGAGCTTCACAAATGGAGCCAATCTTGTTTCAGTCAACAAATAGCAAATGTGTCCTTTCAAGAAACATAATTTGGACTATGTATTCTCTTTTGCCCAGTGAGGAATGAGAGCTAAATTATCCAGAACCACAAAGAGCTGTCAGGCCTCTAGCTATTTGCCTCAGTCACTGCTGGGTTTGAAGTAAATTAAATATCTTCTAGAATGTGCTTCTCTCCTACCTGGGCTTTCTCCTACTGTTTATCATTAATAAGGCTCAGGAACCAATGACCATGGAATGAACAAGACAGTTAATGTAATATTAACAAGCCTAAATAAGAGGCTGGGACCCAGATAGCATCATCATGCTAATGCTGCATGTTATCTTATTGCTAAAAGTTTTTTTCTTTTTGACACATCCAGGATATTATGAGATATCACCTGTACTATACAGATGGCCTCTATGCATTCTCAGACAAAACTTGTATATATGTGTATATACAAGAGATTTTTTTTCACTAAAGAATTTGGTAAACATTTTCAGGACTGGTAATACAGTAAAGGGCTGATTTAATTTTTAGTTCAAATAATAATGATAGCATACCTTAAATTGCAGAAAATTATTGATAATAATATTTTAAAAAATACCTCTATGATCACAGGCTACATTTTGCAAATTTTAGCATATTTCATGTTTGAATTCATGTTTTTAATGAAAGGTTTGAATACAACACACCATTTTCATCATCTATTTTCTCTTTCCCTCCCAAGCTATAATCAAAAGCTTAAAATAGATACATATCCTTCTGATCTGTCTTCTTATAAGAAATGAAAGTATTAGCTACTCAGTCATATCCAAGTCTTTGTGACTCCAAGGACTATAGCCCACCAGGCTTCTTGGTCCATGGGATTTCCCAGGCAAGAATACTGGAATGGATTGCCATTTCCTTGTCCAGGGGATCTTTCTGACTCATGGATCGAACCTGCATCTCCTGCATTGCAGGCAGACTCTTCACTGTCTGAGCCACCAGGAAAACCCTAAGTATTCTTATAATGCAGTATATTTATTGCTGTCAATATCAGATTTTTCTTTCATTATAGAGGTAATTATAAAAATCATGAAAAATATTACACATACATTGTTTTATCTCTTTGTTGACTCTTTTGTCTGACAATCATCTGCAATGACACATCTAAACATAATTTACTTCAGTTCAGTTCAGTTCAGTCACCCAATCATGTTGGACTCTTTGCAACCCCCTGGACTGCAGCATGCCAGGACTCTCTGTCCATCACCAACTCCCAGAGTTCACTCAAACTCATGTCCATTGAGTCCGTGATGCCATCCACACATCTCAACCTCTGTCGTCCCCTTCTCCTCCCACCTTCAATCTTTCCCAGCATCAGGATCTTTTCAAATGAGTCAGCACTTCTCATCAGGTGGCCAAAGTATTGGAGTTTCAGCTTCACCGTCAGTCCTCCCAATGAATATTCAAGACTGATTTCCTTTAGGATGGACTGCTTGGATCTCTTTGAAGTCCAAGGGACTCTCAACAGTCTTCTCCAACACCACAGTCCAAAAGCATCAATTCTTTGGCACTCAGCTTTCATTATAGTCCAACTCTCACATCCATACATGACTACTGGAGAAATCATAGCCTTGACTAGACAGACCTTTGTTGGCAAAGTAATGTCTCTGCTTTTTAATATGCTGTCTAGGTTGGTCATAACTTTCCTACCAAGGAGTAAACATTTTTTAATTTCACGGCTGCAGTCACCATCTGTGGTGATTTTGGAGCCCAGAAAAGTAAAGCCTGACACTGTTTCCACTGTTTCCTTATTGACTGATACGTGTTTTCTGCATCCCCATCTGCTTTATTTGTTGTGTGGTATTACTTTTCCTACTGCAATGTATGATTTAATATCCCTCTTTTGAAAATAATGTATATTATTTATATATTTATATTTTCTCTATTAAAACAAACATTTAGAAAACATTCAGCAATTATTTATTCTGGTGATATGGTTTTGGAACTGAAATTGTTAGTCTTGGAATATGTGTATTCTGTTGTACTGGATGGTGTGAAAACAATAAAATGGTTGTAACTGATGATGCATTTGTCAGTGAGTAAACATCATTTTCTTCTTCATGTTCAGATAAACAAAACATTAAAATAATAACAACTAATTTAAATTTTAAAAGAATCAATGGAAATTGTGAAAAAAAATGTTCTATTTTTCTTTTGCTCCATTACAAGTGAGGGTGAACTCTTCTCCTATGCTTTTTGTAGTAATGAGGTTCCTTTTCTTTACATTTAACTGTCCATTTCTTTTTTATTGTATTGCCTAAATTTACTTACATATTTAAAGTATTTTACTTATGTATTTGTATATCTTGAAATACCAAACCTTGTTCCTTATAAGCTTGCACATATGTATTTATACACTCTCACTTACTTTTAACTCTGAATAGTGTTGTTTTGAAATACACAACTTTAAAAAGCATTTGTTTGATATGAATCTATCATGATTTTCAATTTCAGTGATTTGGGTTGTTTATAACTTGTGTTTTTATTCTATTGCACTAGAATAACTAGATTATCCTTTATTCACTCTAAAGATTCGATCTTTGTATTTAGGTCTTTTTATCCATCAGGAATACATTCTTTGTGTATGGTGTGTGGTAGAAATATGGTGATAACGCTTATATGCAACTATATAACTACACACAAGTTTTCAAAAGGGAGAGATTTTGTCTAGAGCCATATATATATTGACTAACTCATTATTTTATCCACTGATTTTCAATACCTCTCTCACATAGCAATAGTCACATAATCATATGCTTACAGCTTGGATCACTAGTTTGTTCCAATTTCCTCATGTCATCTTTGGGTTCAAGAGGGACTAAATGGGAAACAACAACAAACTTCATTACATTAAACTGTCCTCATAAAAAAGCACAATTTCTTATATGAATCTTAAAGGATAGATGGTTCAAACAGGTTTGATAGACTTGAAGAATCAATTACCAAAACAGTTCAATGAAATCCTTCTGATTGATTTATTAGATCAAGTCAAACAAGTGAGTTTACATAATTGAAAAATTATTAACATGAAACTGAAAATGAATCCCCGTTTGGAAAAATGTTCTGACTCATCAAGGAATTGTATATTTGCATAAACAATGTAATTTGTGTAAGCACATTAGGAAAATTCACACATTTTGATTGGAGCACATTTTCATATGGCCATGTTAAAGAGAAACCGGGTGCTTAAAATAATGAAAATCTGCATGCTTTTTATTCTAACATGTTCTCCTCTTGAAAAATACCAAAGAGAAGGAGGTGTAGCCAAATACAAGTGCCATGTTTAAGTATGCATATCCAACACTGCTTTCCTGGTGGGAAATTCAAAACATTATATTATCAAATAATATTTTGTAAGAATGTTGTATAAAATGGCATCCTCTCTGTTTTTTCCTCAAAAAGTTTTGCACAAAACTCCTATCCTCATCCTCCAATCCCCATCATACTCCTTCACCTGTTTCCTTGTAAAAAGGATCTCAATGGCCATGTTGTTCTTCAGTCGCTCAGTCATGTCTGACTCTTTGCAACCCCATGAACTGCAGCACGCCAGGCCTCCCTGTCCATCACCATCACCCAGAGCTTGCTCAAACTCATATCCATTGAGTTGGTGATGCCATCCAACTGTCTCATCCTCTGTACTTTCCTTCTCCTCCTGCCTTTAGTCTTTCCCAGCATCAGGGTACTTTTCCAGTGAGTTATCTCTTCACCTCAGGTGGCCAAAGGATTGGAGTTTCAGCTTCAGCATCAGTCCTACCAATGAATATTCAGGACTGTTTTCCTTTAGGATGGACTGGTTTGATCTCCTTGCCATGCAAGGGACTCTCCATAGTCTTCTCCAGCACCACAGTTCAAAAGCATCAATTCTTCCAAGCTTTGTATTCATCAGAGTTCCAATCCAAGTCCTCTAATTTTGTCAGAGAATTGTTTACTGTGGCTTTTATTTTCACTCTTGTGATTCTTAAAATACATGAAAGCTTTATTTGCCCTTTACCAGTTTTTTGTCTTTATACACAGTTAACACCCTGGGAATATGTTCCAAATGTTCATCTCTAAATTCAGTTGGTTTGTGAAGGTGGTTGTCATTACATCACTGCAAACTGCAGATTGCAGTCCTCCAAGGACGCTCCTCAATGTGCCTCTTTAAATTCTGTTTAAGAATATCTTATATGGCCTATGCAACTTAAATTCCCTCTCTGCGAAGTAAATATGTAAAAAGTGTTAACTGCATTACTGCCAACACCAGGCTGGGCATTAGAATAACTGTGGGAAACAAATGGGGAGAAGGAATATCTAGATATGGCTTTCAATGCCAAGTTTCTATCTTTAAGTGATACATATGTTCCTTATATTTTTGTTTGTTTTTGCAATCTTGAAGCCTATCTGGATGAAATATTTTTATCAGACTATATGAAGTTACAACTAGCAATTTATCCTTGACTTCTCCGAATGATTACTAGACCAGGAGTGCATAAGGTCTTCAAAGGACTGAGTATGAAGAACAGAGGAGCTGTGATGAAAGATAGGCAGGAAATACTCCAGAGAAAAACGTGAGAAAAACTCCTATTACTATATTTAGAAAAGTGGGTGCTATGTTTCAAAATTACAGAAATAAAGTTATAAATTCATTAACTCTTTCTCTCTCAGTACACTCATTGGCTTAGACCCTTAGATTCAGTCCATTGATCCATTGTCAACTAACCAGACCCCAATGGCAATAGGATCAAATTGTTTCACTCTCTTTATTATTGGAACCAATGTAGCCAATATACTGCTAGGATCTTCATCACCACCTCAATTGAAAAGATGATCTTAGTTTTGATGCAGGTATACGACAGCAGCATGAGGGTATGGGGAGAGGGGTTAGCACAGTTTTTTCTGGAGATGCCTGAGAATTCCATGCTCTATGCTTTGTTTAATATTTTTCTTTAATTAGATTTTGTTCTGGCTGTGTCAGGTCTTAGTTGCAGCACACAGGATCTTCTCTCCAGTGGTGGTGTGGGCTCCAAGAACATGTGGGCTCAGTAGTTGTGGTGAAAGGACTTGGCTGCCCATGGCATGTGGCACCTTAGTTCTCTGTCCCGGGATAGAGCCTTCATTCCCTGCATTGATAGGTAGATGCCTGACCACTGGATTGCCAAGGAAGTCCCTTATAGCTTATTGTTCATCCAAAAAGTAGCATATTTTCACAGAGACAATTCGATTTGGTCATATTTTTATTAGGTACTAGAAGCACTAAATTATAAGGAAAAAAGAAAAGAAAAGCAAGCTATTGAGGTAAAAAAGGATAGAGACTTCTCATGATCAATGTCATAGATTTTACTTTGAATGACACAGCTTAAATTGTATTTGCCTCAAAAATTGATAAAAATAATCACATCATGCAGAGTAACTAGATGCCTCCTACCAATTTAATCCCATTAAATTGGGAAGGTGAGGAATTGGCTTATATAATATTGTAGAGCAACAACATTTCAACTAAAACATAACTTCATTTGCACACAAAAAAGATGAGAAATTGGTTTTATTTCAAATATTGCTTACAATAAGTTTGCAATAACATTAAAATAATAAAAACAATTTTACAAATTCTTATTAAATTACTTAAGTTCGAGTAATCCAATTCATTTATTATCACTTATTTGTATTCACAATTATATTTAGGGGCAAACATTACACTGGGGGGCTTCCCTGGTGTCTCAGTGGTAAAGAATCTACCTACAATGCAGGAGTCACAGGAGACTTTGTTCTATCCTTGGGTCAGGAAGATCCTCTGGAAGAGGGCCAGGCAACCCACTCTAGTATTCCTGCGTGGAGAATCCTATGAACAAAGGAGCCTGGCAGCCTACAGTCCATGGGGTCACAAATACTTGGACATGACTGAAGTGAATTAGCATGCATGCACATGTTACATTGCATTAGCAAACTTTTTCTTAGAGTGTTTCTAAAATTTTATTTTTCTATTGTTGTTCAGTAGCCCAGTTGTGTCCGACTCCTTGTGACCCCTTGGGCTGCAGCAAACTAGGCCTCTCTGTCCCTCACCATCTCCCGAAGTTTGCCCAAGTTCATGTCCGTTACATTGGTGATGCCACCTAGCCGTCTCATCCTCTGATGCCCTCTTTCCCTTCTGGCCTCAATCTTTCCCAACGTCAGGGACTTTTCCAATGAGTCAGCTGTTCACATCAGATGAACAAAATACTGGAGTTTCAGCTTCAGCATCAGTCCTTCCAACGCGATTCAGGGTTGATTTTCCTTGAGATTGACTGGTTTGATCTCCTTGCTGTCCAAGGGGCTATCAGGAGTCTTCTCTAGCACCATAGTTCAAAGACATCAATTCTTCAGTGCTCAACTTCTTTATGGTCCAGCTCTCACTGTCTTCAGTGGGTTTGGAGTCCAAGAAAAGGAAATTGGTCACTACTTCCCCATTAGATTTGCCATGAAGTGATGGGATCAGATGACTTGGTCTTAGTGAGTGAAAGTTACTCAGTCCTGTCTGACTCTTTGTGACCCCATGGACTATACAGTCCATGGAATTCTCCAGGCCAGAATACTGGAGTGGGTAGCCTTTCCTTTCTCCAGGGTATCTTTCCAACCTAGGTATTGAATCCAGGTTTCCCGCATTGCAGGTGGATTCTTTACCAGCTGGGCCACAAGTGAAGCCAAATAATACTGGAGTGGGTAACCTATCCCTTCTCCAGCTGATCTTCCTGACCAAGAAATTGAACCGGGGTCTCCTGCATTGCAAGTGGATTCTTTACCAACTGAACTATTGGGATGACAAAACTAAGACTCAATATTAGTTATTTTCTTAAATATTTAGTCTTAGTCTGTTTATTTCACTCTCTGCCTTCACCCTTATGAAGAGGCACTTTAGTTCCTCTTTGATTTCTGCCATTAGAGTGGTATCATCTGCATATTTGAGGTTGTTAATTCTTCTCCTGCCTATCTTGATTCCAGCTTGTTACTCATCCAGTCTGGTATTTCTCATGTGGTGCTCAGCATATAGATGAAAGAAACAGGGTGGCAGCAGACAGCCCTGTCATACTCCTTTCTCAATCTTGACCCAATCAGTTGTTCCATACAGGGTTCTAACTGTTGCTTCTTAACCTGCATACAAGTTTCTCAGAAAATAGGTAAGATGGTCTTGTATTCCCATCTCTTTAAGAGCTTTCCACAGTTTATTATGATCCACACAGTCAGAGGCTTTGATATAGTCGATGAAGCAGAGATTGATGCTTAACTGGAATACCTTAGCTTTCTCTATGACCCACTGAATGTTGGCAATTTGATCTCTGGCTCCTCTTCCTTTTCTAAATCCAGCTTGGACACATGGAAATTCTTGGTTTGCATAATGCTAAAGCCTAGCATGCAAGATTTTAAGCATGACCTTACTAGCAATCCTCAATAGATCATGAAATACAAGGAATTTATTTCATGTGTAAAATATTTAGCTTTTATTAATTTTCTTTAAATAATTATATATAGATGGATATACATCCCTGGTGGCTCAGGCAGTAAATAATCTGTTAGCAGTGCAGGAGACCTGGTTTTGGTTCCTAGGTTGGGAAGAACCCCTGGAGAAGAGATTGGCAGCCCACTCCAGTATTCTTGCCTGGAGAATTCCATGGACAGAGGAGCCTAGGGGGCTGCAGTCCATGGAGTCACAAAGAGTCAGACATGGCTGAGCAACTCAGCACAGCACAGATGCATATAGGTTCTTTATGAAAATAAATACTACACTTTTCTAGGTTGGGATTTTAAATGCTGAATTTTTTATAACCATATTAAATGATATGATTAAGTTATTTGAACTCGAAGATACAATAATTTCTTTGGAAATAAAATTAAATTGATAACCTGGAGTGAATCCTTCCTGGAGTGATTCCCCTGAAATGTAGTAATCACAATTTGATATTTGTTAACCTTCTCAAAAGGATGCATCAGGGGTCCAATAAAAATAAGATATCTTTTCTTGTGAATTAAGAGATTTAATGATTCCCAAAGTTCTTGTAGCAAAGCAAATATCCATGTCTGAGCAGAACCTACTTTTAAAGCCTTCAAGGCAAAAACCAGTACATATTCACAGTTGCACCATGAAGACCTGTCAGAGGCTGTTTAATGAACAGCTAAAAAGGCTTTGCATTTTGGTCAAAGGGCAAAGATTCTTTTCTTTTAAGATTATGATATCTTGTGCTGTGGATTTATTTAGCTTTTGTAGATTCTCATTATAGAAAATTGAATCACTAGCGTTTTATTCTGAAGTCAGAGTACTACAAGTTATAGAGACTCCAACAGGAAGAAATGAGGATCTAAAAAACCTAAAAAATTACGATAAGTATAAAAAGTCTTCCTACATTTTAGGGTATTGAGGTGTTATCCAGAAAAGGATGAACAATTATGTATAAAAGGAGTAATGCTTTCAAGTATTATAAACACCTTCTAGATTTAATAGGAAAAACTTTGATTTCCTCAAACTGTTTTTTTTCTTTCTTGTTTTATTCAATGTTTTCCTCTTTTGAACACCCTTGATGATGCCATAGGGCCAGATGGGTGGGCGAATGGTGGTATGACCCAAGAAGGCAGACAAAGGGCAACTGGAGCCCACAGGGTGTGCCAAGAAGCTTCAGATGTGTAAGACAATTCAGGTCTAGTCCACAAGGTGAGGCAGGGAGAGGATGAGCTAAGATACCCTTAGCTTCAGGGGCTGCTTGGAGAAGGGCAGAATCAGATTCAAGCCTGGGCCTTGTGAGATATACAAAAGGGTAAAATTTGCCTCTGAGTTTTTTTTAGGAAATCATGATCATAGTAGCACAATCTAATTGCCCTTGCTCCTGTGCGGTTAACAAGAGTAAGTGAATGGAAAGAGATTAAAGCTAAGAAATCATTGCTACCGTACAATGGATGAGGAAATGTGATGGTATGGATTAGATTAGTGGCAGTGGGGATGGAGTAAGCAAACAGATGGATTCAGAATATATTCTTGAGTTTAAAATGGCATGGTTTGCTCATTACTTGGATGGGAAGTATAGAATAATAAAGAGAAATTAAAACTTTCTCCTATATTTTAGACAGGAAAACAGTTGAACTATAACTACAAAAGTTGAACCTGCACACATATCCAACAATTTCACTCTAAAGCATGTACTAAAAATAAGCATGTACTGATACTAAAGCTACAGTGGCTTTCTTTCAGTAACCATAAATTTGGATCTTGTTTTATTCAGCCATTCTATATCTTTTGATGGGAAGCTTGATCCATTTATATTTAAAGTAATTATTTATTTGTAAGGAAATACTGTTTTCTTTTGTTCATTTTTTGTGGTCAGAGTAGTTGGACAAACATTCAACCCCTCTCTTTTTCTCCCATTTTAAGGAGACATTTTTCTGTGATCATCTGGGGGTACTGCAACTTCTTAACTAGCAGTTAGACCTCTCTCAAAGATATTTTAGTCCATTTTTCATTATTAAATTAATATTTCTGTGAAGTGTGAGTGCTGGGACTTCCTATTCCACTATATTGAAAATTTACTTGTGTTCTCAGTGTTATTGGCTGAGCACTGAAGAATTGATGCTTTCAAACTATGGTGCTAGAGAAGACTCTTGAGTCCCTTGGCCTGCAAGGAGATCAAACCAGTCAATCCTAAAGGAAATCCACCCTGATTATTCATTGGAAGGACTGATGCTGAAGATGGAGCTTCAATACTGTGGCCACCTGATGTGAAGAGCCAACTCATTAGAAAAGATCTAGATGCTGGGAAAAATTGAGGGCGAGCTGAGAAGAGGCTGACGGAAGATGAGATGATTAGATTACATCACTGACTCCATGGACATGAGTTTGAACAAACTCAGGGAGATAGTGAAGGACAAGGAAGCCTGTCTCACTGCAGTCCATGGGGTTGCAGAGAGTTGGACAGAACTTAGTGGCTGAACAGCAACAATACCAAATGATACTTAAAAAGATCTTTCATAATTCAAACATTCAAAATCATTTTTGCCAAGATATATGCTTTTAATATGTGTTTTAACATGATTACCATATTCATGATTTAAAGTTTGAATATATTTTCAAAATTTCTTAACATTGTGTACAATTGAATGTTAACATATCATGGCCAATGTCAAATTGAATGATTTATAGTATTATTTTTTATAATTTCTTCAGTAAAAATGAAAGTACAAAAGAAAGGCAATGCTAAAAAATGCTCAAACTACCCCACAGTTGCACTCATCTCACACACTAGTAAAGTAATGCTCAAATTTCTCCAGGCAGGCTTCAGCAATATGTGAACCATGAACTTCCAGATGTTCAACCTCGTTTTAAAAAAGGCAGAAGAACCAGAGAACAAATTGCCAACATCTGCTGGATCATCGAAAAGCAAGAGAGTTCCAGAAAAACATCTAGTTCTGCTTTATTGACTATGCCAAAGCCTTTGACTGTGTGGATTGCAATAAACAATAAAAATTTCTGAAAGAGATGGGAATACCAGACCACCTGACTGCCTCTTGAAAAACCTGTATGCAGGTCAGGAAACAACAGTTAGAACTGGACATGGAACAATAGACCAATTCCAAATAGGAAAAGGAGTACATCAAGGCTGTATATTGTCACTCTGCTTATTGAACTTCTTTTTTTTTTTTTTAATGAACTTTATTTATTTATTTATTTATTTTTATTATTGTTTTTGCCATACATTGTCATGATATCACCATGGGTTTACATATGCTTCCCCTCCGGATCCCCCCTTCCTCCTCCCTCCCCCCCGGGAAATCTCGCTGCACCAGTCCCGAGCATCAATCCTGGGCTGGCGATTGAATAGACACACGACAATTAACATGCTTCAATGCCCTTCTCCCGTATCATCCCACCCTTACCCTCATCCACAAAGTCCACGAGTCTATTTTATACATCTGTGTTCCCTTTGTTGTCTCCCATGTTGGGTTCTCGTTACTGTCTTTCTAAATTCCATATACATGTGTTAATATACTGTATTGTTGTTTTTGCTTCTGGCTTACTTCACTCTGGATAACGGGCTCCAGTTTCGTCCATCTGAGTAGAATTGCTTCAAATGAATTTTTTTTTAATGCTGAGCAATATTCCATTGTGTATATGTACCACAGCTTTCTTATCCATTCATCAGTTCATGGGCATCTAGGTTATTTCCATGTCTTAGCTATTGTAAACAATGCAGCGATGAACATTGGGGTACACGTGGCTCTTTCAGTTCTGGTTTCCTCGGTGTATATGCCCAGCAGTGGGATTGCCGGGTCATATGGCAGGTCTATTTGCAGCTTTTTAAGGAACCTCCACACTGTTTTCCATAGTGGCTGTACTAGTTTGCATTCCCACCAACAGTGTAAGAGGGTTCCCTTTTCTCCACATCCTCTCCAGCATTTATTGCTTGTAGACTTTTGGATGGCAGCCATTCTGACTGGTGTAAAGTGGTACCTCATTGTAGTTTTGATTTGCATTTCTCTGATAATGAGTGATGTTGAGCATCTTTTCATGTGTTTGTTAGCCATTTTTATGTCTTCCTTGGAGAAATGTCTGTTAAGTTCTTTGGCCCACTTTTTAATTGGGTTGTTTATTTTTCTAGAATGGAGCTGCAGGAGTTGTTTGTAAATTTTTGAGATTAATTGTTTGTCTGTTGCTTCATTGGCTATTATTTTCTCCCATTCTGAAGGCTGTCTTTTCACCTTGCTTATAGTTTCCTTTGTTGTGCAGAAGCTTTTAATTTTAATTAGGTCCCATTTGTTTATTCGTGCTTTTATTTCCAATATTCTGGGAGGTGGGTCATGGAGTATCCCGCTTTGGTTTATGTCAGAGAGTGTTTTGGCTATGTTATCCTCTAGGAGTTTTATAGTTTCTGGTCTTATGCTTAGATCTTTGATCCATTTTGAGTTTATCTTTGTGTATGGTGTTAGAAAGTGATCTAGTTTCATTCTTTTACAAGTGGCTGTCCAGTTTTCCCAGCACCACTTGTTAAAGAGGTTGTCTTTTCTCCATTGTATATTCTTGCCTCCTTTGTCAAAGATAAGGTGTCCATAGATGCGTGGATTTATCTCTGGGCTTTCTATTTTGTTCCATTGATCTGTATTTCTGTCTTTGTGCCAGTACAATACTGTCTTAATGACTGTGGATTTGTAGTATAGCCTAAAGTCAGGTAGGTTGATTCCGCCAGTTCCATTCTTCTTTCTCAAGATTGCTTTGGCTATACGCGGTTTTTTTTTTATAATGGTTTTAGTATGGGGCTTCCCTGGTGCTCAGACAGTAAAGAATATTTTTACTGTATCTTCTTGCAAATTTTGAATAACATACTGAAATCTGAAACATTTTATCATTAATATTAATCCTTAATTTTCAGAAAGATTTATGTTTGTAAAAATTATGAGGTTTCTAAAATATTCCCCTCATGCAATATTGTGTGAAATTCAAAGAGTAACTTTTCTATGGTTATTTTTATAGTTATAAAATATCCTAATGCAATCAGGAGTTCCAAGTGGGATGTGTTATTCTGTATGTATACATACTTATTGAACCCCAAGTGGTAAAGAATCTACCTATCAACATAAGAGATTCGGGAGACATGGGTCTGATGCCTAGGTGGGAAAGATTTCCTGGAGAAAGGAATGACAACTCACTCCAGTGTTCCAAACTAGAAAATTCCAGGGACAGAGAAGCCTTGCAAGCTATACTCCAGAAAGGTTGCGAAGAATCAGACACAGCTGAGCGATAGTTCACACAGGCACACACAATACAGAACAGTGGGTTTGTGTTAGAATTATAGCACCAAACCAGTAGTCTCTCTAATAGGTGGCGCAAAATTGTATCTGGTGACATCATCAGACTGGCTCCTTTATGTGTTAGGGATAGTTGCTCAGTCATGTCCAATGCTTTGTGACTCCATGGACTGTAGCTTCTGTCCATGGAATTCTCCAGGCCAGAATACTGGAGTGGATTGCCATTCCCTTCTCCAGGGGATCTTCTTAACCCAGAGATCAAACCCATGTCTCCCACATTGCAGGGCAGATTCTTCACCCTCTGAGCCATCAGGGAAAGCTCTAGCTCCTATATAGATACTAATAGATATTACATTTCTCTTTATTTGAAGAAATTTTAGTTCCCTGAAAAGAGCTAAAGAAGGACAAAAGGAAATCCGAAAATGATTTACTGTTGCCATTGTTATTCATCTCAGAGATGATTGCATGGTTATTATGAATTTACAAAAAAGTTCTTATAGCAGTATACTTGTGATTTGAGTGTTATTTTTCTTTATGATTTTGTCTGTCAATAAATTTTTATATAAAATTATCATTCAATCAAATATTTCACAAAATTAACCACAAAAGACCAATAGACTATGATGCTGGAGTGGGGAGGACCACAGAGAGCTTGAATCATTTGAAGCTTCTTTTTCCTTGGGATTTTGCCAATTCTGAGACATTGACACTTAGGATTGTATCAAGGTAGGTGGTCAATACTGGGATAGAGAAATGGAGTGTTTGGCTTTCATGGATCCAGAAATTAATTCATATTTCCTCTCAGACATGAAATCACTTCATTTTTACATATTTTGGAATTATTATTATGGTTTTGATATAGCATTCTTTATATTTCAGTGATATTTTCTGATAATCACTATTGCTGGATATCCACAAAGCTTTATTTTCCTCTAGATTCATTTGCATTTTGTTCCTGGAAATTTTATTTTAGGGCTATATATTTTACTCTTAGGAATGTTTCCTCGTATGGAAAGTACTCTTCTTTTTAAGAACATTTTATCTTTCAAAGTATTTTTATTTTATCCACTAGTCAATTCCTGTCCTTATTTTTTTTGTTGGTTATTGTAGAATTTTTAACAAAATTAAATTTCACAAAATGAACACTAATATTTTATTTTTACTAACCTGAATACTTCTTCACTACAAAAGTTTATTTTATGGTTTACAATTTGTCTAGCAAATGATGTAACATAATAACAGTTTCCTAAGTCCTTCAGGTATTTCAATTTTAAAAATGATGCTTCCACATAAATGTCATATCACTATAGAAAATATGATATACAATTCCTTCAAAATCCTCAAATCTCTTTTGATATGATTTTTTTAAAAATAATTTTTGTATTTGATTATACATGAGTTTATGTTTTTACCAAGAGAAAGGGCATGGGACTATCAAACATTTTATATACTAATAATTTCATTATATATGATTAGAAATATGCTTTGGGGTTATACACACTGGTTCCAAGGAATCATCTATGTGTGTGTGAGTCTGTGTGTGTGTGTTTAACACACATTTACTTCTGTGATTTGTTACAGACAGTTTTTCTTTTTGCAATCAGGAGTTGAAAGGACTCTTCTGCATGTAATACAAAACAATTTTCTCCTTTTATGATACTTTGCAATATTATGGATATCTTTAACAGAATAATGAGAAATATACATAGAGTTATGATTGAGTTCTGCATGATTGTACTACTGGTATATCTTACAAAAATGATAAGCAGATAAATGTTGCCTCCAGTTCTGAGTATTCAATAGGGTTCAGAATCACACTTCTAAACACCCTCAAAATTACACAAAATATCAGAAATTTTCTTTCTGAAATCAGACAAGAGGCAGTGCACTGCTAGGATCCTTAAGATACAGGAAATTAACAAAATGAGTTCCATGTTTCCCCAGAGTCTTAGGCTGTGGAAATATCTACATAGTGGCTGACAGAGGAGGGACTCAAATAAAAATGAGCAATTGAGAGTTCCAATAATCTACATCAGTCTGGCCTTGAGCCTTTGGCATGCATAAAGTGAAATACTGTAAGGGAAGACTAAGCAAATCCTGAACAAGAATTTTGAAGCAACCATAACCCAAACCACTCCCAGAGCTCACAAATGCCAGCCAAAATTCCAAATCCCCACTAGCTAAGGTAGCTGTGTGAAATAGAAAACACTCAATAGAGACCACTATGCTTGCAAAAAGAAACTTAAACACAATATTACTATCCTATCGAAAGTAAGATTTACTTAAAATTGATTCTCTTTCATATGATCTTTGGGGCATCCCAGGAGGCACGGTGGTGAAAGAATCTGCCTACCAATGCAGGAGACGCAGAGATGCAGATTCAATATTTGAGTTGAGAAGATCCCCTGGAAAAGAAATGGCAATCCACTCCAGTTGTTGCCTAGAAAATTTCATGGACAGAGGAGACGGTCAGGCTACAGTCCATGGGGTTTCAAAGAGTTGGGCACAACAGGAACATGCACATATGCTTCATACGATCTTTACTAGCGGTACCAAAGGGATAACTGAGATGGAGTCATGCAGACTTCTTAGTTGAGGAGATCGAGCTGAGATTCCAGGAAGACGAAGGCAGCTGGATCAAATACAGAGCACCAGAGGACTGTTGAGATACGCAGAGTCCCCACGCCCATCAGTATTCAGTGGGTTACTGACTGATGCATTCATATCTGAGGAAACTTTTGAAAGCATTACAGAAAACCACCGGCTTGGTGGTGCATAATAATTAAAACCTAGACTAAAAGTTATCCACTTCTCAACTAAAATTTATAAAAGCAAGACAAGAAGTAATCAAGTGCCTTAAATTCATCTCAGAGAAAAGCTACAGCAATATTTGTGTATATATGTATATGTTGGCTCAGTTCACTTGCTCAATCATGTCCTGCTCTTTGTGACCCCATGGACTGAAGCATGACAGGCTTCCCTGTCCATCACCAGCTCCTGGAGCTTGTGCAAACTCATCTCCATTGAGTCAATGATGCCAACCAACTGTTCATCCTCTGTCATCCCCTTTTGCCCCTGCCTTCAATCTTTCCCAGTATCAGGGTCTTTTCCAGTGAGTCAGTTCTTTGCATCAGGTGGCCAAAATACTGATGTTTCAGTTTTAACATCAGTCCTTCCAGTGAATATTCAGGACTGATTTCCTTTAGAATGAACTGGTTGGATCTCCTGGCAGTCCAAGAGACTCTCAAGAGTCTTCTCCAACACCACAGTTCAAAAGCATCAATTCTTAAGCACTCAGCTTTCTTTATAGTCCAACTCTCACATCCCTACATGACTACATGACTACATGGCTAATGGAAAAACCATATCTTTGACTAGCCAGACCTTTGTTGGTAAAGTAATATTTCTGCTTTTTAATATGCTCTCTATGTTGTCATGGCTTTTCTTCCAAGGAGCAAGCTTCTTTTAATTTCATGGCTGTAGTCACCATCTACAGTGATTTTGGAGCCCAAGAAATAAAGTGTCTCCCTGTTTCCTTTGTTTCCCCATCTATTTGCCATGAAGTGATGGGACCAGATGCCATGATCTTAGTTTTCTGAATGTTGAGTTTTAAGCCAGCTTTTTCAGTCTCCTCTTTCACTTTCATCAAGAGGCTCTTTAATTACTCTTCAATTTCTACCATAGGGTGGTGTTGTCTGTATATCTGAGGTTATTGATATTTCTCCCTGCAATCTTGCTTCCAGGTTGTGCTTCATCCAGCCCAGCGTTTCTCATGATGTACTCTGCATATAAGTTAAACAATCAGGGTGACAATATGCAGCCTTGACATACTCCTTTTCCTATTTGGAACCAATCTATTGTTCCATGTCTGGTTCTAATTGTTGCTTCTTGACCTGAATACAGATTTCTTAAGAAGCAGGCCAGGTAGTCTGGTATTCCCATCTCTTGAAGAATTTTCCACAATTTGTTGAATTCTACACAGTCAAAGGCTTTGGAATAATCAATAAAGCAGAAGTAGATGCTTTTCTGGAATTTTCTTGCTTTTTCTATGATCCAACAGATGTTGGCAACTTGATCTCTGGTGCCTCTGCCTCCAGCTTGAACATCTGAAAGTTCACGTTTCACATACTGTTGAAGCCTGGTTTGGAGAATTTTGAGCATTACTTTACTAGTGTGTGAGATGAGTGCAATTGTTCAGTACTTTGAACTTTTTTTGGCATTGCCTTTCTTTGGGATTGGAATGAAAGCTGATCTTTTGCTATTTTTTTTTTTTTTTTTTTTTTTTTTTGAATAAGCTTATATATATATATATAAGCTTATTCAAAACTAAGATCATGGCATTTGGTCCCATTACTTCATGGCAAATAGAACTGGAAAAAGTGGAAGCAGTGACAGCTTTTATTTCTTGGGCTCCAATATCTCCTTGGATGGTAACTGCTGCAATGAAACTAAGACACTTGCTCCTTGGAAGAAAAGCTATGACAAACCTAGACAATGTATCAAAAAAGCAGTGATATCACTTTGCCAACAAAAGTCTGTCTTGTCAAAGCTATGATTTTTCCAGCAGTCATGTACAGATGTGAGAGTTGGAACATAAAGAAGGCTGAGCACATAAGATGCTTTCAAATTGTGGTGCTGAAGAAGCTTAAGCGTCCTTTGGATTTCAAGGAGATCAAACCAGTCAATAGTAAAGCAAATCAACACTGAACACTCTTTGAAAGCACTTCTGCTGAAGCTGAAGCTCTGATATTTAGCCATCTGATGTGAAGAGCTGACTTACTGGGAAAGACTCTGATGCTGGGAAAGATTGAAGGCAAAAGGAGCAGGGGGGGAACAGAGGGTGAGATGGTTAGCTAGCATCACTGACTCAATGGATATGAATTTGAGCAACTTCTGGGAGACACTGGGGGACAGAGATGCCTGGTGTGCTATAGTCCATGAAGTTGCACAGAGTAGGCCCTGACTTAGCAACTGAAAAACAGCACACTTATTTAGCATTCAAGAAAATTAAATTTGTAACATGTGATATTCAATCAAATTTAAAAAACAGGCAAAGAAGCAGGAAAATATGATCAAGATGATGAAAAAACATCAATCAGTTGAAGCAGTCCTGGAAATGACAGATATTAGAATTAGAAAACAAAAGAAACAGAAAGGTATTATTACTGCATTCTGTATGCTCAGGTGTTAAATACAGACATGTACATTGTAAATAAACTTGAATCAAGCTTCTAGAAATTAAAATCTCAATGTTTGGGATGAAAAACAAACTGCATAGGATTAATGGCAGATTTAACATCGCAGAAGAAAACGATGAAGATGTCACAGCTGGAATCCATATAACAAGACATAAAGAAAAATATGAAGTAGAAAATCAGTGAATGTGGAGAAATTTCATTAAGTGTGGTGAAAAATAATTGGCATACCCAAGAGAAAAGGGAGAATAATAACTGGAGAAATAACAGCTGAAAGTTTCCCTCATTTGAATGAAAATTATAAACTCTTTGAGCCAAGCAGTTCAGTGATTCTTGGGTACAAGAAGAAGCAGGAGGAGACAGAGGAAATGAAGGAAGAGAGAAAGAGGAAGAAAATTATACTGAAGAGGAAAATGGTAAGATTTTTCAAAACTACTTATAAAAATAAAATCTTAACAAGTCAAAAGACATATAATGTACTGAGAAACAAAAATAAATGTCAGCAGGTTACTCATCAAAAACAATGTAAGTAAAAAGAGAAAGGGGAGCAAAGTCTTTAACACCCTGAAAGAAAATGAAATCTTTCATCTCAGACTTCTACATCCAGCAGGAAGAAATAGTTTAAAATGAGGACAAAATAAAAGACTTTTTCAGACTTAAGAAAAAAACCTGAGGGATTCATCTCCAGCAGATCTGCCTGTGGTACAAAAAATCTTGTACTTATTGAAAGTAGTTCTTCAGACAGAAGGAAGAGATACCAGATGAATATAGGTTTCACACACACACGAAAAGTATAGGAAAAGAGATGTAGGTGGATAAATATATATTTTAAATATTTTCATTTATTTTAATATCTAAAATTCAATTTTTAAACAAAAATAATAATATACATTTTTACATTTATTTACTAAGCATATTACAGTCTTAGGAAAATAGGACTTAAAAATTTAAATTATAGAGAAACACAGCAACACTATTAACTTACATCACAACATCATTAAAGATACATTTCAACTGGCAAATAATGCAAAAGTTTTCTTTAAATAGAAATTCTTATTTTAAATCACCTTTAAATATTATTTTACAAATAAGAATGCTTAAAGATTAGAATATCAAAATGCTGATCTCTCAGTGATAAGCAATATATGCAGCCTTTGGAATTATTCTCAAGGTCAAAATTAAAACTGTGATTTTCATAAATATTTGATAAACATTTTACTGTTTGGAGATTTTAACTCAATTATCAAAAAATACATCTATAGTTATCTTTGATTTTTTACCATAGGGCATTTTAGTTTTCATCTACTACTCTTTTTATCTCTATGATATTGATAGTCATTCTTTCCTTCACTAATTATGCTATGAAAGTGAAAGATGCTCAGTCATGTCCGATTCTCTGTGAGACTATAGCCTATGGGCTTCTCCAGGCCAGAATACTGGAGTGGGTAGCCCTTCCCTTCTCCAGGGGATCTTTCCAATCCAGGGATCAAACCCAGGTCTCCTGTATTGCAGGCAGATGCTTTACTGTCTGAGCGCCCCATTATTAACTATGTTTGCAGTGATTTGCAATTTTGCTTTCCTTTAAGACACATGTGACTCCACATGCGTGTCTCTGGGTGTTCAGTCATGTCCAATTCTTTGCGACTCCATGGACTGCAGCCTGTCAAGTTCCTCTGTCCATGGGAATTTTCAGGCAAGAATACTGGAGTGGGTGGCCATATCTTTATCCAGAGGATCTTCCTGTCCCAGGGACCAAACTCGCATCTTCTGTGTCTCCTGCATTGGCATGAAGATTCTTTACCACTGAGACACCAGGGAAGCCTTATTCTACATGATTACTCTCTTCTCATCATTGCCCCAGCATATATTTTTCCTAAAATAAATCTTATTGCATCACTTCTCTTCTCAAAATTCTTGTGGATTTCTTTTTTCAATAATGCATAATGGTCTGGTCCCAATTCAGTGAGTTGTCATATACAAATTACACTGGGCAACAGGTGTTCAAAGCACATCAGTCCCTTGTGTAACTTTATCTGGGACTCTTCAACTCATATATTATTTACTCTGCCCCTAGTGAACCCCTCCCAGTTAACTGAATGTTATTCCAAGGGCAGCCCTTTCTACTGCTCTATACCTCTGTATTTCTACTGGTCCAAATAGTTACTCATCCTAGACCCCTGTATTAGTTTCAAAGGGAGGATCCACTGTTGTTCTGATCTGGAGTAGTTACTGCCTCCTCTCCATTCTTGTCATTCATTTGAATGATGCTGAAACAGGGGGTTATGGGTCTTATCATTTGCACATTTTCAACACCCCTAAAAACATTGCATGCAATAAGGTCTATATGTGATTTCTGAAATCTTGATGTGGAAATAACACAGACATTTATTTATGGAACTGAATAAATCATGGTTAGCCTTTAGAAGTAGTCCCAGGGGGCTCATTTATAAAATATATATTTACCTTTTAAATATTGACATCCCTACAGCTGGCATGGTAAACAATTCAACTGGCAGGAGAAACATAGCAGTAGGGGGGAGATGAGTTTAAGATATAATTTTGATTGCGTATGGTTGACTAAGATGACATGGAGCAGGTATTTAGAAAGTATTTGCACTGACATTTTACAAAAATTCAAATATCTTATAAATGACTTTTGATAATGTTCTTCCAAGAAATTGTGAGTGGATAATCCTCTACCCAGGTGAACACAGGACCTGGGAAATCTCAAGAGTTCTAGGACAGCAGGAGATTAAGAGATGTCTCGGGTTGTTTAATTGTAAACACTTCATTGGTTTTAGGAACACTTTAATCCATCCTACTTATAGAATTTCTACACACTTAGGTTAGCCTTGTGTCCTATTTTTAGCTTATTGAGAAATGTAACTTCCAGATGTGCTTTTGGTTATGCCAAAATTCTGCAACCAACAAGTTTACAGTCTGTACAAATTGCAGAAATGTGACTAACAATTTAAATGTCAAACTAAGGGTTTTAGCATAATATGTACATTGAACTTTTAAAAGTCATACAGTACTAAAAGTATTATTTGGAAAATATGCTTGCATGTGCTAAGTTGCTTCAGATGAGTTCAACTCTTTGTGACCCTATGGACTGTAGCCCACAAAGTTTTTCTGTCCCTGGGATTTCCCAGGCAAGAATACTGGAGTCAGTTGCCATGCCCTCCTCCAGGGGATCTTCCTGACCCAGGGATAGAACTCGTGTCTCCTGCATTGGCAGGCAGATTCTTTAACACTGAGCCACCTGGGAAGCTGGATGTAATATCAGTTCTTTTTTCTTGTAATTCACATGCCTATGCCCAAACCCAGCCTGTTCCCTGGAAATAGTGATTTTCACTTCTTTATTTTAATCCCTCTATTTTAGGCTATATGTTAATGATTTATTCTTACATTACCAGTTTTAGACAGTGTATGTCTTTTGGCTTTTTGTTTATCTGCTAAAGGATTTCTCTCTTTTCCAAAAGCATTCTCATCTGTTTTCTTTATTCATATAAAATATGACTCCATTATTTTGTATTATCATTTTATCACTTTGCATTATTTTCATTCTGAATACCACAGTCTATGTTGGCACAAGTGGTCTAGAATGATTATTTTCTTTTTGGTATAATTATGTTTAAACAATGACTTTTCTTTAATTTTTTTTTTCTTTTTCATATAACTGCTGCTAAGGTATGGTAAAGAATCTGCCTGCAATACAGGAGACCCAGGTTTGGTCCCTGGTTTGGGAAGATCCCCTGGAGAAGGGAATGGCAATCCACTATAATATTCTTACTTAGCGAATCACATGGACAGAGGAGCCTTGTGAGCTATATAGTCCATGGGGTCACAGAGTCAGACACGATTGAGCAACTGCCACTTTCACTAAATACTCTGATATAATTGTCAGTCACCTAGAAATTACTGTCAATATATTTAAACATTTGAAATGATTTCTCAGTGTTGTTTTGTTTTGAAGAAATCCCCTCACCATGGATGCCACCCTTTTGATATTACTTGGTTTCTTGACCCGGTATCTACTACCATGTTCTTCAGCTGGATCTCCTGTTTTCAGAGTCACAGATCTTTATTTCCAATTTACTGTCTCTTTTTAGTGGTGCACACTTTCTAGACATTCTTGCATAAGAGGAGAGTGTGTGCATGCTCAATCGCTAAGTTGGGTCTGACTCTTTGTGACCCCATGGACTGTAGCCCACCAGACTCCTCTGTCCATAGGATTTCCCAGGTAAGAATACTGGAGCGGGTTGCCATTTCCTCCTCCAAGAAATCTTCCCAACCCAGGGATGGAACCTGTGTCCCTGCATTGACGGGTAGATCCTTTCTCACTGAACCACCTGGGAAGCCCATTAAGAGATGGGACCCCATGCCAATTGAAATGGGCTATGTTTCATCGACCCTGTAGCACACTGAGATGTGCTATGCTAGGATGTGACCTCCAAATCTCAAATGAGTGCCTCTTTTAACGGGCAGCCTCTCTAACATGGGCAGCAGGGAATGGTGCTCATTGTGGTCAGCCAGGGACCCAGGTAGCTGCAGGAGTCTCCATGAGCTTTCACCTTTTCCAACCAGTGGGAATGGGAGGAGAATGTGGCCAACCTCATACTCGCTGTTAGGGCTCTGAAAAAATAAAAAAGTGGCACACTTTATTTTCACTTACTTCCCTCAGTCAAAATAAGGCACATGTCCAACATCCAGACATAAAGTATGGGAAAAGGTCCTACTCTGTGCTGGGGAAGTATTGGAACTATTCAGGGAAACAGAAATAAGGAAAATATATAATGCAAAAATGCTCAGCCTATATGAAGCTCTATAAGTGATCACAACCCCACTGAGCCTTCCTGGGCACAGACCCACTGCATATCCTCTGCTTTAGGACCTCTCTGAGGTATCTAGATAATGGTATTTGATGCACATTTCCTGAGTTATTTTGCAGATGTGAAAAACTTCCCCTCAAATGGAGATGTTTCATGCCTGATGAGCACATAGCCACAGGCCTTCTGAAGCTTGAGACCTGATAATGTTAACCCCTGTGACTCCATCCAGCTGCTTCGTCTTCACCCCATCAGAGAATTGTACAGGAGAGCTGATCACACACCCTGCTTCCCCTCTCCCTTACCTGGATTTTAAAGATGCTTTGCCAAAACCTTTCTGGGAGCTCAGGGTTTTTAGAGCACAAGTCACCAGTCTCGTGTCTGACTCTTTTTTTTTTTTTCTACTCAATATTTTTTTTTTATTAGTTTTGCCTTACAATGACATGATATCACCATGGGTTTACATATGCTCCCCCTCCAGAACCCTCTTCCCTCCTACATCCTCCCTCCCCCAGGGAAATCTAGTTGCACCAGCCCTGAGCATCAATCCTGGGCTGACGATTGATTAGACATATGGTAATTAACATGTTTCAATGCCATTCTCCCATATCATCCCACCCTTTCCCTCATCCACAGAGTCCACGAGTCTATTCTATACATCTGTGCTCCTTTTTCTGTCTCGCATGCTGGGCTCTCTTTACCATCTTTCTAAATTCCATATATATGGGTTAATATACTGTATTGTTGTTTTTGCTTCTGGCTTACTTCACTCTGGATAATGGGCTCCAGTTTCGTCCATCTGAGTAGAACTGATTCAAATGAATTTTTTTTTTAATGCTGAGTAATATTCGTGTCGATTCTTTAAGACCCCATGGACTGTATAGGCCATCAGCCTCCTCTGCCCGTGGAATGCCAGGCAAAAATACTGGAGTGGATTTTATTCCCTTCTCCAGGGAATCTTCCAATCCCAGGAATTATCTGGGTTTCCCGCAATGCAGCCAGATTCTTTACTGTCTGAGCCACCAGGGAAGCCTACTTTGTCTGCTACTTGGACCCTTATCACTCAAAGTGTGTGTTCTGTCAGTCTGAAGGTCCTTGCTTTCCTTTGTCTGCATATAGACCCCCACTATTTATAAGATGTGTGATTTCCTGCCACCTGGCCCCCTACCCCTACTTCTCTGCTCATACCTAGTTACCTGCCTGCTGGAACACAATTAATGTCAAGATGCAGGTTGGTCTCAAAGGGTCGCAGAGAGACAGGACTGAGCAACTGAACAACAATGAGAGCCAGACAAAGAAAGGTGGTGAGAGGTGGGAGTCTCCTGGGTCCAAATGTAACCTTTAGCTTACTGAGCTCTCATTATAATAAGATTAGCCTTGCAGATTAGAAGTATTTATCACGTGCTGATGCCATGAAGCTTCTGATCTAAGCTTAATAGGGACAAAATCCCTTCTCCCCTCAGGAAAATGGAGCCAGGAAGAAAATCAGGGAAGATAACCCCAAAACTCTTCCTTCCCAAGTGAATATTCCACGCCTTCATTTGTACGCTCCTCATAACCCGCTTGTCTGGGCAGCAGCTTCTTACCTGTCTGCCCACTCTCCAGAGAGTGTACATGCCTGCTCAGTCACTTCAGTCCTGTCCAACTCTTTGAAATCCTATGGACTGTAGCCTGCCAGACTCATTTGTCCATGAGATTCTCCAGGCAAGAATGTTGGAGCAGGTTTCCAGTTCCTCCTCCAGGGAATATTCCTGACCCAGGGACTGAATCCATGTCTCCTGTGTCTCTGGCATTGGCAGGCAGATTCTTTATCACTGTGCCACCTGGAAAATCCTCTGAGAGTGTATCTTTACTTAAATAAATTTTCACTTTACTTTCCTGGACTTCCTGGGTGGTTCAGATGGTAAGGAATCTGCCTGCAGTGTGGGAGACCCAGGTTCCATCCTCTCTGCATTGTCTCTGAATTCTTTCTTGATGAAGAAAGAACCTTAAATTCACTGGCAACAGTTAGACTGTCTGGATTCTACCAATCAGGTCAAAGACACAATTAACTGCCTCTCCAGTGTTTTCATTTTCCCAATTTCTTTCATATTTAGCAACCATTCCTTCAATGCTCTGTGCAGATAAGGACATTATGTCCCCAGCTACACTGCTGGTCATATTGTATCTCTCTTTAGGACATGACAACACTTACTCATACTCAATCTGATTCATTTATTTTCTTTTTAAAATTAAATTTTATTGGAGTATAGTTGATGTACAGTGTTGTATTAGTTTCTGCTGTATAGCAAAGTGAGTCAGTTATACGTATATCCACACTTTTTAGATTCTGTTCTCATATAGGTCATTATATGGTGTTGAATACAGTTCCCAGTGCTATAAAGTAGGTTCTGTTTAGCTATCGATTTTATATATAGTAGTGGGTATATGTCAATCCCAATCTCTCAATTTATCCTCCTCCCCTCTCCTTTCCTCCTTGATAACTATAAGTTTGTTTTCCATGTTTGTGACTCTATTTCTATCTTTGAAATAATTTCCTTTGTACCATTTTCTTTAGACCCCGCATACAAGCAATATTATATAAATGTGTCTTTATGTGATTGATGTCACTCAGTATGATGAGCTCTAGGTCTATCTATGTTGCTCCAAATAGCTTTATTTTGGTCTTTTTTTATGGCTGAGTAATATTCCATTACATATATGTCTTGCTGCATCTTCTTTATCTATTTCTCGGTAGAAGTTGGGTTCACGTCTTCATCTCTCTTTCCAAACAATATTGCTTACAACTGAGGATGCCTTTTTCCTGTACATACTCTACCAATGATGTTCTGCTTGTCACTTCTCCCCTATACTCATGATAAATAATATCAATCACAATAATGACCAAGTTAAAAGATTATTGAGAAGCAGTTATAATAAGATAGTGTGTGGGTGTGTGTTAGTCTCTCAGTCGTGTCTGCCTCTTTACAACCCCACGGACTGTAGTCACCAGGCTTCTCTGTCCATGGAGTTCTCCAGGCAAGAATAGTAGAGTGGAGAGCCATTCTCTTCTCCAAGGGATCTTCCCAATCCAGGGATGGAACCTGGATCTCCTACAGAGCAAATTCTTAATTGTCTGAGCCATCTTACATTTAACTAGACCTTGCCTTTAATGTTCCATGTGTCTCCAAATGATCAAAATCACCAAGTTAATGTGATTACTTGCTGTGCTACAGTATTTTGTCTGGGGTCTGAACTGGAATGAGGATGAGCTTCAGTTCTTTCTGTGCACAGGTCCACTACCTCTTAGCAGCCCGACTTTTAGACTCAGTCACAATTATTTTGGCTACAGAACCCTCCCAAACTCGTGATAGTAATGTCCTTATTGAAAAAAAAAATCCCACTATCAAGCTATTGATAAAAATGACAAGATGCTATTATAATTGCTGTTTCTATTTTAGATTGACATTGAGCTCCTCTTTAGCATAATCTTTCTATCATTTGGAGATCCACAAAGTTGTATCAGAGCCTAAATGATTTTTAACTTGATTGATGAGTAGATCATTTTCGACAGAATCAAAAGCTTTTTTTTTTTTTACAGTTAATTTCACTGCCATCTATTGATTTTTCACAATAATGTGAAACTAGAGGAAAACATTCACAATGTAATGCATACTGGTTGCCATGAAGAATGCAAATGTGCATAATGATTGATGATCCATTTATCCAAAGTTAGAAAGTTTAAAACAGGCCCTCAGTAGTATGTTGAAAAAAAAAAAATCTACTGGTGTATGTAAGGAAACAAGGATATCCTTTTATTTAATATTTAATAAACTTGAAATATGTTCAAACCTCCAAAGCAAAAAAAAAGCAGTTTCTCATCTCACTAAAGAGCAGATATAAAATAATGTGGATATTTAATAATGGCATTTTGGTATAATGCCATTTGGTATAATAATTTAGAAAAATGATTCATGCAAACATTTGTGTACTTTGAAAGCATAGGGACAAGGTTTTGGTTGCTATTTGGAAGTTGCATGTGTAGTATTATTGAAACCTACAGTTTATTCCATTTTAATCCTTGTCTCTTTAATTAAAGCTAATATTTCCTCTGCTTTTGGTTACTGATGGTTGAGACTTTTAGATTTATTTAAAAATATTTTCTTTAACTAGATCTTAGTACCTAATAAAGTCACAAAGAGACAAACTATGAGTCCAGAAGCTAATACACTGTCACTAATTAAAAAAAAAAACTTTCCAAAACATATCAGATTTTGAGGAATAATGAATAATAGTGATCTTTTTTTTTTCTTTTATTGTGGCCTCATTTGAGCAGAAACATTTGTGCTATCTGATTTATTTAAGTCCCTCCCTGGAGTTTTCCTATACCTTTAACAATCTAGGGATACCTGTCAGTGTGTTTGTACCACATATATAAATTGAGACTCCACATTCAAATGTGTCAAAGCTTTATTTATTCATCCATTGTTTTATTTTCAGCCATTCATTGATTTACTTGCAGAATAACTTTTCCAAGGCAGAGCTTTGGACAACAGGGAAGTAAGCTTTGTTGATTCTCTCTTGGGTCAAATAGAAAAAAAAAATATCTTCTTTAAAGAATAGGGCTACTTCCTTCCAAATTCCTATCTTGAAAAAGCTTATCTCAGTTCTACTGAACATTTCGATGTTGTACTCATGCCTCTAGCTAGACTCTCCGCTCTTGTTTGCCATATCAAGGAAGCTGACCTGTTTAGATGGCATCAAGGCTCTTCCTTGCCCCCTGCCCTGTTTTTGTGAAGCATCATCCACAACTAAATGGGGAGAGAAGGGTGAGGTCAGTGTGATTAGTTGTAACCCTGGATGCTCCTCTACAAAGCTGCCTTTCTCCAGCTGGCTACAACTGTAGTAGAATATCCCACAATATGTCAAGTAGTCCTTTCACAAAACCTTCTCCATTTCTGGGTCCAGGGTCTACAGTCTTCAGGTGTAGAGTTATTACCAGCCCAACCGACCAGTCCAGGATACTGCAAGATCTAGTGTGAGCTCGCCACCATTTATCCAAATTTACAAAATCAATCATTTTATCAATACCTCTTCAAAGTCTCTTAATTTGAGTATGCCATATGTTTCTAATTTGTGGCTGACTCAAGAATCCTAAAGTCAGGAATTTATTAATATAGAAATGCGTATTTTTTTAAATTTTGTTTTATTTGGTCGAGCATCTCTCTCCACGTGTGTGTGTGAGTTACAAGAGTGAGAGCATTCCCTACTGTCATACAGACAGAAAATTATTACCATTATGTGTCAGAGGTACGTAGGTGACTGGAGCACAGGATGGAAAGGTTTTATTCTCTGTGTCCTAACTGTGAAGTGTATAAAGTCAGAGCCCATGAATCTAAGGACTATTTTTTTAAATTAATTTTTGTTGGAGTACAGCTGCTAAAGCAACTAAAGAATGGTGTTAATTCCTACTGGACAGTCAAACAAATCAGCTTTAGGTGTTACAAGTCCTTTTGTACTTCCTTCCAGTCACCACAGGGCATTAAGTAGGGTTTCCTGTGCTGCAAAGTATGTTCTCACTTTCTATTTTGTACAGAGTATCAATGGACTTGATCGTGCTATCTTTTATTTATCTAAAATAGTCAAGGACTATTTTAGATAAATAAATGAGAATATGGCCAAATCCATCTTAAATTTTGGGGAATGACTATGGATTTGTAGTATAGCCTAAGTCAGGTAAGTTGATTCCTCCAGTTCCATTCTTCTTTCTCAAGATTGTTTTGGCTATACGAAGTTTTTTGTATTTCCATACAAATTGCGAAATTATTTGTTCTAATTCTCTGAAAAAGACCTCTGGTAGCTTGATAGGAGTTGCATTGAATCTATAGATTGCTTTGGGTAGTATACTCATTTTCACTATATTGATTATTCCAATCCACGAACACGGCACATTTCTCCATCTGTTTGTGTCCTCTTTGATTTCTTTCATCAGTGTTTTATAGTTTTCTATACACAAGTCTTTTGTTTCTTTAGGTAGAAATACTCCTAAGTATTTTATTCTTTTTGTTTCGATGGTGAATGGAATTGTTTCCTTAATTTCTCTTTCTGTTTTCTCATTGTTAGTGTATAGGAATGCCAGGGATTTCTGTGTGTTGATTGAAAGTGAAGTGTTAGTTGCTCAGTCATGTCCAACTCTTTGAGACCCCATGTCTGTCAATGGATTCTCTAGGCAAGAATATTGGCGTGGGTTGCCATGTCCTTTTCCAGGGGATCTTCCTGACCAAGGGATGGAACCGGGGTCTCCTACATTTCAGGCAGACTCTTTACCATCTGAGCCATCAGGGAAGCCCTTTGGGGACTGAGCTATTCTTTATTCAGTTGAATTGGGTTTTCCTTTTAGGGTAGATAACCAAATTATCAAAAAAAAAAACCAACTTCTTACAATTGGTGCTGTGCTAGAAATTGTCTGAAACTATCATAATTTTAATGACAAATGGCCAGATGAATAAAATATTTGGCTCACAAATTCTCATGTAAATTGTAACAGACTAAAGATGCATACAGGGAAGGTAATAGTTGAGACAAGATCAGTTGAGACAAGCACTTAAAAGGCATGAAAGTGAAAGTGACAAAAACTAACAGATTGGCAATTGCTCAAGTCATCCTACAAATGCTAACATTTCTAAGGCAGTTCCTTGGCTTTCTGAGATATGCAGGTACACAGAAAGGCTGCTGGAGGTCCAGATTTATATGAGGAACATCTACGAATCATCCTGAAGTACACATTATTCTGAACCAGGTTAGAATGACCTTCTGCAGACAAAAATGGTTTCCATAGTACCAGGTACAGATAAAATAGTCAAATTTTCCTAAGTTGTGCCTTCACTGCAATATTATTCTTCCTTGTGGCAAAATATTTTAACTTTTATCTGTTTTTGTCCAGGTAGAATTTATTATAGAGGTGATTTCATTTGCCTATGTAAAGATTTTCTATTTTGCCTTTTCAAGGATATGTATAGAAAATTCCAGACCTTATTTTTATAGACGTAAGTCTATAAAAAGAGTACACACAGGGTTTTTTTAAGTTTCAGTATTTCAGGCAAAAAAATGTCATTATACAGTGTGAGTCTATTATTAACAGTGATCTTCTGATTTTCAGAAGGAAAATAAAGTTAAAAGATTTAGTAACAGGTCAAGATGAAGAGGAAAATATCAGTTTGCTCAGAACTGTATTTTAAAAATAGTAGCAACTAGAGCGGAAATGATTTGATTGTTTGTTTGAGAAAGGCATAGGCATGGTTCAAAGACCTTTGTCTGGGCTAATGCAGGCTTTTTTCACACATTTTCCCATACATTTTCTACTCTGCATGTGTGCTGAGTCACTTCAGTCATATCTGATTTTTTGCGATCCTCTAGACTAGCTCTCCAGTCTCCTCTGTCTATGAGCTTCTCCAGGCAAGAACAAGGAAGTGGGTTGCTGTTTCCTCTTCTGAGGGATCTTCTCAACCCAGGAATCGAACCCATGTCTCTTTCATCTCCTGAATTGACAGGTGAGTTCTTTACCACTAGCACCACCTGGAAAGTGGGAAAATGTGGAATCTTTACCTATCTGTTTTATATTTTTAAAAAAGATGTATACTCATATTAGTATGTTAATATTTTCCACTCTAGTAGCAGACTAACATAAGCATAATATATTTTATAAAAAAGCAAAAACAAAAACATAGGTAAAGATTCCACATTTTCTTATGATTTTCCATAGATGTCATAACTGCCACCATTTGGAATAAAATAATGCATTTTTATTACTATTATTTCTAATATTTTTATTATTACTATTTCTGATATTTTCTATATTATACACACATTTTATATATGCACAAATATTATATCTCTTTAGACATGTATAGAATTTTTTTTTCAAAATTATGTGGACTATTATGAAAGAAAGAAGAAAGTGAAATGGCTCAGTCATGTCCGACTCTTTGCCACTGCATACATTGTAGCCTGTCAGGCTCCTACACCCATGCGATTTCCTAGGCAAGAATATTGGAGTGGGTTGCCATTTCCTTCTCCAGGGTATCTTCCTGTCCCAGGGATTGAACCTGGGTCTCCTGTGCTTTGACTAGAAAAACGATAACTTTGATTAGAAAAACCATAGCTTTGACTAAATGGACCTCTGTTATTAAAGTAATGTCTCTGCTTTTAAATATGTGGCCTAGATTTTTCATAGTTTTTCTTCCAAGGAGCAAGCTTCTTTTAAATTTATGGCTGCAGTCACCATCTGCAGTGATTAAGGAGCTCAAGAAAATAAAGTCTCTCACTGGTTCCATTGTATCCCATCTATTTGCTCTGAAGTGATGGGACCAGATGCAGTGATCTTAGTTTTCTGAATGTTGAGTTTTAAGTCAGCTCAGCTTTTTCACTATCTTCTTTCACTTTCATCAAGAAGCACTTTAGTTCCTCTTCGCTTTCTGCCATAAGGGTTGTGTCATCAGTATATCTGAAGATATTGATATTTCTCCTGGCAATCGTAACTCCAGCTTGTGCTTAATCCAGTTTGGCATTTCACATGATGTACTCTGCATCAGTTCAGTTCAGTCACTCAGTTGTGTCCAACTCTTTGAGACCCCTTGGACTGCAGCACACCAGGCCTCCCTGTCCATCACCAACTTGTGAAGTTTACTCAAACTTATGTCCCTTGAGTTGGTGATGCCATCCAATCATCTCATCCTCTGTTTTCCCCTTCTCCTCCCGCCTTCAATCTTTCCCAGCATCAGGGTCTTTTCCAGTGAGTCAGTTCTTCATATCAGGTGGCCAAAGAATTGGAGTTTCAGCTTCAGCACCAGTCCTTTCCTTTAGGATGGACTGGTTGGATCTCCTTGCAGTCCAAGGGATTCTCAAGAGTCTTTTCCAACACCACAGTTCAAAAGCATCAATTTTTTGCCATTCAGCTTTCTTTATATGCCAAAGCCTTTGACTGTATAGATCACAATAAACTGTGGAAAATTCAGAAAGAGATGGGAATAACTGACCACCAGACCTGCCTCTTGAGAAACCTGTATGCAGGTCAGGAAGCAACAGTTAGAACTGGACATGGAACAGACTGGTTCCAAACAGGAAAAGGAGTACATCAAGGCTGTATATTGTCACCCTGCTTATTTAACTTATATGCAGAGTACATCATGAGAAACGCTAGGCTGGATAAAGCACAAGCTGGAATCAAGACTGCTGGGAGAAATATCAATAACTTCAGATATGCAGATGACACCACCCTTAAGGCAGAAAGTGAAGAAGAACTAAAGAGCCCATTGATGAAAATGAAAAATAGGAGAGTGAAAAAGTTGGCTTAAAGCTCCACATTCAGGAAACTAAGATCATGGCATCTGGTCCCATCGCTTCATGGCAAATAGGTGGGGAAGCAGTGGAAACAGTGGCTGACTTTATTTTCTTGGTCTCCAAAATCACTGCAGATGGTGATTGCAGTCATGAAATAAAAAGACGCTTAGTCCTTGGAAGAAAAGTTATGACCAACCTAGACAGCGTGTTAAAAAGCAGAGACATTACTTTGCCAACAAAGGTCTGTCTAGTCGAAGCTATGGTCATCTTTTCAGTAGTCATGTGGATGTGAGAGCTGGTCTATACAGAAAGTTGAGTGGCGAAGAATTGCTTTTGAACTGTACTATGCATAGAAGTTAAATAATCAGAGTGACAATATACAACCTTACCTTGACATACTCCTTTCCCAATGTGGAACCATCTGTTTTTCCATGGCAGGTTTTAACTGGTGCTTCTTGACCTGCATACAGTAACTTTGCTACTGTTTGGTCTAGTTGTAAAGATTTCACCTGCCAGTGCAGGAGACATGGGTTTGATTCCTGGGTTGGGAGGATCCCCTGGAGAAGGAAATGGTGACCCACTCCAGTATTCTTTCCTGAGAAATTCCAGATATAGAGGAGTCTGGTAGGCTATAGTCCATAGGAGCTGCAAGAGCTAGACAAAACTTAGTGACTAAACAACCAAAATGTTTATAAAATAGATAAAGCAAAATGCATCAAAGAATTAAGTCAAATTATGGAAACACTACCATGTATGATCAACTTGTTATATAATGCAAAAAAATGAGTTAATTTATAAAAATTTTGTTTAAACAACAAATCCAGCATTCACAAGGTATTTAAAATGACTAAATTATAATAAACCATTATAAGTTAGATGTCTATAGGTCATGCTAAAAAATAAAAATAAAAGCCTTATAAAGCAGTTTGTCATTTGTACTGGATGTTGAAAAAATACCATACATGATATATGGCAATCATTGTGATTCTGGAGATGGCATTCTAAAATGGATATAAAAAGTCATTTTATAAGGAAAATTGCTATATAGTACACAAAACAATGGCTTTTTGTGAGCAATATAGCTCTTCTGCATCAGAATAAGGTAGCATATTGGAATTTCTTATATTTGTAATAAGTGTACAAAGTACAAAAATTACTGGAATTGTACCAACCTTTCAGATGTATTATAGCTGGTGAAAAAAATAAGCCTCTCCAAGAATGGAAGATAAACCATATACATTAGTAGGCTTAAAAGCCTTGTAAGTATCTATACAGTGCTTAGATTCCTGTTTCCTTGTTTTATTGTGAAAGTAAGTCTTGAAAACTTCTAAACCCTCCATTAAAGATATAATTTTATGATTTTATGGTTATGCCAATGACTTCTCACTAGAGAAAATATATTAACTTTGAGTTTAAAATGTAATAAAACATGATTTACAAACAGATAACTAGTTAATGTGAGTAGAGATTAGTTAATATGAGTTTGGAAGTAAGTAACAGAAAAGACAACTTACATTGTTATGAAAGACTAGGATAGTTCTTGGCTCATATCAAGTAAATTTTTATATGAAATAGATGTCAGAACAATTGAAAAGGGACCCCAGAGCCCTTCTGACTCCTGTTATCATTGTACAGTGTTTCTTTCTTAACTCTGATTGATGTCTTTGTGGTGGTAAGATACTGCAGCAAAATTTAGGCCAACTTGCTTCCTCATTAAGTCTTGTCAGATTATAACAATGCTTCCTGAAGTCCTCCCAGAAAAGATAAGGCGCCTTTCTTCTCGGAAGATGCAAACATGCTACTCTTTACATATCACTGGCCCAAGAAGACCACGTGTTATTTTTTGCTGAAATATTATAATGAGGGTTAAGAAACTTTTATGATGCAGTTTTTCACAACTAGGTCCTTGAAATGGAGGCAAAGTCATGTTGTCTTAAAACTCATATGATGCATGGAAAAGAGTGAGTATCTGAATGAAGCAGAGTTCTGTTTGGAGGAAAATAAAAAGGAAGGGGAAAAGTTGATGTTGGAGAAGTAACAAAATTGTATGATATTCAACGGAAAAAAGTCCACGTGTTAAAATAATACTTCTGGTAGAAACAAAACATTAACTCCACTTACAGGATGACATTATATTTTGTAGAATAAATCTTAGTTCTGAAGAGAGTAGTCTTCACTGCAGTTTCTGAAAACGTGTGTTCTTGATGGTGATCTTATTGATACAGCGTAAACATAACCTAAATAAATTCCAAAAATTTAACAATGAAAAGAAATAAAAAGAAAATCTCCAAAACAGTGAAGATGAAGGCATAAAAATAGCATATAAGTGTTTCAAGTATCATTGCAATGTAAATTATACAGCTAAGAACAATGGAAAAAGAATAAAGTAAAATATAGGTAAGAAGAATAAACAAGTTAATTATATAAGCAGTAGGTGGAAATGAAAGAAACATTTACCACTGACATGGTGGTGATAAAAGATCAAATAAAGTAATAAGGGAGTAAGGGCATAAAAGGTAAATACTAGAACAAAATTATGAACCTATGAACATCATTAAATTCTGAAACAGTTTATGAAGAGCAAAAACATTACATACTGAAACAGCACACATTTTATACATAGAATAATAAGACAGAGCAGACATCAAACTGATTGATTTTATCAATGAATGCAAATGAAAATAGCTCAGCATTCAAAATATATTTTAATTTTCACCTACAGAGAAAGACTTAACTATATGCTGCATATGAAGCACAAACATTTAACAAAGGATAATTCAAATGGCTAAAAATAAATTCATACCAGGAAAATCAAAATGAAAGAAAAGCAGGACTTGTGATCTTCATATCAACCAAATTAAAACAGACATCAAAAAATCACTGAAGGATCTAAGCAAAGACATTATTTAATGTTAAAGCTATAATTTAAAAAAAATTATAAACAGAAACATGCAAGCATCAGATAGCACAGGTACTTTAAAAATCAGAAATTGCTGTAGATTTAAGGGATTATAGATGGAAGGAAGCACCCCTGCAGGAGGACATGGCAAGCCACTCCAGTATTCTGGCTTGGAGAATCCCATGGACAGAGGGGACTGGCAGGCTGCAGTCCATGGGGTTTCAAAGAGTCAGATATGGCTGAAGCAACTTAGCATGTATGCAGATGGAAATACACTAATAAAAATGTTTTAAAATTGCAAGATATTAAGCCACTAATATAAGCATGAAACAAATAAAATTGACAAAATATAAACAGAGGTAGAAAAACTAGCTGCATTTTGATAAGGTGGATAGCAGATGCATTCCAAATAGTACACCCCAGTAAGACAGAATAAGTCGTCTTTTCATGTGTACTTTGAACATTCACAAAAATTGTTCATATATAGGGATATAAAGAGATTATGAATGAATTCCATGTCATATACTAGAAATATTTTTAATCTCAAAAATAAATGCATTAAAATTAAACATCTAATAAAGTTGATAAACCAAAAAAGGCTATTTTGTCAATTTATTCTAGTAACAAAAGCAAATAAATATATTGCATTAACATATTTTGATTGGCTGATAAGACAACATTCATTCACTTGAAGGATCTTTAAATTAATTCAAAGAGAAATGTTGTACACACATCCCTTCTTAAAGACCACTGAGTAAAATTATGTAAATTTTAAATGTTCATCAAATGCACATTTTAAATAGGGACACAACAAATACTGATAATATAACAAAAATTTAACACAGTACTCAGAACCTTTGAATTGGTGCTTTTGAACTGTCGTGTTGGAGAAGACTCTTGAGAGTCCCTTGGACTGCAAGGAGATTCATCCAGTCCCTCCTAAAGGAAATCAGTCCTGAATATTCGTTGGAAAGACTCATGCTGAAACTGAAGCTCCAATACTTTGGCCACCTATTGCAAAGAACTGACACATTGGAAAAAACCCTAATGCTGGGAAAGATTAAAGGTAGGAGAAGAAGGGTAGAATGAGATGGTTGGATGGCATCAACGACTCCATGGACATGAGTTTGAGCAAGCTTCGGGAGATGGTGATGGACAGGGAAGCCTGGCATGCTGCAGTCCGTGGGGTCACGAAGAGTTGGACACGACTGAGTGACTGAGCCAAACAGAACAAAACAGCACCTTTATGTGAATTAAGATCATAGAGTTCAAGCGTGTTGTTTCTGGTAAATTAACAGCACAACACAGAAACAGTTTGTCTCATCTAGAGGAATAGAGGGCAGCTACGGACAGGTAACATGTGTTTCATGTTCCCCCTGCCCATTCTTTACCACTTGAGCCACCTGGGGAAACCCTCCTGATGCCACACTGTATTTCAAATAAAGTCTAACTTACTTCATTTCATTATACTAAAGTTCATAATCTTGGTTTTGAAAATGTACTGTGGTTGTATAAGATATTAACATCAGTGGAATATAAATAAAGGTATGAATAAATAGATAAATAGGAATATAAATGAATACATAAATATGAATAAAAGGTATATGAGGACTTTATGTACTAGTTTCAAAACTCTTGTTCAAGTTTATTTCAAAACAATTTTGAAATGAAGTGAGCTTAAACTTAATATTTTCAATATGTTTGCAACAAATATGAAATGCAGAGCATTTTCGTAAAACTTATTGTAAGTTTCTTAGAATTTAAAAACTGTAAATAATATTAAAAATCTATTAAACAGTTAATGCTTGAAATGGGATATGTAAATTAAAATTACAGAATTTGTTAAAAATAATCATGCTAAAGAGAAAACATGTTACAACTTTTGGAGTGTATTTTAAGCAGTAGAATCATATTTTAAAACATAAACACAAACAAAAATAAGAAAATAAGTGAATAAAAAATGAATTCAAATCTAGTCTCAACCACAGCAAGAAAGAAAGTGCAAAGATGGAAATAATAAATACAAAGCTAATTTCTAATATAAAATTAGAAACTTGGGATTAGCGGATACATATTTCCATTAGAAGATAAATAGATAATGGGGCATATTATATAGCATAGGGAATCGTATTCAATATCTGGTAATAAACCATGATGTAAAATAATACCAAAAAGTATTTTTTCGGGGTTGTAAAGAGTTGGACATGAGTGAGCGAATGAACTGAAATTCATAAATGTCTATTGTATAAAGAATAACACATAATGTATACATTTTACATGTATAATGCAAAATACAATGATAATATTTAAAAATAAAAAAATACATTAATGCATTTGCATGCACATATATTGATGAGTATAATTAATATTAGAAAATTTTAAGATGGAGGTTGTTTTGTTTAAAAATGGTATCTTAAACAGTGTATGCTTTAGTTATAATGAACAAACCAGGTTTTTCTCACCCTTGGCACTGTTCATATTCGGGGTTGGATAGTTCTTTGTGCCCTGTAGAATTTTCAGCATTGCCCCTGGGTTCTATACACAAGGCAGCAATAAACCCCCAGCTCTGACAACAAGTGTCTCTAGATAGTTTCAAACGTTCCTGCTGAGCTAAATCACCCTGGTGGAGAAATATTGGAACGTATGTTAAGAATATATTTTCTTTCAAAAAGTATTTATATGTATTTTATTAAATATAGTATCTATATATCCACTTTCAGTTGTAATGTTGATTTTTAATATTAGTTTTCAAAAAAATCATTACTGTTGTTTTCATCTGCCCGGGCTTCTATAAAACAGCGCCATAGACTGAGCAGCCTATAAACAGCAGAAATTTATTGCTTATACTCCTGGAAGTTAAAAGTCTGGGATCAGTATGCCAGCATAGTCAGGTTCTGGTGAGAGCTCTCTGGAGTTTCAATATGCTGTCTTTTCCCTGAGTCCTCACATGGCAGAAAGAAACAAAAGGGCTCTCTGGAGCGTCTTTTATAAGGGCACTAATCCCATTTGTGAGGGCTACATCTTCATGGCCGCATCTAAATCTAATTATAAACTACATCTCCAGACACCGTGGCATTGGGGATTAGCTATCAGTAAATGAATCAGGATGGGAGGAGAGGCACATTCAGTTTAAAAGCATGCGTGTGTGTGCTCAGTTGCTTCAGTCACGTCCGACTCTTTGAGACCCTATGGACTGTAGCACATCAGGCTCCTTCTGTCTGTGGGATTCTCCAGGCCAGAAAACTAGAGTGGCTTCTCATGCTCTCCTCCAGGGCATCTTCCTGACCCAGGTACTGAACCTGTATCTCCTGTAATGCAGGCAGATTTTTTACCCACTGAGCCACCTGGGATGCCCAGTCTATAACCATATTTTATACTTAGCAAATAATTTACAACCATGGAACAACTATTGAGGTTTTAAAGAACATATATTACAAAGCATAATTTATGTTGTTATTCTAATTTTTTAAACTTTTACTTAATAAAAGTACATTTAGCACCCACTAATCCAAGCTGTAGGCCAAAATCTATGCTTATCAGTTCTAGAGAGTGTTCTAGAAGCTCACTCTATCAGATGTTCCTTTACAAGCTTACACGTTTGCTTTGTTATACCTATTCCTATGTGGCTTCCCTGGTAGCTCAGCTGGCAAGAATCCACCTGCAATTTAGGAGGCCACAGTTCAATTGCTGGGTCAGGAAGATCCCCTGGAGAAGGGACAGCTTCAGTATTTTGGGGTTTCCCTGGTGGCTCAGTCAGTAAAGAATCTGCCTGCAGTGTAGGAGGCCTAGGTTTGATATCTGGGTTGGGAAGAACCCCTGGAGGCAAGCCACTCCAGTATTCTTGCCTGGAGAATCCCCAGGACAGAGGAGCCTGGCAGGCTGCATTCCATGGGGTAGCAAAGAGCTGGACATGAATGAGTGACTAAGCACACACTATATATGTTTTGCCTTTCAATAGATTCTGTTCTGGAAACACACAAAAAAAACCATGATACCTTATTTATGAAACCTTTCTTGCTAAACTGTTTGATAATTAGCCCACTGTTTGTGCTTTTATACTCTCTATGTTTATCACAACAATTTTGTCTTGTATAGGGTTTATCTTGAATTACTTACATTTTTATCACTTGCACACCTTAAATACAGTCATATCTCAATAGGTATTTGCTGAGTCACTTCTAAGTGATTGGTCACCTCTTTAAAGGCTTTGTATAAATTCCTAGCTAAGCCAAAAGGAATTGGCCTAATTCTGGTTTCTAAACACCCTAAATTCCCTTGGAGAGTTCTGTCTTGTGCATGATTTGCCTTGTGTGGACCCAGGAAGCTATTGAACGTACCTTGTATTTTGTCAGCCCGGATTGGCTTAACAACATTTTTTAAAAGAAGATATCATTAAGTATATTGTAAAGAAATTGACAAAAGAAAGATAAACTACAACTATCAGATGTGATTGTTTTTGGTGATGGTTTTGACATGCCATTGATCGGTATGTCTCTCATAGTGAATCTTATCATTCTTCTCAGATGTGTAATGGGAAAAGACGGCAACCTTGTGTCAAATTGCCATATGACATTGATGTAAGGTTGCTTTTGACAGGAAAATGCAAGTTCCCCAGGTACTGATGAGAATTGTTCTAAAACACACTTTAAATGTCTATATTAAACATATTTTTAAGCTGGAATTGAAAGGATGGAAAAAGTTATTCCATGAAAATGATAAACAAGGGGCGCCTGTACTTGCTTCAGAAAAATTAGACTTTAAGCAAAAAAAAATAATCACAAGAAAAGAAGGCTATTATTTAATCATAAAAGGATCAGTTCATCAGAAAGATATAGCAATTACATATATTCCAACACCAGAGCACCTAAATATACTAAACAAACATTGAAAGATCTGAAGGAAAAGAAAGACAGCAGTACAAGAGTGGAATTATTCAATACTTTATTTTCAATAATGGTTAGAAAATTCAGACAGAAAATCAGTAAGGAAACACAAGTTTGAACAGCACTATAGAACAAATAGAACTAACAGACTGATAGCATTCTGTTCAACAGTAGCAAAATACCTTCTTAAGGGCACTCAAAATAATTCTCCAGGATAGATCACATGTTAACTCACAAAATAGATCTTAACAAATTTAAGAAGATGGAAATCATACCAAGTATCTTTTCTGACCATAATGGAATGAAACTTCAAATCACTGATATAAAGAAGGAAAACTAGAACTCCCACAATATGTGAAAATTAAGAAATTTACTCCTGAATAACCAAAGGGTCAAACAAGAAATTACAAAAGGAATTAGAAAATAATGATATATTTATTTCCCAAGCTCTTTTTTATTTTTATATATTCCCTTTATACAAAAATGGATTGTGGGATGATATGGGAGAAGGGCATTGAAACAAGTTAATTATCATATGTGTAATCAATCGCCAGCCCAGGATTGATGCTCGGGGCTGGTGCAGCGAGATTTCCCGGGGGGGAGGGAGGAGGGAGGGGGGTTCTGGAGGGGAAGCATATGTAAACCCATGGTGATATTATGACATTGTATGGCAAAAACAATAAAAAAAAATGGATTGTGCTAAGTCACTGAATGGTATCTGACTCTCTGTGACTCCATGGACTGTAGCCCACCAGGCTCCTATGTCCATGGAATTCTCCAGGCAAGAATACTGGAGTGGGATGCCATATCCTCCTCCAGGGGATCTTCCCAATCCTGGGACCCAACCCACATCTCCTATGTCTTCTGCATTGGCTGGTGGGTTCTATACCACTAGCACCACTTGGGAAGCCCCCCTCCCGCAAATGGATAACCAGATATAGTAACATTATTTTCAAATATAAAATTTATACATGTGCAATCAAATTTTTGATGATTTATTAAGTATAAATGAACAGATGACCAGTTATTGCAGCGTATAACTGTCAAGGATCTTCATTAGGCCAGCGTCACTGGGAAGTACAACTTTTGCGCTGTGTCTTACAACCCTATGACATCTGCATTTTTATTTTGCCATTCTATGACTAGCTAAACTCACAGATTAAGTGACTTGCCCAATACCCATGGCTGACAAGGGGCAAAATGATCACCTGTGTCAGTTTCACAGCCCAGAAAGCTGCAAATCTTTAGCATCCATGGAGAAAAACCTGCCAGTGGCCACACCATTCCTTACCATCTACAAAAATGTTCCCTTTTGTTACAGAAATAAAAACTGAGGTTTCTGCAATGGAAAACAAAAAGCAATTTTGTTGCTTGCTAATACATAGAATTCTTTCAGAAGCTCCATTTGTTTATTATAACTAATGAATATTCAAGTGCTTCTGTCTTTAAAATAACTTATAAATATCATCTCATAAAACATCATTGAAATGCTATAGTGCTCAAATATAATCATGTGAAATAATGTCATCTTATCACTTCTATTAGAGATTGAATTATCTTTTCAGGTAATAAATTTTTATAAAATGGCTCCAACAGTAAAAATAAAATAAAAAATAAAAAAGTGTGGCATACTTCAAAAATATGGTTAGAGAAAGAATAATTTTTAGTACTTATGCAAGGGAAAAGCAAATGCAGGCATATAGAAAAATGAACATTCTCTGTTGATGAAGTAAAATTTTACATAATGGCACAAAAGTTACTTATATCTGCTTTAGATAAAAGTTAAATTAATTCTTACTTGCATTACTTATTTATTTATTTATTTATTTTTTAAATTGTTTTTGCCATACAATGTCATGATATCACCGTGGGTTTACATATTCTCCCCCTCCAGGACCCCCCTCCCTCCTCCCTCCCCCCCGGGAAATCTCGCTGCACCAGCCCCGAGCATCAGTCCTGGGCTGGCGATTGATTAGACATATGATAATTAACTTGTTTCAATGCCCTTCTCCCATATCATCCCACCCTTACCCTCATCCACAGAGTCCACGAGTCCGAGTCTATTCTATACATCTGCATTACTTTTAAAAATTTACTTATATTCTAATTAAAATATTTATTTGATTAACAATTGATTATATTAAGGAAGACAACAAATGTATATGTTTCTGTAAAGAAACATGTTAGGATTTTGTGGTATATATCAATAAAAGCAAACAAATAGCTGTTCAGGTACTTGAGTGATACATATGAGTGGAAAACAGTGGCTGAACAGAAAAATTCGAGTCATAATTAATAACAAAAGCAATCATTGAAAAATTTCAGTGAATGTGGAAGGGCGTGATGGTCAATCCATTTTCGCCTGTAACATTATTTTGATATCCCTTCTAAGTTGCTGTTTTTTTCTAACAAATTGTTAATACATCACTTTCAATTTTAAGATATAAACCTGTTGCAAAACTTATTCAAAGATATTTTTACAGATCATAATTTGTGAAAGTATATCCAAAGAAATCTTGCTCTACCAAATAATCTTTAAAACAAGCAAAGCAAAACAGATCAAAAACAAGGTAGGAGAATACAAGATGTCTGGGATCATATGTATTTGGAAATTACAAAATGTTTTCCTTATATGGAAAATTATAAATTGTTTTAGTATCATACAGTTCTCAACTACAATAGTAAAATTATGTCAACATTGCTAGAAAAGCTTTAAAAGTAGACTTTCCATCAACTGTAGGAGAGGAATACCCTGGGAATGTAGCAAAGTGATTGGCTATCTTCACTACTCACCTATAAATTAAGAGGAAATAAAGAGCCTCTTGATGAGGGTAAAGAGGAGAGAGAAAAAGCATGCTTAAAAATCAATGTTCAAAAAACTAAGATCATTGCATCCGGTCCCATCACTTCATGATAAATAGATGGGGAAACAGTGACAGACTTTAATTCTTTGGGCTCCAAAATCACTGTGAACCCTGACTGCAGTCAGAAAAAAAAAAAATAAAAGACAAAGTAAATAAAGTTTGCTCCTTGGAAGAAAAGCTATGACAAACCTAGACAGCATATTTAAAAGCAGAGACATAATTTTGCCAACAAATATCCATATAGCCCAAGTGTGGTGTTGGAAAAGACTCTTGAGAGTCCCTTGGACTGCAAGGAGATCCAACCAGTCAATCCGAAAAGAAATCAATCCTGTATAGTCATTGGAAAGACTAATGCTGAAGCTGAAATTCCAATACTTTGGCCACTTGATGCAAAGAACTGACTCACTGGAAAAGATCCAGATGCTGGGAGTGATTAAAGGAAGGGGCAGAAGGGGACAACAGACAATAAGATGGTTGGATGTCATCACCAACTCCACGGACATGAGTTTGATCAAGCTTTGGGAGTTGGTGATGGACAGGGAAGCCTGGTGTGCTGGAGTCCATGGGGTCTCCAAGAGTTGGACATGACTGAGCGACTGAACTGAACTGATCCACATAGTCCAAGTTATAGTTTTTTAGTAGTTATGCACAGATATTAGAGTTGGACTATAAAGAAAGCTAAATGCCAAAGATTTTATGCTTTCTAATTGTGGTGCTGGAGAAGACTCTTTAGAGTCCCTTGGACTGCAAGGAGATCAAACCAGTCAATTCTAAAAGAAACCAACCCTGAATATTCATTGAAAGGACTGATGCTGAAGTTGAAGCTCCAATCCTTTGGTCAGCCGATGTGAAGAGCCAACTTGTTGGAATAGATCCTGATGCTGGGAAAAATTGAGGGCAGGAGGAGAAGGAGGAGGCAGAGGATGAGGTGGTTGGATGGTATCACTAACTCAATGGACATGAGTTTGAGCAATCTCTGGAAGATAGTGAAGGACAGGGAAGTCTGGCATGCTGTGGTTCATGGGGTCACAAAGGGTGGAACACAACTTAGTGACTGAACAAAAACAAAATATAATGACTAAAATTGCTTTTATTTTTTTTTTTTTTTTCTTTTTTTCTTTTTTTTTTTTATTTTCTTATTTTTTTTTTATTTTTTATTTTTTAATTATTGTTTTAGCCATACATGTTATGATATCACCATGGGTTTACATATGCTTCCCCTCCGGGTCCCCCCTCCCTCCTCCCTCCCCCCCGGGAAATCTCGCTGCACCAGTCCCGAGCATCAATCCTGGGCTGGCAATTGATTAGACACATGACAATTAACATGCTTCAATGTCCTTCTCCCATCTCATCCCACCCTTACCCTCATCCACAAAGTCCACAAGTCTATTCTATACATCTGCGTTCCTTTTGTTGTCTCCCATGTTGGGTTCTCATTACTGTCTTTCTAAATTCCATATATATGTGTTAATATACTGTATTGTTGTTTTTGCTTCTGGCTTACTTCACTCTGGATAATGGGCTCCAGTTTCGTCCATCTGAGTAGAATTGCTTCAAATGAATTTTTTTTTAATGCTGAGTAATATTCCATTGTGTATATGTACCACAGCTTTCTTATCCATTCGTCAGTTGATGGGCATCTAGGTTGCTTCCATGTCCTGGCTATTGTAAACAATGCAGCGATGAACATTGGGGTACACGTGGCTCCTTCAATTCTGGTTTCCTCGGTGTATATGCCCAGCAGTGGGATTGCCGGGTCACATGGCAGGTCTATTTGCAGCTTTTTAAGGAACCTCCACACTGTTTTCCATAGTGGCTGTACTAGTTTGCATTCCCACCAACAGTGTAAGAGGGTTCCCTTTTCTCCACATCCTCTCCAGCATTTATTGCTTGTAGACTTTTGGATGGCAGCCATTCTGACTGGTGTAAAGTGGTACCTCATTGTAGTTTTGATTTGCATTTCTCTGATAATGAGTGATGTTGAGCATCTTTTCATGTGTTTGTTAGCCATTTTTATATCTTCCTTGGAGAAATGTCTGTTAAGTTCTTTGGCCCACTTTTTAATTGGGTTGTTTATTTTTCTAGAATGGAGCTGCAGGAGTTGTTTGTAAATTTTTGAGATTAATTGTTTGTCTGTTGCTTCATTGGCTATTATTTTCTCCCATTCTGAAGGCTGTCTTTTCACTTTGCTTATAGTTTCCTTTGTTGTGCAAAAGCTTTTAATTTTAATTAGGTCCCATTTGTTTATTCGTGTTTTTATTTCCAATATTCTGGGAGGTGGGTCATGGAGTATCCCGCTTTGGATTATAGCAGAGAGTGTTTTGCCTATGTTATCCTCTAGGAGTTTTATAGTTTCTGGTCTTATGCTTAGATCTTTGATCCATTTTGAGTTTATCTTTGTGTATGGTGTTAGAAAGTGATCTAGTTTCATTCTTTTACAAGTGGCTGTCCAGTTTTCCCAGCACCACTTGTTAAAGAGGTTGTCTTTTCTCCATTGTATATTCTTGCCTCCTTTGTCAAAGATAAGGTGTCCATAGATGCGTGGATTTATCTCTGGGCTTTCTATTCTGTTCCATTGATCTATGTTTCTGTCTTTGTGCCAGTACCATACTGTCTTAATGACTGTGGATTTGTAGTATAGCCTAAAGTCAGGTAGGTTGATTCTGCCAGTTCCATTCTTCTTTCTCAAGATTGCTTTGGCTATACGAGGTTTTTTGTATTTCCATACAAATTGAGAAATTATTTGCTCTAATTCTTTGAAGAAGACCTCTGGTAGCTTGATAGGAATTGCATTGAACCTATAGATTGCTTTAGGTAGTATACTCATTTTCACTATATTGATTCTTCCAATCCATGAGCACGGTACATTTCTCCATCTGTTTGTGTCCTCCTTGATTTCTTTCATCAGTGTTCTATAGTTTTCTATATACAAGTCTTTTGATTCTTTAGGTAGAAATACTCCTAAGTATTTTATTCTTTTTGTTTCGATGGTGAATGGAATTGTTTCCTTAATTTCTCTTTCTGATTTCTCACTGTTAGTGTATAGGAATGCCAGGGATTTCTGTGTGTTGATTTTATATCCTGAAACTTTGCTATATTCACTGATTAGCTCTAGTAATTTTCTCGTAGAGTCTTTAGGGTTTTCAATATAGAGGATCATGTCATCAGCAAACAGAGAGAGTTTTACTTCTTCTTTTCCAATCTGTATTCCTTTGATTTCTTTATCTGCTCTGATTGCTGTGGCCAAAACTTCCAAAACTATGTTGAATAGTAGTGGTGAGAGTGGGCACCCTTGTCTTGTCCCTGATTTCAGGGGGAATGCTTCCAGTTTTTCACCATTGAGGATAATGTTTGCTGTGGGTTTGTCATATATAGCTTTTATTATGTTGAGGTATGTTCCTTCTATTCCTGCTTTTTGGAGGGTTTTTATCATAAATGGATGTTGAATTTTGTCAAAGGCTTTCTCTGCATCTATTGAGATAATCATGTGATTTTTATTTTTCAATTTGTTAATGTGGTGTATTACATTGATTGATTTGCAAATATTGAAGAATCCTTGCATCCCTGGGATAAAGCCTACTTGATCATGATGTATGATCTTTTTGATGTGTTGTTGGATTCTATTTGCTAGAATTTTGTTGAGGATTTTTGCGTCTAAGTTCATCAGTGATATTGGCCTGTAGTTTTCTTTTTTTGTGGCATCTTTGCCAGGTTTTGGAATTAGGGTGATGGAGGCCTCATAGAATGAGTTTGGAAGTTTACCTTCCTCTGCAATTTTCTGGAAGAGTTTGAGTAGAATAGGTGTTAGCTCTTCTCTAAATTTTTGGTAGAATTCAGCTGTGAAGCCATCTGGTCCTGGGCTTTTGTTTTTTGGAAGATTTCTGATTACGGTTTCAATTTCCATGCTTGTGATGGGTCTATTAATATTATCTATCTCTTCCTGGTTTAGTCTTGGAAAGTTGTACTTTTCTAGGAATTTGTCCATTTCATCCAAATTGTCCAGTTTATTTGCATATAGTTGCTGATAATAGTCTCTTATGATCCTTTGTATTTCTGTGTTTTCTGTTGTGATCTCTCCGTTTTCATTTCTAATTCTGTTGATTTGGTTCTTCTCCCTTTGTTTCTTGATGAGTCTGGCTAACGGTTTGTCAATTTTATTTATCTTCTCAAAGAACCAGCTTTTGGCTTGGTTGATTTTTGCTATGGTCACTTTTGATTCCTTTGCATTTATTTCTGCCCTGATCTTTAAGATTTCTTTCCTTCTACTAGACCTGGGCTTCTGCATCTCTTCCCTTTCTAGTTGCTTTAGGTGTAAAGTAAGGTCATTTATTTGATTTTTTTCTTGTTTCCTGAGGTGAGCTTGTATTGCTATGAACTTTCCCCTTAGCATTGCTTTCACAGTGTCCCATAGGTTTTGAGCTGTTGTGTTTTCATTTTCATTCGTTTCCATGCATAACTGAATTTCATTTTTAATTTCTTCTGCGATTTGTTGGTTATTCAGCAGTGTGTTGTTGAGCCTCCATATGTTGGAAGTTTTGAGAGGTTTTCTCCTGTAGTTGATATCTAATCTCACTGCATTGTGGTCAGAAAAGATGCTTGGGATGATTTCAATATTTTTGAATTTATCAAGGTTAGATTTATGGCCCAGGATGTGATCTATCCTGGAGAAGGTCCCGTGTGCACTTGAGAAAAAGGTGAAATTCCTTGTTTTGGGGTGGAATGACCTATAGATATCAATTAGGTCTAGTTGGTCTATTGTTTCATTTAAAGTTTGAATTTCCTTGTTACTTTTCTGTCTAGTTGATCTATCCATTGGTGTGAGTGGTGTATTAAAGTCTCCTGCTATTATTGTGTTGTTGTTGATTTCCCCTTTCATATTTGTTAGCATTTGCCTTACATATTGTGGAGCTCCTATGTTAGGTGCATAAATATTTATAATTGTTATTTCTTCTTCCTCGATTGATCCTTTGATCATTATGTAATGACCATCTTTATCTCTTTTCACTGCCTTTATTTTAAAGTCTACTTTATCTGATATGAGTATTGCCACTCCTGCTTTCTTTTGGTCTTTATTCGCATGGAATATCTTTTTCCAGCCTTTAACTTTCAGTCTATATGTGTCCCTAGGTTTGAGGTGGGTCTCTTGTAGACAACATATATAGGGGTCTTGTTTCTGTATCCAATTGGCCAATCTTTGTCTTTTGGTTGGGGCATTCAGCCCGTTTACATTTAAGGTAATTATTGATAAGTATGATCCCGCTGCCATTTATTTTATTGTTTTGGGCTCCAGATTATCTATCCCATCGGTGTTTCCTATCTAGGAAAGATCCTTTAGCATTCGGTGGAGGGCTGGTTTGGTGTTGCTGAATTCTCTCAGTTTCTGCTTGTCTGAGAAAATTTTGAATTCTCCTTCAAATTTGAATGAGATCCTTGCTGGGTAGAGTAGTCGGGGTTGTAGATTGTTTTCTTCCATGACTTTAAGTATGTTTTGCCATTCCCTTCTGGCCTGAAGCGTTTCTGATGAGAGATCAGCTGTTATCCTTATGGGATTCCCCTTGTGAGTTATCTTTTGCTTCTCCCTTGCTGCTTTTAATATTTGGTCTTTGTATTTGATATTTGCCAATTTGATTAATATGTGTCTTGGGGTGTCCCGCTTGGGGTTCATTCTATTTGGGATTCTCTGTGTTTCTTGGACCTGAGTGGCTATTTGCTTCCCCAATTTAGGGAAGTTTTCTACAATTATCTCTTCAAGAATTTTCTGATGGTCTTTCTTTTTGTCTTCTTCTTCTGGGACTCCTATGATTCGAATATTGGTGCGTTTAATATTGTCCCAGAGGTCTCTAAGGTTGTCTTCATTTCTTTTAATTCTTTTTTCATTTTTCCTTCTGTTTCATTTATTTCTATCATTCTGTCTTCTATCTCACTTATTCTGTCTTCTATCTCTGTTATTCTACTGTTGCTTTGATTGTTTTTTAGTTTTGCTTTTATCCTAAGAGAAATCATCAATTCATATTTTTAAAATATGAAATTTTCTAGCAAATAAGTATAAGCCTATACATTTTGTTCTCCTTAGACTTTGACTAGCTGAGAAAGCATTTTAAAAATCAAATTATGGGGGTCATTAATTCAATTCTTGAGAGGGCTTATAGCATATATATTTCATTTCAATTAAAATGAATCATTATTGGTGTTGGTGCACGTGTCCTTGGATACATACACAAACTTAAATTTCAAAGGTTATTAATTCCAGGTATACAATTTAATTTAGTAGTAATAAAAAGGTATTGTTACACAAATCTGTATATATTTACATTCTTTACTGCACAATATGTTATAAAATATATTTAGGATTAGGTAGTTACAGCCCTTGTCTTCCGTCTGCTGCATGATAAATACCAAAATGATTACCAGTGGAATTTTACTTATTTATTCTGCTTGTACTGGTCAAGCAGTTAGGTCTGTCTGACTGCTAAAATAAACACTAATTTTAAAAAATACAGATTCAGAAATCTATTGTGTCATTATAGCAGAAAGTGAGGAGGAACTAAAAAGCCTCTTGATGAAAGTGAGAGAGGAGAGTGAAAAGGCTGGCCTAAAGCCCTACATTCAGAAGGCTAAGATCATGACTTCTGGTCCCATCACTTCATGGCAAATAGATGGGAAAACAGTGGAAACAGTGTGAGATTTTATTTTGGGGGTTTCCAAAATCACTGTAGATGGTGATTGCAGCCATAAAATTAAAAGATACTTACTTCTTGGAAGGAAGGTTATGACCAACCTAGATAGCATATTGAAAAGCAAAGACATTACTTTGCCAACAAAGGTCTGTCCAGTCAAGGCTATGGTTTTTCCAGTAGTCATGCATGGATGTGAGAGTTGGACAGTGAAGAAAGCTGAGCACTGAAGAATTAATGCTTTTGAACTGTGGTGTTGGAAAAGACTCTTGAGAGCCCCTTGGACTTCAAGAAGATCCAACAAGTCCATCCTAAAGGGTATCAGTCCTGGGTGTTCATTGGAAAGACTGATATTGAAGCTGAAACTCCAATACTTTGGCCATCTCATGAGAAGAGCTGACTCCTTGGAAAAGACCCTGATGCTGGGAAGGATTGGAGGAGAAGGGGATCACAGAGGATGAGATGACTGGATGGCATAACCGACTCCATGGACATGGGTTTGGCTAGACTCTGGGAGTTGGTGATGGACAGGGAGGCCTGGCGTGCTGCGATTCATGACATCACAAAGAGTTGGACTCCACTGAGCAACTGAACTGAACTGAACTGAATCCAGATATTTAATTTTCACAAATATTTAATTTCTGTTATTTTTTCTTAAATTTAATAATTTCCTGCTTCTATTATATAATTTGTTCTTTATTTCGTGTCTCTCTGTTGCTTTGTCTCTCTGTTCATAATTAACTTAAATTCATATAACTTCATATACTAAGAGAATGCTATTTTAAAGGAACATAATACAACAGTTAATCAAAATGTCTGTCCTTTTGTGCAATGGACAAAGTAGCAGTTGTGCCCCTCTCTGGAAACTGTGTTAAGGATTACATTAACTGTATTGTAATGTGTTTAACAGAATGTAGCCTGCCTCTACATACCAGCCAACGGCACCCATAGAAAATGTGTTAGGAGGGACTTTTGTGAGTAGCTATGTAATAAGAATTTTTAAATTGCATTATATAGCACCGTATAGTTTTTCTCTTACATCTCCTGCATTGACAAGCAGGTTCTTTACCACTAGCTCCACCTGGGAAGTCTCTCTTACCCTTATTTAATGCTGCCCTAAAAAATCTCTAATATGTAGCTATATATTTTATTGTTTGGGGTTCCATGGCGGCTCAGGGGTCAAGAAACTGTCTGCAATACAGAAGATGCAGGAGATACAGATTCAATCTCTGGGTCGGGAAGATCCCCTGGAAAAGGAATAGGCAACCCATTTCAGGATTCTTGCTTGCACAGAGAAGCCTGGCTGATTACAGTCCATGAGGTCTGGAAGAGTAGGATGGGCTGAGCACAGCACAACAGCATAAGCCTATGTATTGGGTTTCATCCTTGTCTACTACATATTGTGAAGGACGTAGAAAGGCAATATTATTTTCCAGTCTTCTATAGATTTCCTGCTGTGGCTTCACTCTTCTCTGAGGAGAAGAAAATTTTCTTGCATTCAATTTCAGTGTGTTAGATTTTTATGTTCTTTCTTTTTTTCTTTTTTTTAACATTTGCTTTTTCTACTGCTTTTTGTGGCTTATTTGTCTGTGTACATATTCAACTATTCTATTTAGATTTTTTTTTTTTTTTCATTCTTGAGTGCATTTGTTATTTAAATACCGCTTTCCCCTGATGACTGCTATCTCAGTTTACTTTCTGACAGCTGGGGCTGTGCCTTTCCGTTATATGCTCTGGCCTTCAGTTTGGATTTCTCCCGGGCTATTCTGCCTGTTTGTGATTTCCCGAATGGGTTACATCCTGCTTGGCTGCTGCTGAGTTATGCTTTCTGCTTTTATTGTTTTAAGGCTCACTGGATTTTCCTTGTAAATGAGGTTTGTTTCGCTTTTCATACCTTTTTATCCTGCCTTTGTATTGCTACTGTCCCTATATCTGCAGACAATCAATTCATGAATTTTTATATTTTTTAAATCTTTTAAATATTTTTGGTTTTATATTATTTTAAAATATATTGTTTTCTTATTTATATATTCATATTTGTTTTCTTCAGAACAAATGTTACTGTATAGTTAATCCTGTGTTACACTGAAAATTGCTAAAGGAATAAAAATAAAAGCAAATATGAAGCAAAATTACTGTCCAATTCATAATTTAGAAACTGAACATTATTTCATGTAAATGACTTTATTACTTCAATTATGGTTAAAAGACTTTTTATAAATTGTTTGATCTTACATGATTTTTATCACAGTAATTTCATATAAGGGCTTCCCTGGTGGCTCAGTGGTAAAGAATCCTTCTGCAAATGCAGGAGAAGCAGATTTGATCCTTGGTCAGGAAGATCTGCTAGAGGAGGGCATGGCAACTCACTCCAGTATTCTTGCCTGCAGAATCCCATGGACCGAGGAGTCTGGTGGGCTACAGTCCATGGGGTTACAAAGAGTCAGACATGACTGAGCACTTGTCAGCTGCATATAAACACCCACTTATTTATATGCATATGTATAATTTTCTTTTCTAAATAATACACACATACCAATATTTTTATATAATTTTTCACAGTTATTATCTGCTAAAGAACATTAGGATTTAGATATGTACACAAATATCCACTACAGATGCTCCTTTTTCTTAAGCTAATAATATACTGTATAATTATCTCTTTCTATATATAGACAGATATATAGTTCACTGAATTATGAGATAAACAGTATTTTTACAGAAACCGCACATTGTACCACGTTTATAGTTCTTTTTCTATAAAATTTTTGGCCTCTTTTCTGCATTTTATTATGATTTTATATTTACTTTATTTATTTAGTCTCTTATATGGCTTTGATTATAACACAACCAAACTCTAACTGAATTCTGAATCCTCTCTCAATATGACCTTGAAAGGGTGTAAGGCATTAGTCGCTCAGTCATGTCCGACTCTTTGGACCCCACGAACTGTAACCCACCACTCTAGTAATCTAACACATTTATCTATTAATGTTTTCAAACGTCTAACACCTCTGACATTTTTAATGTAGTTAAAAAAATTGGTTATATTATGTCATTGGCTACACATCGCTAGCTGAATAGGGGATTGGACTATACCTTGATGCTTCATTATATTTCAAGAATGTAATTATTGTTTAAGTATAATGATTATCTTTTAAAAACTTTATTAGAGTATAGTTGATTTACAATTCTGTGTTAGCATCTACTGTACAGAATACTGTATCAGTTATGCATATAGACATATCTACCATCCACTCTTTTAGATTCTTTTCCCATAGCACTGGGTAGAATTCTTTGTACTACACAGTAGTTCCTTATTAGTTATCCATTTTATACATAGTAGAGTATATTTGTCAATCCCAGTCTTCCAGTTTATCTTTCCTCACCCCCACCACATCCCCCCTGGTTACCACAGTCTTGTTTTCTGCAGCCTGATGATTACAGGTTTAAAAAGCCCATATCATTTTGGTTGAATCATCTAGCTGCTCTTCATTAGATGTGATGATGTTGTTAGCAGTTCACCTGCTTTGTTATTTCTAGAAAAAGAGTAAAATTCCAGACTTGACACCACCTGCTATGTCTTTCAGGACAGCTATGTTGACCATATGTCACATCCTTTCATAAACAATCCGGAAAGGCCAGTCATTTCTAAATTTAGAATATTCCAATATATTTTTATCATTCTAATTTGCCTTGAAATAGCCTAGGCTCCCAATTAATATAAAGGAAGGTTATATATATATCTAAACACACACACACACACACACACACACACATATATATATACACATATGTATACACATATAAACACACATTTTTTAGAATTTTAATAAAGTGAGTTATTATTCAAGATAATCTATTTTCATTAATATTTATGGTACTTCTCATTACATACGTGCATTTTACTAGCTTCATTTTATGTTAAAATAACTTAGGATCTACTTATGCTATACTTTATAACATGGCTCTATAATACAAAACTAGAATTTAAATTTCTTCAGTTTTATACCACTGTTCTTAGAATACAATACCCAGAATTTTGAAAGTTCAATTTTAAACTTTCTTTCAGTTCCAGTGTTCAGAATCTAGAATTCAAATTCAAGTCTTGTCCTATTTACCAGAATAAAATGATCTTTTTCTATCCAGCTTTATTGAGATGTAATTGATATATGGCACTGTATAAGTTTAAAGTGTACAACATGAAGACTCAACATATGCATATATTGTGAAATGGTTGCCACAGTAGTTAACATTCATGTTCTCATTTAGCTATAATTTAAGTTTTTTTTTTCTTTTTAAAGAGAAATTTCTGGACGTATTCTCATAGCAACTTTCAAATATATCATACACCACTGTTCACTATCATCATCATATTTCATCATATTGTACATGATATTTCAGTTCTTATATATCTTGTAACTGGAATCCTGTAACCTTTGACTATTTTTACCTAATTTCCCATCCCTACCCTGGACTTTTGCTACTACAAGGATGAGCTCTTTTCTGTGTTTTTTTTTTTTTTTAAATACTACATATGAGCAAGATAATGCAGTATTTCTCTTTCTCTGCTTGACTTATTTCCTATGGTGTAATGCCTTTGAGGTCCATCTATATTATCACAAATGGCAAGATTTCCTTCTTTTTTTAATGTGCTCAGATGCTCAGCCATGCCTAGCTCTTTGTGACTCCTTGGACTGTAGCCCGTCAGGTGCCTCTGTCCATGAGATTGTCCAGGCAAGAATGCTGGAGTAGCGTGCCATTTCCTCCTCCAGGGGATCTTTCCAACCCAGGGATGAAACTAACCATTTCTTATATCTCCTGCATTGGCAGGTAGATTTTTTTACCACTAGTGCCACCTGGGAAATGCAGAAATAATACTTCATTGTTAATATTTAAACTACAATTTCTTTATCCATTCATATATTGACATTTAGGTTGTTTCCATATCCTACTGTTATAAATAATGCTACACGAATGAGGGTGCAGATCCTTTTCCAACATAGTGATTTTGTTTCTTTTGGGTACAACCTGAGTGAAATTTCTGCATCATATCATAGCCCTACTTTTAATTTTTTGAGATGACTCCATGCTGTTTTCCATATTGGCTGTACCCATTTACATTCCTACCAAAAGTGTTCTCATTTCTCCTCACTCTTATCAGCATTTGTTAGCTCTTGTGTTTTGATGCTAGTCATTCTGACAGAATGTAGTGATAACTCATTATGGATTTGATTTGCATTTCTCTAATTACTAAATACTAAGTTTCATGTATTTTTAGGCCATTTAAATATCTAACTTGGTAATATGTCCATTCAGCTTCTTTATTCATTTTTATTTGGATTATTTGTGTATTTTCCTATTGAACTAGTATGTGTTCTTTATATACTTTGGATATTAACCTCTTATCAGATACAAAATTTACAAATATTTTTCCCTCTCGATAGCTTGGTTTTTCACCTTGTTTAGTGGCTCTTTTACTGTGCAGAAGCTTTGTAACTTAATGTAGTCCCAATTGCTTATCTTTTGTTTCTTGTGCTTTAGGTATCATATTCTAAAATTATTGCCAAGACCCATCTCAAGAAGCTTTTTTTTACTTGTGTTCTTAGAATTTTACAGTTTCAGTTCTAGCATTTAAGTCTTTAGTTCAATCCTAGGAATATATATTCTGCCAAGACAGAGTGAGAAAAAAAAATAGAATACCAAATATACCAATTATTAGTAAGATTGAATCAGTCATCAGAATTCTCTCACAGTAGAAAAATTTTAGTTAATACAAAGAAAGCAATAAATGAGGAATAGAGGCTTACACACACAGAGAAAGATGTGGGATATATATATATATATGTATATACACATATGAAAATCACAGAAGCAAATCCATCTATGTCAGTAATAACATTGAATGTAATAGGGTGCACAATCAAACTAAAAAGCAGAAATTGTCAGATTGGATAATAAGGAAATGATATCCAACTACATCCTCTATAAAGGAGACAGATTCAAATCGGTCAAAATCAAAACGAAGAAATAAAATAATATGATACAAACAGCAACCATAGAAAAGTCAGAGTGGCTATAAAAACATTGGACACGATACATTGAAACCAAAAAAATTACTAATTATAGCAATAGATATTGTATAATAGAAAAGTCAGTCTGTATGTTGGAGATGGATGCTCCATTTTCAGTAATGAATAGAACTACTAACAACTATGCAGAACAACAGGAAAAGAGGATGAACAAAACTAAACACAAACTACACTTTTTGTCTTCAAATAAAATTTTCCACATATTAATTAATCCTATTGATTAATATTTTTTATTAATGGTTTGTGTTTGAACATTTTATAGGAAGTTCTTCATAACTTTAAAAATATATATTCTCTAATAAACTAATACAACATTGTAAATCAATTATACTCCAGTAAAAAGTAAAAATTAGGAAAAAAATATATATTCTCGAATATTGTATTCCTCTCATAATAATACATTTTCCCCATTTTCACACAATCTTGAGTTCAGTTTTGTCTTTGATGTTAACTGAGATCTATTTTTTTTTATCTTTATATGGCAAGCAGTTTTCTCTTTTAGCAGTGATTTATGATGTCTTCTTTATTGAGTGCTAAGTTAGTATAGGTATATGAAGCTGTCACAAAAGTAAATATTCTCTTCCATTTGTCAGTTTTGATTGTTTTTTATTAATAGAACTTCATTTTATGAAGGCTAGTAGTGTATTACTATATCTGCATAAATATTCTTCCTCTTGGAATTCTCAAAGTTTCAAAGACTATGCTCCATAAGACTATGAAGAGCTTCATTACAGATTTTCTTCACTAAAACACATAAAAAATAAACTTTAATTGAAAGATCAAAAATGTATTATGTAGTTATATATATAGTTATTTCTAAGTTAGCATATGATTTATAGCTATACATAGTATATCAGTTTATACTATATATGAGAATGTTATATATATATATATAATGCATATCATATATGCTTATTGAGATATAAATTTTAAAAGAAAAAAATATATAGATCTTTATCAACCACACAGTTTCAAGTAGCTCATCGACTAAAACAAATCCCAGTTGCTGATAGGGATAACATTGATCTTAGTAACCAGTTTGAAGAGATAGATATCATTGTAATATGAAATTATCCGAACAGAAAGCACTAATATTCAGACCAGCAGCATAGGGAAATTAGCCATTTTCTGGCAGAGCTTTCCATCAGTGACTCAGAAGAGCTGGTGGGAGATCAGTCCTGGGTGTTCATTGGAAGGACTGATGTTGAAGCTGAAACTCCAATAATTCGGCAACCTCATGTGAAGAGTTTACTCACTGGAAAAGACCCTGATGCTGGGAAGGATTGGAGGCAGGAGGAGAAGGAGACAACTGAGGATGAGACGGCTGGATGGCATCACCGACTCGATGGACATAGGTTTTGGTGGACTCTCGGAGTTGGTGATGGACAGGGAGGCCTGGCGTGCTGCAATTCATGGGGTCGCAAAGAGTCAGACATGATTGAGTGACTGAACTGAACTGAACTGTTAAATATACAGTGGAAAAATTGTATTATCCTATAAGTTAGAAATTTTATCAAAATAATTCTTTACATTAAAAGAGAACTATAGAAGGGGTGCTAGATGTAGATCTGTAATTATCACTTTTTAAAAATATTTAGACACAGAATGTATGCCGGGGTGCAGCCCCGGCGGGGTCTGGGGGTCTTGAGGGATGAGTGGCGTCGGTGAAGAAATGAGCTGAGTCGATGTGTGGTGATGGAGCAGTCTCTCAGTTTGTTGTTGTTGGTTTGTGGGATGATGGACAAATCTCTCCAAAAGGAAATGGAGAAGTCTCTCGTTTATTGTTGTTGGTTTACAGTTGTATAGCCAAAAGACATCCCCATTACATCATTACATCACCTATCATTCTGTACAATTTTTTGTTTTCTACCTTCCATAGCAACCTTATCATTGAGCTCATTCCCCAATCTATCATGAAACATTCCCCTTACAGAAGTCAGATTTTTATGTAATTAGATTTAACAATAGTATGTTTACCATTTGATGTCTTAAGTATACTTCATTCAGTCATGATAAGTACATCAATCCAAGTAGAAAGGTTACATTTCTCTTATCAGGTACAACTATGTAGAAGCTAGAGGGAAGGGCTAAAGCTTGAGACTGTTTATTCTAGTAACCTACTTCAGTTCTTACGAGGAAAGAGGACAAAGAGACAGTTTAGAAAGAGGAAAGAGGACTAAGAGACAGTCAAGCAGCACTGCTTTAGCAATAAAACCCTATTAACCTTATAACTACTATAATGAATTCCTATGTCTACATTATCCTAAAGCAATCAATATCTCCAACTACGCTGGCCAGTTATGAGCATTCCTAAGTCCCAATCCAGCCTAATTTCTTCAAGGAAGAGAGCCTCCTCCGTGGAGTGGTCAGGGAGTGGGAGGTGGAAAGGTGACCCAAGTACGAGCCTTTTTGGTGGTGGCCTTGCCATGACCCCCAGAGAACTCTTGGTAAACTCCCCAGTAATTAGTAGGAGGAGTAGTAATCTATTTAAATGTCCCTTTCATTCCTCCTTAGCCCCCGGGGAGGGTGATCCACCTTCCCAGATCCTCTGGTGGATAAGGTCTGGAGGGATTATCTCAGGATGAATTATTTCCAACTGGGACTGACCTACTGAGATGAGCCAATGTTCTGAGCATGGACAGAACTTCCAAGAAAAATATCAGGGTGGGGCTTGCCCAGGATGCCCCAATAAAGAAAGTCAGCTTTGCAATTTCTTTCTTAGTCTCGTGACCTTGTCATCCGAACAAGGGGGCATCCTGATGGCTCCTGGCAAATGTAGTAGTTTTTTAATGAATTATTTTGGGGTAAAAATTTAAATAAGATGACAAGAAATATAACAGCTAAAGAATGTAAAGTATAAAAATGAGAAATGCAAGTAACTCCACAGAACCCAAAACAACCATGGACTTGCAGGCATTAATATACACTCAAAACGTAACTTGGCAGTAATGGAAGAATAATTATGTAAAATATAATACTATTGATAGAATTTATATATTTAGATCTTCCTGAGTAAATTTTAAATGAACCTGTTTCTTCAAACATGAAGTGGACATTTAAAATATGATTCATTAATAAGTCACAAAAAGTATTGATAAATTAAAAATGTAAATATACTATTTTCTAATCAAAGTAAAATTAGTTTAAAATTAATAATCAAAATTAGAAAAGTCCTACTATGTTTAGAAATTTAAACATACATATTTTATTATTTATTTATTTATTTATTTTTTAAATTTTCTTTACTTTATTGTGTTGGTTTTGCCATACATTGACATGAAACCGCCATGGGTATACATATGCTCCCCCTCCAGAACCCCCCTCCCTCCTCCCTCCCGATTCCCTCCCCCTGGGTCATCTCGGTGCACCAGCCTCGAGCATCAATCCTGGGCTGGCGATTGATTTCACATATGATAATTAACATGTTTCAATGCCATTCTCCCATATCATCCCACCCTTGCCCTCTTCCACTGAGTCCACGAGTCTGTTCTATACATCTGCGTTCCTTTTGCTGTCTCGCATGCGGGGTTCTCGTTACCGTCTTTCTAAATTCCATATATATGCGTTAGTATACTGTATTGTTGTTTTTCCTTCTGGCTTACTTCACTCTGGATAATAGGCTCCAGTTCTGTCCACCTGAGTAGAACTGATTAAAATGAATTTTTTTAATGCTGAGTAATATTCCATTGTGTATATGTACCACAGCTTCCTTATCCATTCGTCAGTTGATGGGCATCTAGGTTGCTTCCATGTCCTGGCTATTGTAAACAATGCGGTGATGAACATTGGGGTACACGTGTCTCTTTCAGTTCTGGTCCTCGGTGTGTATGCCCAGCAGTGGGATTGCTGGGACATATTTTAGAAATATACTCCATGTTCACACTAAATTTATTAAAATAATTTACAAAAAATGAGATCTAGGACTCTGTATTTATAAATATAAGTAAAATATTTTGAGTTATTCATAAATTTTCCAATTTGAAAAACAGCATATATTATTAGTACTTCAAAATCCATCACTAATGTGTGGCTTCTGATCCAACATGTAAAGCCATCACTATTATCCTTACAAACAAGAAAAATGCTGAAAACCTGAAAATCAACAACTCTTCTGAAAGGGTCAGAGAACTGAAGTCACAGGGCAAGAACTCTTCTTGTAAACTGAAGATACAAGCCAAAGAAAGCAATTGTAATTTACCAGAAGAAGGAAACATCGCTGGAGCCAGTATTGGATAGGAATACTTAACAGCTCTTGATTAATGGCTGTAGATTAAATATGGACAAGATTGAGAGACTAAGAATGCTTGGCACAATAGTCTTTTGGGGATCTCCACAGTTTTAAAAGTTTTACTCTCAGAATTCCTGCCAGATTCTGTGTGAGTTGAAGAAAAATCCCGTTACGTTTCCAGCAGAGAAAAAGAAAAAAGTAATCATTTAGAAACATGCTTAGTTTTTCATGTTCCTTAAAGAGGGCCTGACCTTAATGGAGAATTCTCTCCTAAATAACTAACATAAGTTTCCCTGAAGCCTAACCCATGTGCAGGAACGGAGCCACTCAATTCCAGTCACCTTGAATCTTTCTGTTTTACAAAAGGCTTAAATAGACAAGAAAAATAATAAACAAATTGAAAACCTGAAAGACCATCGTGAGTATCACAGTCCGTGGCACAGCGACTCACTAAACACTGAGAACTAATCATAGGACTATGGAAAGCTTCTCCTCCCTTGCATTTTATTACAATACCGATAGAGATTATTTCAAATATAGCATTAAAGCTGAAAAATATGCAAATTTCTAAACCTATATAATACAGAATCTCTGGGGAAGCTTTATGACTTCAGGGGAGACATAAAGAAAAACAGATGAAATTGAAGCTTCTTATGTCTACAGATACAGCAAATGGTAAATACAGCCTAACTCCCAGCCAGATAAACACAAAACCTTACATCAAGACTTATGTATGTGCTGTTGTTTAGTCCCTAAGTCTGGTCTGACTCTTTGCCACTCCATGGACTGCAGCGGTCCAGGCTTCTTTGTCCTTCTCTATCTCACAGAGTGGCTCAAATTCATGTCCACTGAGTCAGTGTTTCTCTCCATACAACCATCTCATATTCTGTTGCTCCCTTCTGCTTCTGCTCTCAGGGTTTCCAAGCATCAAGGTCTGTTTTAGTGAGTTGGCTTTTTGTATCGGGTGGCCAAAGTACTGGAGTTTCAGCTTCAGTATCAGTCCTTCCGATGAACACTGAGGGTTGATTCCCTCTGCAGTTGACCTGCTTAACCTCCTTACTGTCCAAGGAGCACTCAAGAGTATTTGCTAGCACCACAGTCCAAAAGCATCAGTTCTTTCATGCTCAGCTTTCTTCATTATCCAACACTCACATCTGTACATGACTCCTGGAAAAACCGTAACTTTGACTATGCAGACCATTGTAGGAAAAGTGATATCTCTGCTTTTTAAATATGCTGTCTAGGTTTGTCACAGCCTTCCTTCCAAGAAGCAAACATCTTTGAATTTCATGGCTGCAGTCACCGTCTGAGTGATTTTGGAGTCCAAGAAAATAAAATCCATCACTCCGTCCACTTTTTTTCCCTTCTATTTACTATGAAGTGATGGGACCAGATGCCATGATCTTAGTTTTTTGAATGTTGAGTTTTAAGTTGCTTTTTCACTCTCCTCTTTCACTCACATCAAGATGCTTTTCAGTTCCTCTTCATTCTCTGCCATTAGAGTGGTATCCTCTGCATAACTGAGATTGTTGATATTTCTCCCAATAATCTTGATTCTAGCTTGTGTTTCATCCAGCCCAACATTTTGCATGATGTACTCTGCATACAACTTAAATAAGCAGGGTGACAATGTATAGAATTGATGTACTTCTTTCCCAATTTTGAACTTGTCCATTGTTCCATTTCTGGTTCTAGCTATTTCTTCTTGATCTGAATACAGGTTTCTCAGGAGACAGGTAAGGTGGTCTGGTATTCCCATCTCTTGAAGAATTTTCCTGTTTGTTGTGATCCACATAGTCAAAGGCTTTAGTGTAGTCAATGAAGTAGAAGTAGATGTTTTTCTGAAATTCCTTTATGTATAGCTTTCAAGGAAAAAATTTCAAAGCATATTAAAAGGCAAAAATTACCAAATAAATAAATAAATAACTTTTAACTTGGTGAAAACTGCAGAATCAGACTGAGACATGTTAAAACTAAAGCAATTATCAGACCAGAAATTTAAAATATCTATGATTAATATGTCAAGAGCTCTAATGGAAAGAAACTCAAATAGATAAACAAGTTAAGCAAGTTTAAAAAAAAATGTTGAAGGAGAAGTAATTATCAAAGAATTGAAGACAGTCATTGACAGTAGATCTGTTATACAAGAAATGTTCAAAAGTTTTATAGAAATAAAGAGTGTCCAAGAAGGAATAAATTAATATTAAATACATGTATTTTTTTCTTTTTATTCAATATAAAAGATGGCAGTTTTTTTCAAAATAATAATAGCTACAGCCTACACAATGATTATAACATATATAATTGAAATGACAAATAATTAAATGGCAGCAATGATACAAAGGATGTTGTTGTTTATTTGCTAAGTCATGTCCAAATCTTTTGTGGCCCCCATGGACTGTAGCCCACCAGGCTCCTCTGTCCATGGGATTCTCCAGGCAAGAATACTGGAGTCTGTTGCCATTTCCTTCTCCAGAGGATCTTCCCAACCCAGAAATCGAGCTCATGTCTCCTGCTTGTCAGGTGAATTCGTTACCACTGAGCCACAAGGGAAGCCCAGTAGAGGGGTAGGATGGAGGAATCAGGAGAATGTTGCTATTATAAAATAATGTGCTACCTACAATATAGTGTAGTATTGTTTAAAAGTGAAATTATAGTAGTTGCAAATGTGTTTTGAAAATTGTAAGGCAAGCGTTTCAGTGGGTGAATGGATTAATATTTGAATGAGCTATCAAGTTATGTAAAGACATTGCAGAACCTGTTGCTGTGTTTCTAGGACTGCCTTACCAGAGAGTGAATGGCTTAAACAATAGTAACTTATTTTTTCACAATACTGAGGACTGGAGCCCAATATCGAGCTGGCAGCAGGTTTCTTTTCTTCTCAGGTATCTCTCCTTGTTTGCAGATGTCTGCCTTCTCTCCGTGTCCTAACCTTTCCTCTCTGCTTGTACATTCTTTGTGTTTTGCTCTTCTCATAAGGACCACAGTCATACTGGATTAGGGCTGCATCATTATGACATGAACTAACGTGAATACTTTTCTAAGGGCCATGTCTATTAGTGCAGTCACACTGGTTATCAGCACTTCAGCATATGGATTTTGGGGGACATAATCCACACAGCTAATAAATGAGAGAATCCAGTCTTAAAACAGTTACATACTCTGTGATTCCAACTATATGATATTATGGAAAAAGGAAAACTATAGTGGGTAACAGAAGCAGCATTTGTTGGGTTTAGGTGGATGGAATGGGATGAGTATGTGGGATATAAGGCATTTTTGAAGCAGTGAAGCAATTGTCTACCAATCTGTACTGTTATATTCATGACACTGCACATCTGTCAATATCTATAGACCTGTACAACACAAAGAATGAACTGTAGTGTAAACTACGGACTCTCATTAATAACAATACATCAGTAGTGGTTCACCAATGGTAAAGAAATTAGCACATGATGCACGGTGTTAATTATGGGAGTTACAATGTGGAGGGTTGAAGGAAATATAGCAATCCTGGGTACATTCTGTACAATATTACTGTAAACATAAAACTGAACAAATTAGGTCTACTAATGAAGGAATAAAATCATCACTGCAAAACTAGATTTTTATGTAAGAAATTCAAGAGCATTCCTTTAAAATATTTTAGATGAGGAAAAATCTCTGCCATAATTTTCTCACCCTAGAGAAAGAACAGATTGTAAAAAACTAAATAATAATTCATGATCAAGTTTGAACTACAATCAATGAATATTCTTAACATGATCACCTTTTTCTATGTACAACCCTTAGCAAATACCATTAATCTTAGTGAATATTTCATATCATTCCTATCAAATCCATAAACAAACAATATTTGCCACACTGATCATCTCTATTCATCATCATATTGGAGGTGATAATCAATGTAAAAAGAGACTTAGAATTTTCAAATAATAATGGAGTTCTTAAAGAAAATATTAAGAGAAAATATTGTTTACTTAGGTGGACATATAAACCATAAGAAATAATGAAATAATTGACTAGGGAACACATGTATACCCATGGCAGATTCATGTCAATGTATGGCAAAACCAACACGATAATGTAAAGAGAAATAAATAAATAAATAAATAAATTTTTTTTAAATGAAAAAAATAAATAAAATTTTAAAAGATCAAAAGCATTATTAGATATCAATAAAAAAGTATAGGAGAAATATATTACAGTAGATACTGGGAAAGGGAATATGTAACCAACTTACCAAAAAAAAAAAATAGATCTTCAGAGTCCTTCCTACATACACACAAAAATAACTAAATGAGGTGATGGATGCTTAACTTGATTATGGTAATTATTTTACAATATGTATGTATATCAAAACATCATGTGGTACATTTTAAATACATAAAAATTATAGCTGTCAATTATACATCATAATTTAGTTTTCCAGTTTCTTATTTTCATTAAGCTGAAATTCACATGGAAAGAGAGCATGTGTATTATCATGCAATTTAACATGACAAAATAAAAAGCTCTGAAACCAGTAATAGGAACATTGACTCACCTTTGGGTAAAAATCTCAGGCTATGTTCTTGTCCTTAAGGCTCATATTGACACAGCAGATCCTGAAACACTAACAACTTAAAATGCTGGTATTAGTAAATGATAAATACCATTTACTGAAAGAATAAATATAACATTCAGCTGGGTTACAGATGTAATTCATGAGTTACAGTTCAGTTATCTTCATCTTCATTGTTTAGTCAATATGCACTTCACCTCTTGTTACTGGAGGCAGAGATAAAACCAATACATTAAAACATTACTGTGACATCAGAGTATATTTATTGAGATTTATTTCAATAAACATTCAATAACTTATATCTTCCTACACTAATTAAAATGTTATCAGATACTTATGATTGAATGAATATGTAAGTATGATTGAGTGAAACATAGCAAGAATTCTCTATTAAGAAAAGTACTCTATTTTTGGATTTAGTTTTGCAAAGGACTATTTAGAATCTGGCTTCCCTGGTGGCTCAGACAGTAAAAAATCTGCCTGCAATGTAGACTAGGTTCAATCCCTGGGTCGGGAACATTCCCTGGAGGAGGGCATGCCAACCCACTCCAGCATTCTTGCCTGGAGCATACCATGGACAAAGAAGCCTAGTGGGTTACAGTCCATGGAGTACCAAAGAGTCGGACATAACTGAACCGACTAACACTTTCACTTTCATTTAGAATCAGGCTATCAGGTACAAAGTGTCTTTTTTTTTTTTTTATTTACCAAGATCATATTACATTCATTTAGAAGGTGATTCTCATTTTTAAGGATATGGCTCATAAAACTGTAAAAGTCATCTTACTGTGATGAAAGATTACACTTTCTCATGAGAGTCTATCAAAATGCAGTTTCCAATTGCATTTTAAGATAATCAACTCTGTGAATGTGCTTTAACAGTCAACCCATGAAGCAACGCAGCTTCTCAGGTGTATTTCACGAAGAACGTTGAAACTCACAAGCTGCTAAGTATCCTAGTCAGTCACATTCCCTCTAAAGAGTTCCAAGGCAGGGATTCTTATATTCACCAGGGTGTACAAATGCATAAAACACGCCTTGTCACACATTTGACTAAAGAAGTTCTAAGTCTTTCTGAGTTTACAGCAACCCTTGTCACATGACTGCATCATTCACTTTCTGTGAGTCTCTCACATCTCTGACTTCTATCTTTGATACTATTTATATTGATCTTACCTTTTGTCTTCTGGTGAGCACCCCTGTTCTTTGTCCTAATGGCTTCCTTCTGTTATCATCTGTCAGGAGGACGGGAAATGATATTTCAGGGCAATACCCTGAGGGGAAGTGTAATTCATTTAAAATGTCTTGATGTCAAAAGTACTTTAAGAATCACATTAAATGATTTACTCAAGAAAAATCTGAGCCAATACAGAATGCCCTTAAGATAAAATACCTGACTAAAACCATCATCTATGGGGCAAACATGGCGCATATATGTAATTATAAAAATTACAATTAGAAATAAAATTCACTAAATTTATATGCTTAGATTTCAATTTTGATAATAAAATAATAAAAGCATGGTGTTTGTGAGAAGGAATAGCCAATTTAAACAATAATATTGCTTTCTCCTGAATTTCTGCCATGACTTCTGCCATGTGGAGCTTATGTTAGATTTGTGTGTGTGTGTGTTAGTTCTTGAGGTGAGTCTGACTCTTTGCGATCCACTGTACTGTAGCCCGCCAGGATCCTCTGTCCACGGTTATCCAAGCAAGAATACTGGAATGGGTTTCCATTTCCTACTCCAAGGTATCTTTCTGACCCAGGGATAGAATCTGAGTCTCCTGCATCGCAAGCAGATTCTTTACCATCTGAGCCACCAGGAAAACCCATATTCAATTTGGCGAGTAGAAACAATCTGCAATGAATATTAAATGACATAGTATATTAAAAGCTAATATGAACTACAGAATAAAGGGAAAACAAAGCAGGTTAAGGGTGATTGTTACTGTGGGGCAGGCATGACTATTTGTAGCAGTCAGTTAGGTGTTCAGGGAAAGCTTCACTGTGAAAGTGAGATCAGTAATCATCCAGATAAACACACATAGTATGTGTTAAGGATGCCCTAGGGCTTGCCTGGTGGCTCAGAAGGTAAAGAATCTGCCTGCCATGCTCAGATCCCTGAGTCAGGAAGATGACCTGGAGAAGGAAATGGCAACCCACTCCAACATCCCTGCCTAGAGAATCCCCATGGACAGAGGAGCCTGGGGGACTACCATCTGTGGGGTCACAAAGAGTCCAACACAACTGAGTGACTAACACACACACACACACACACACACACACACACACACACACACACACGGATGCTCTACGGGACTTCCTAAGTGGTGCTAGTAGTAAATAATCTGCTTGCCAATGCAGGAGACGCAGAGGACACTTGTTTGATGTCTGGTTTGGGATGATCACCTGGAGGAGTAAATGGCAACCTGCTCCAGTATTCCTGCTTGGAAAATTCCATGGGAAGAGGAGCCTACTGGGCTACAGTCCATGGGGCTGCAAAGAGTCAGACACAGTGGAGCGACTGAGCACAAGGATTCCCTACATGGCAGAAGTATGTGAAAAAGAACCACAGTCTATCATATTTGACTCTTCCTATATCAAGCAAAATATTAATGAGTTGCATAATGATGCAATGACAAGAAAATTAACTTCTGGGTCAGAGAGTCTTGGACTGGGGCACCATTTTTTCCAACTTACCAGCCAGTAAATGCATACAATTATTTAATCCCTGTGAATCTCAGAGATTTCATAAATATATCATCCTAACACCCAAATTCTTGGACCTTCAGGACAAATACATTATACCACATAGCTATTTAAAACACTCCACATGTATTAACAGTGGCAGTGCCCTACAGTGGGGAAAAATGACATGCTAATTCGAGCTTATGTGATACTAAATCGTGTATGTTGGAAACTAGAATCAATGGAGTTACCTCTTTGTTGTTTTCCATATTATATTTACTTCCAGAAATATACACATATTATAATTGGCTTACATGACATTTACTTCACTTCAGTCACTCAGTCGTGTCTGACTCTTTGTGACCCCATGAACTGCAGCACGCCAGGCCTCCCTGTCCATCACCAACTCCTGGAATCCACCCAAACCCATGTCCATTGAGTCAGTAATGCCACCCAATCATCTCATTCTTTGTCGTCCCCTTCTCCTCCTACCCTCAATCGTTCCCAGCATCAGTGTCTTTTCAAATGAGTCAGTGCTTCGCATCAGGTGGCCAAAGTATTGGAGTTTCAGCTTCAACATCAGTTCTACCAATGTACACCCAGGACTGATTTCCTTTAATATGGACTTGTTGGATCTCCTTGCAATCCAAGAGACTCAAGAGTCTTCTTCACAGTTCAAACGCATCAATTCTTTGGCACTCAGCTTTCTTTATACTCCAACTCTCACATCCATACATGACTACTGGAAAAACCATAGCTTTGACTAGACGGGCCTTTGTTGGCAGAGTAATGTCTCTGCTTTTTAATATGCTGTCTAGGTTGGTCATAAGTTTCCTTTCAAGGAGTAAGCATCCTTTCAATTTCATGGCTGCAATCACCATCTACAATGATTTTGGAGCCCAGAAAAATGAAGTCAGCCACTGTTTCCACTGTTTCCCCATCATTTGCCATGAAGTGTTGGGACCGGATGCCATAATCTTAGTTTTATGAATGTGGAGCTTTAAGCCAACATTTTTACTCTCCTCTTTCATTTTCATCAAAAGGCTGTTTAGTTCTTCTTCACTTTCTGCCATAAGGGTGGTGTCGTCTGCACATCTGAGATTATTGATATTTCTCCTGGCAATCTTGATTCCAGCTTGTGCTTCTTCCAGCCCAGCATTTCTCATGATGCATTCTGCATATAAGTTAAATGAGCAGGGTGACAATATACAGCCTTGACGTACTCCTTTTCCTATTTGGAACCAGTCTGTTGTTCCATGTCCAGTTCTAACTGTCACTTCCTGACCTCCATCAGGTTTCTCAAGAGACAGGTCAGATGGTTTGATATTCCCTTCTCTTTCAGAATTTTCCACAGTTTATTGTGATCCACACAGTCAAAGGCTTTGGTATAGTCAATAAAGCAGAAATAGATGTTTTTCTGGAACTCTCTTGCTTTTTCGATAATTCAGAGGATGTTGTCAATGTGATATCTGGTTCCTCTGCCTTTTCTAAAACCTGCCTGAACATCTGGAAGTTCACTGTTCATGTATTGCTGAAGCCTGGCTTGGAGAATTTTGAGCATCACTTTACTATCGTGTGAGATGAGTGCAATCGTGCAGTATTTCAAGCATTCTTTGGCATTGCCTTTCTTTGGGATTGGAATGACCTTTTGCAGTCCTGTGGTCATTGCTGAGTTTTCCAAATTTCCTGGCATATAGAGTGCAGCACTTTCACAGCATCATCTTTTTGGATTTGAAATAACTCAACTGGAATTCCATCACTTCCGTTAGCTTTGTTTGTAGTGATGCTTTCTAAGGCCCACTTGATTTCACATTCCAGGATATCTGGCTCTAGGTGAGTCAGAAAGGTCTTTTTTGTACAATTCTGTATATTCTTGCCACCTCTTCTTAATATCTTAATGCTTCTGTTAGGTCCCTACCATTTCTGTCCTTTATTGAGCCCATCTTTGCATGAAATGTTCCCTTGGTATCTCTAATTTCCTTGAAGAGATCTCTAGTCTTGTCCATTCTACTATTTCTTTGCATTGATCACTAAGGAAGTCTTTCTTATCTCTCTTTGCTCTTCTTTGGCACTCTGCATTCAAATGGGTATATCTTTCCTTTTCTCCTTTGCTTTCCCCAGCTATTTGTAAGGCCTCCTCAGACAGCCATTTTGCTCTTTTGCATTTCTTTTTCTTGGGTATGATTTTGATTCCAGTCTCCTGTACAATGTCATGAACCTCTGTCCATAGTTCATCAAGCACTCTGTCTACCAGATCTAGTCCCTTAAATCTATTTCTGACTTCCACTGTATAGTCATAAGGGGTTTGATTTAGGTCATACCAGAATGGTCTAGTGATTTTCTCCATTTTCTTCAATTTCAGTCTGAATTCGGCTATAAGGAGTTCATGATCTGAGCCACAGTCTGCTCCCAGTCTTGTTGTTGCCGACTGTATAGAGTTTCTCCATCTTTGGCTGCAAAGAATATAATCAGTCTGATTTTGGTGTCAACCATCTGGTGATATCCATGTGTAGTCTTCTCTTGTGTTGTTGGAAGAGGGTGTTTGCTATGATTAGTGAATTCTATTGGCAGAACTCTATTAGCTTTTGCCCTGCTTCATTCTGTACTCCAAGGCCAAATTTGCCTGTTACTCCAGGTGTTTCTTGACTTTTTACTTTTGAATTCCAGTCCCCTATAATGAAAAGAACATCTTTTTTGGGTGTTAATCGTTTTTTTTTTTTTTTTTTTTTTTGGTGTTCCCAGGATTATATGAATGATCACTATTATGATAGAATCATTGAAATCAATTTATTTAATGAATTTAAAATTATTTCCTGAATTATTTGCTTCAAGGAATATTTTCTGGATTATCTCTTTTTCCTCCAGGTACCACAGATACACCTGGAGATGTGTGGCTGCCATTTCTCTGGATGCAATGATCTCATCCTTATTGTCATCTCCAATGACACACCTCCATTACACTGCACCATCTTCAAGGTTTGTTTCACGGTTGCACCAAGTGAAGAGTTAACAGAAAATCCTCTTAGAGATTATCCAGTCGGCCTTCAGTTACCATTTCACAAAGATAAGTTAATTCTGGGATGGTATTGGCAAGGTTAATTAGTCACTTATCGAAGCATACTTTCAATATATATGGAGAGAAACATATTAAATCTGTATCCTTAATCACAATCTTTAAATATTTTTTATTCTAGTTCATCATTTTAACTTTTGAACAAATGAATATTTTATCTCTTCATTCTTGCTTCCTGCAATCCTTCTGACTACTAAGCTCTCCCAGTGATACTCCCTTAATGTAATTCTTTGCACCCTTATTTGATATTCTTTTAATTATCCCTTTTTCTTATTCAATTTTTCTCACTGGGTCCTTTGTTAGAGGGACTAACATAATTCAATGGGAAATGGCATTCATTTAAACAACTTATGAGGGAACCACTGAATATCCCATGCCCATCCACAGGTAAATAAATAAACAATTTTAGATAGAGTTGGAATCCTACCCATCAGTATAAGAATATGAACTACTGATGTACACAGTGATATACTTGATCTCAAGAATATGTTTCTGAACAAAAGAAGACAGTCAAAGCAGTGCATTCTATATGGCTACATTTGATTTCTTCTTCCCTGCAAGCACAGAGCAGACCTGCCCCAGAGAGGACTGCAAATTCCTCATGGATTTCAGCATTAGAGACACATGGACAAGAGCCAAGCCAAGTTAAGCATGCCCATAGTCACAGCAATAAGCCATAGCAGCTGCTATACACTGTGATTAATAAATAAATCTTTTGTACAAGTCATTGAGATTGTCAAGCTTTTATTATCACAGAAAACCTGAGCAGCACAAGAAAATGCAAAAAGTTCAGGAAAAATGGATAGCATTTCATGAATTATTTCTTTTGAATTATGAGAGAGAGTAAGATCTAGTGCACAATTGTCTACTCTCTGGAAGATATACTCCAACAAAGAGGTGAATGATGCAAGAATAATATTTTACGTAATATAATTTTAGATATTGACCTGCAGTAATATGCACTGTCATTAACATTAATGCTATCCATGAAAAAAGATGACAAGTTCACTGCAAACATTAGAACAACACATCCTTTAGAAATGTAGAAACTGCAGTGACACATTCAACTAGATCCTCATTTTTTGTTGCTGTTGTATTGTTAACACATTCTTGCTTCACTCAGAAAAACTTGATTAAATCAGTTCAGTTCAGTCGCTCAGTCATGTCCAGCTCTTTGCAACCCACGGACTGCAGCACACCAGGCCTCCCTGTCCATCACCAAATCCCGGAGTTTACTCAAACTCATGTCCATTGAGTCGGTGATGCCATCCAACCATCTCATCCTCTGTCACCCCCTTCCCCTCTCACCTTCAGTCTTTCCCAGAATCAGGGTCTTTTCAAATGAGTCAGTTCTTCACATCAGGTGGCCAAAGTATTTTAGCTTCAGCATCAGTTCTTCCAAAGAATATTCAGGACTGATTTTCTTTAGGATGGACTGTTTGGATCTCCTTGCAGTCCAAGGGTCTCTCAAGAGTCTGCTCCAATACCATAGTTCAAAAGCATGAGTTCCTCAACACTCAGCTTTCTTTATAGTCCAATTCTCACATCCATACATGACTACTGGAAAAACCATAGCTTGGGCTAGACGAACATTTGTTAGCAAAGTAAAGTCTCTTATTTTTAATATGCTGTCTAGGTTGGTGATAATTTTTCTTCCAAGGAATAAGTGTCTTTTAATTTCATGGCTGCAGTCTTCATCTGTCTTAATATAAACTTAAACTCTTGTCTCTTTGTGACAATAAGGGTGTTATTTTAATGTGTGTGTTGAGTGGTAATCACACTGTAAGGTAAAACATTTAAAGCCATCACTTAGAATCATGCTGCAGGATAACACTGACACTACGGCCTCCTTACAGTATTTTACTTCTTAGGAAAAATGACAGATTCGTCACTTTTGTGTTCTTGTGATGGGGCAAATGTGATCTTAAATGACTACCTAAAGGTATTGCAGTATTAAAGCCCATGATCTTACATCATGCAAATCTTACAGATCTCCAAATTATGCTTATTTTCTGATTTCCAAAATTTTCTATGTTTTCATGGCTGCTAGCTCATAAATTGTTTAATTTCTCTAATAGCATAGATTCTTAAATATTTTCCTCTATTTGTCTCATTTTTCTGTGATCTAGATTCTCACTACTACTGAGATAATGCTTCTACAGTAAGAATTAGATCACTTCCTTAAAATAATCATTACTGTCCTACATATTCCACACTTTCTAATGTAGTCTTCAAGTAATTGATGATCTGGCTCCTGTCTACCTTTACAGAATTGTCATTAACTATACCCCATTGAATGCTCTATGCTAGACACTATATGGCTATCATTTATGGATTGGTTCTTTGGAACAAGCTCTCTTTTAAGCACTTTGCATATATTTTTACATTAAATAACTACAATAAGTGTATGAGACAGAAAACATTAGTATTTCAGTTTTACAAATAAGATAACTAAGCCCACAGACTTGCTCAGCATCACAGTTAATAAAGTCAGCAGCATTCAAATGTCAACCCAGCAGTCTATTGAAGAACCATGGTATTTCAACATGACTTGGTTGTCCCTAGAGATGATCATAATTCTTCCATATCTTTGATTAAGTTGTAAAACAGAGCTTAATGAATAGAAAAAAATAAAAAAAGATGATCACTTAAGCAAAGCTATTTTGCTATTTAAGCTTCATGTTCCTACTTCATAAGGAATAGGAATAATATTAAATGCTCTGCCAATCTCTTATTATTACTGAAGGGATTAAATTATCTACCGGATATTGGTAGTCAATAAGTTTGAGATTTCATATAAAAATCATCCATATTCTACATGTCACTTTAGCTACATTGCTAAAAACATTCCTAACACATGGTTATAGAAGTGGTTTTCAGTTTCTCTATAGGTAGGTTACAAGAAATTACAATACTTTGAATCCATAAATTTTGAGACAGAAGATTAAACATTTTTCATTGTATTTGTTTTGGTTTTCTTCAAGTTGGTGCAGTTTGAATGATAATTTTTTCAAATAATTTTAAAAATTACTTATCTTTTTCTTATTTTTAATCTCAGTTGTAAATATATTCTTTAATGAAACCAATCATTACTTTGAAATGTTTAAATCAGTATTTAAACTAATATCAAGATCAATTAAAATCTTGAATATTAGCATACATATATATCAACTACTTAATTGTAATCATATAACTTCTATACAAATTACAAAACTGTTTTTTAAGTTTTAATTCACAACTAGATCATTGAAATCATATTGCATGTAGAGTAGTATGACTGACTTGACAGAGTGAATTCTTATATATAATTTTAGAGAATAATTAATGTTATCTGAATCTTTACATTTGAAAATATTGTTATTATATAATATTTAAAATCGTTCATTTTAAATAATAAGTCTGATATTTTAATCTATTCCATAAGTTTAAAAATTAAGAGAAATGATTTTTAAAACATGTTTTTCTGATGCTGGTGTTGTGGTGGTTTAATTGTTATGTCATGTCGGACTCTTTTGCAACCCATGGACTATAGCCCAGCAGGCTCCTCTGTCCAAGGAATTTCCCAGGTGAGAATACTGGAATGAGATTATATTACCTTCTCCAGGGAATCTTCCCTACCCAGGGGTTAAACCTGTGTCTCTTGCACTGGCAGGTAGATTCTTTATAGCTGAACCACCAAGGAAGCCAAGGGATATAAATCTAATTTGAATATTTGCAGCAGAAATTTGTCAAAGACAATTGAATTAAAGCATGTTTAAAGTTCAGATTTTTGCATTAAGTTTTAGAGAGCTGAAAACTTTATTGACAAGTCTTCTTTTTTCCTTTAGGTTTACTTTTTAAAATATTGTAGTTTCTTCATATTTTCATAAAGGATCAAAACTCCCTGGAGAGATTTATAAACTCACGTGCTATGGCTACATTAATTTCAAAGTTTGCTGAATTTCAATGTACTTACCAAGAAGAATCACTAATTGTTTACTTCTCAGAACATTTTCTCACTTCCGATATTTTGAAATATTTGAATTTGTGTCACACCTTTCAGTAGAAGCAGGGGAATTCAGAAGAGGTCAGATTATCGTAAATATTTGAAGGCTGGATAAAAGTATAGGCTAATGAGTTAAATGTTTCTTATGCTAGATAAAAGAGATGGGTTATGGACAATCTTAAAGGATCATCAATTAGAATGATATATATATAATTTTGAAATATGTGATATTTCAAATGATATATACTTTTGAAATATGAAAATAATAAAGAATAGCAATTTAGCAATTAGAAAGACCAGAACAGACAAAACTATATGGTCAGCTCGCATAAAAAGAGAAAAATAATTTTCCACAAGTCAATGTCTATTAAATATATAATGAAAACAATTCTCTTATGAGTAGAAGATTGTTAAGAGATTTTATGAAATATTCAAGGGATGGCAAGTAAGTAATTTATTTTGATAATGATAGAATTCAGGGAAATGTCTGATGGATCTATATATTTTGAACTAATCAGCAGTTGATATTTAAAATTATGAAACATTTACAATTCATTTTGGTGATAATTTCACTTACAGTGCATGTATATAGAGATTTCACAAGACAGATTCTGTGAGGTTGAAAAGATAAGGAGAAAACGAACAAGTAAGCTGACATGGTTAGTTACATTGGAGGAAAAAACAAGGAGAGTGTGTTTTACTACTATCCAAGTGAAACACTACTATAATTGAGAAAAAATTGTGCTATATGATGCTGGCCAGTCATGTAACATAATACTGAGGGATGAATGAAAAATAGATAGGAAGAGGATAAAGTGTAAAACATTACATAATTTATTTAATAATTATCAAATTATATATCATGATAATATAAAGTCAAAAAATTAATTTCATGTACAATAAATTGTACAACAGAAAGGCTTAAGTCAGAATTAATTAATAAGGATAAAATACCATATGATTATGATCAAATATATCCTCATAAAGAAGACACTAATAACATTTGAATGTATGGCTGGACTTAACCAATCTACTAATTGATGTTATTGTTCTCTAGTAAAAATATTTCTTATGTACAGCCAAAATAATCACAGAAAATCTTTGAAGTCTTATCAGTAGACTAGCAAATCTTTTATAATAATACTGAGCGCTAATACTGTATAATACCAATAATACTGAAACACTCTAGTGACAACGCTATAGGAGGAAATATTATAAACAGTTGTATGAATATCTGAGAAACTTTCTTTAATAAATTTTACCTAAAAATAATCAATAGATTATATATAAAATATGCTACTGTTGTTGTTCAGTCAGTAAGTCATGTCTAATTCTTTGTGATCCCGTGGACTGCAGCATGCCAGATTTCCCTGTCCTTCACTATAATATGTTCCACAAATATAAAAATGATCCAAAGAGGACCAAGAAGGTCAAAATATATATACAATATATACATATGTGCTAAGTATATATGTGTAAAGTATTTCTTATTATATGTATATATATACATGTTTTACATATATGAAAACATATACATGTTTTATATATATATACAGTTCATATATCTCACCACACTAAGAAACACACTGAGAAACTATATTTATCTTCTCATGGTCATCTCTTATACAGAGAGAAAATAATTTGCCATAATTCAATGCTTATTAAAGATAGGATTAATCACATCAAGATACATAGTAATCCCTTACTTTCCTCTTGGTTCAGTACCATAAAGGCACTGAAATGGCTCCATGTTACACTAATTTAAGAAATCATTCTGATCTTTGAAAGGCATGTTCCTTGGAATTAAAATATCAAAACCAATAAAATGTGAGATACAAAGTAAGAAAAAATTTTAAATGAGGGTTTTTTAGGCATAAGAGGACTCATTCCTACTTGAAATGCTGATTTCCAAATTCATACTTTCTGACTTTTGGAAAAACTATACCAAATGCTTTTGATTCAAAACATTTATCACATTCTTGGTACAACAATCCAAATCTATGCAACTCACACCATTGTAAAGTGGCCTTCTTCCTCAGAAGCAATGTTGTGTAGGACATTACAGTAAATAAGAGAAATTCTAAGATAGTGGTAGTATAGCAATCAGTTTAAAATCTTCCTAAAGTTACTGAGCTAAGAAAGCCAAAATTCCATGGAAAATATTTGTAAAAAGAAACCCCAAACCCTCAATCTGCTCCAGTTATGTATTGCCACATAACAAACTGCCTTAAATACTAGAGTCTTAAAAATTACTTTTTACCATTGTTGTCATTTAGTTGCTAAGTCGTGTCTGACTCTTTGTGACCCTTGGAGGCCACCAGGCTCCTCTGTCCATGGGATGCTCCAGGCAAGAACACTGGAGTTGGTAGCCATTTCCTTCTCCAGGGGATCTTCCCAACTCAGGGATTGAAACTGCATCTCCTGAATTGGAAAGTGGATTTTTTTTTTTTTTAACCACTGAGCCACCTGTGAAGCCCACTTTTAAAAATTATGCCTCACATTTTTGTGGGTCAGGAATTCAGGTAAGAATTAGGATGACAATTCTTCAGTTCCACGTGACATTGATTGATATCTTCCATTGGTATTCAAAGGCATTTTGTCTGGTCTGAAGGGCTACACACAGCATCCTTGTATCTCTGTAACCTTGGGTGGAATGAATAAAAGGCAGAGGTTAGCTCAAACTACTGACCAGTTGACTTACTTAGGAATCTTCTGAATGGTGGTTGAAAGGTAGCAAGATTTCTTACACGATGACTCAGGGCTTCTAGATGGAATATTCCAAAAACCAAGATGTAGAAGCTACCAGTTTCTTGAGGGCTGGCATGATGTTAATTTCATCACATGCCATTTAGCCAGGCAAACCCAGAGACCTGCCATATTCAAGGTGCATGGTGTACACTCGTCTTTTAATGGACAAATTGTTAAGAATTGGCAGCCATGTTTAATTTTATGCATTAGATGACATGAGCACCAAGAAATATGAGTGACTGAGAGTCAAACTGAACCAAGTAATTCTTACATTGCTATGAGGAAAGAAGCCCCAGAAAAGCAGAATTACTTGGCATATTCCAAAGGAAAGAGAAAGCCCAAATCACTGTTGAAGCATCACTGAAATTTTTGGAAGGAGAATTTGGGAAGTCAAACTAAAGACTAGACCCAAATCTTTGCTTTCCTACTCTAATTAAGTTTCTCCAGGACCCTTTATCTCTCTAAATGTCAACATCATCTTCCTCGCTCCATTTTATTTTTTTTTTCCTCTCTGATGACACATTCAATCCACACTAGTGCTATTTGTTCTCAATTCAAAATAAAAAGTCTGTTTCTCTTCACCTCCCCTGCTATGACCCTGGTTAAAGCTACCATCATCTTACACCTTTTTGATTTTGATTCACCCATCTGTCTTCCCTGTCTTCTTGTGGACACCCTCTTGCTGAGCATACTCAAGACTTCAACTCTTTGTCAATTACCTCTTTTTTTGAAATTTTTATTTATTTATTTTTCTTTCAGTTGTGCTGGGTCATTGTTGCTGTGCAGGCTACCTACCAAGAGAACTAGCTTTTCTCTAGTCCTCTAAGGACACTAGCTTCAGAAGCATTCATAGCAGCTGCTAAGACACGAAGACAAGCTACAGAGTGCAGACGGTTTATGCGGAAAGTGACCCCAGGACTCACTGGGAAGGAAAAGCATTAGAGTGTGACTATCTAGGATGTAACCACCAGGAGCACTTGAAGCTTAATTCTGCTGAAGAACACATCAGACAGTGGAGTTTATATGCCTCAGAGTTATCTCAAAAAGGAAGACAAGGAGCTGAAGTATTGATACTCCAATGCCCATTAGTCAGAAGAGGCAGTCTGCTCTTCTTGGAAAGATTTTCCCAAATAGGTAGAAATCTACCTGTAGTTACTTTTTCCTTATTGATCCTTGTCTCCCTCTGGAACCATGCATGTTACGTCCAGTCCTTTGGGAATACAACTTTACAGCTGCTGCAAGATAAGTGGGGCTAAATTAAAGCTGCCTCACATGACCTTTGGGGGCTCCCCCTGCAGCTCAGTAGTAAAGAATACATCTGTCAATTCAGGAGAGGCAGAGATGCGGTTCAGCCCCTAGGCTGGGAAAAGCCCAGAAGGAAATGGGAACCCATTCCAGGGTTCTTGCCTGGGAAATCCCATGGGCAGAGGAGCCTCACAGGCTACAGTCTAGGGTCTCACAAAAGTTGGATTAGTTTAATAACTAAACCACACAACACATGGCCTGTGAAAACTAATTGCTTTTTTCTTTCCAACTCAGAGGTCAGTGACATTGTATGGGTAGTTTTATATCAGTTGTGATGCATTTTTTCCCCCATGGAAATTGAAAGGGAAAAAAAAAACATATGCAAATCAGAGCTTTTTCAGTGAGCTAGTTGTTAGACTTTTATTAGCACATCCCTGAAGATCACAGGTGGTACAGTGGTAAAGAACCCACCTGTCGAATCAGGAGATGTGGGTTCAATTCCTGGGTTGGGAAGATCCCCTGAAGGAGGAAATGCCAACCCACTAAACTATTCTTGCTTGGAAAATCCCATGGACAGAGGAGCCAGTAGCTGGTGAAATTTACTGTCTGGAGAAAGGGTACAGATTGATCTGAATGTATTTGCTAGATTCTCAGACACCTCTGATTTTCCTTTAATGCTATAGACAAATTAATATGGTTGACAAACAACTCTATCCATCTTATGAAATTTTAATAAATTTTCTTATAGGAGTATCAGAAGGAAACTGATCATTATGGATCTAACTATGTATCAGCTGCTTAGTAATTTATCATGATAATATAATTACAAGTTAATGCTTTAGTACAATATGAGGGAAGAAATACTAATAAGAAAACCTATTATCTTCTTTGGAGAATGATAAAAAAAGGTTTTTAACATTGTTTTCATTTGCCTTGATCTTGGCAAAATAAAGTTTAAGTAGAAAAAAGAATACATTGAAATATAACTTAACCAAGTTTGAAAATCACTTCTTTTTAATAAGCAACAAGAGCCTGCAGTGTCTTCTTTAATTCCTGTAAATAATTTATCATTTGAATCTCCCTGCCTCTAAGGCATAGGGTAAGTTACAACTTTTTTTTCTTCTTTACATGCCCTTCAGCTTATAACTACATCAAAGATAGATCTAAGCTGTTTAGAATAAATGCCTCCATTTCAGAATACATGTCCTGTTATTTTTCAAGATGTTACAACATGGCTTATTTGCCAAGACCACAGGTTTTATTTTAAAAGGTGAAATAGCACATTCAACATGGACTTTGACTTTCATTTCTGCATTTAATATTGTTGGTAAAATAAGCATATTTGGTCCACTTGAAAATTTATAAGTGATTGCTCTTCTATGTGAAGCTGTGAAATAAGAAGAAAATTGAATCTTTGTCAGAAATGTAGATGAAAAATATGAATAATAGACAACCTCAGCTCACGTGTATTCATTACTCATATTCTTCCATTTGAAATATATAAAACTAGACTCTTCGATGAAGGAGAAAATTCTTATTTTTGTTTTATTTCTTCAGTTAGTGTTTATTAAAATAAAGTATTCAACAAACCTAATACAAAACATGAGGATCATAAGAAAGAGTATAAACCAACTATTGTTTTAAGATTAGTAAGTCTAAACTTCTCTGAAAGGAGATCACGCCAATCATTCTTAAAGCAAATCAGCCCTGAATATTCCTTGGAAGGAATGAAGCTGAAGATGAAGTTCCATTATTTTGGCCACCTGATGTGAAGAACTGACTCATTGGAAAAGACCCTGATGCTGGGAAAGACTGAAGGCAGGAGAAGGGAAAACAAAAGATGAGATGGTTGGAAGGCATCACTGACTTGAGGGACTTGCGTTTGAGCAAGCTCTGAGAGTTGGTGATGGCCAGGGAAGCCTGGTATGCTGCAAGTTCATGGGGTCACAAAAAGCTGGACATGACTGGGTGACTGAGCTGAACTGAAGTGAACTGAAGTCATCGCTTTATTTCATGGGTCCTGAAGATCCTTCTGCCTAGCATGTAGTTTGGTACCACTTCTGGTCCCAAGAATTTCAGGTCCTAATGAATTATTTTGTAAATGAAAAGGATGGTGGGCCTCCTTACAGTTCTCTTTGTGAGTATAAGCTTGGGCATAAATTACATCTACTGTTCCAAGAGATATCATCCATATTTAATTTGGTTAAATATCACTGGTTATTTTGTAGTAAATTTGTTTAAAAATGAGTTCAGTAAAATGAGAAAAATGTATCACTTGCTGACACATAATTTTTGTAAGCAGAATAGAAAGAGAATAATTTAATAAAATTAATAAAATTAATATTTTAATTTTATTTACTAGAAAAACTTCCAATAGTGACCATGACTATATAATGTTAAACCAGTCTAAATGTAAGACTTGAGTAATTTTTTTCTATTCTTCATGAATATGAACTTGTTAATACAGATTCACAATCGAATGCATATATGAACACCACTACAGGGCAAAACACTAATTTTCAAAGACATTCATCTGCTTTCAACTATAGGAAAGTTCTCTGGTGGAGGAAGAATAAAGACAGTTCTATTACTGTATTATTCTTGGCTGTGTTTTTTTATTTTAATGTATAGATCTCCTGTGATAAGTTCCCCAAGAGTTGAGTGGTTTGTACTATGTCAGTGCAGTGGTTAAAATGCAAGATCATACCATTAAATCAAAGAGCAGTTACTTGACATACCAAAACCTGAGAAATGAGTATATGGGAAAATAAGATGCATCAGGGTCTTTTCCAATGAGTCAGCTCTTGATGTCAGTCAGTTCAGTTGGTCAGTCATGTCTGAGTCGTTGAGATCCCAATGACTGCATCACTCCAGGCTTCCCTGTCCTTCACCTTCTTCTGGAGTTTGCTTAAACTCATGTCCATTGAGTGGGTGATGCAATCCAACCACTTAATTCTCTGTCATCCTCTCTCCTCCTGCGGTCAATCTTTCTAACCACCAGGGACTTTTCTAGTGAGTCAGTTCTTCACATCAGTTAGCCAAAGTATTGGAGCTTCAGCTTCAGCATCAGCATTTATAATGAATATTCAGGATTTATTTCCTTTAGGATTGACTGGTTTGATCTCCTTGAGGTCCAAGGAACTCTCAAGGGTCTTCTCCAACACCACAGTTCAAAAGCATCAATTCTTTAGTGCTCAGAATTTCTTCATGGTCCAACTCTCACATCCAAACATAACTACAGGAAAAACCATAGCTTTGACTATACAGACCTTTGTTAACAAAGTAATGGCTCTGTTTTTTAATATATTTTATAGGTTGGTAATAGCTTGTCTTCCAACGAGCAAGCATCTTCTAGTTTCATGACTTCAATCACCATCTGCAGTGATTTTGGAGCCCAAGAAAATAAAGTCTCTCACTGTTTCCATTGTTTTCGCATCTATTTACCATGAAATGATGGGACCAGATGTCATGATCTTCATTTTTTGAATGTTGAGTTTTATTTTTATTTTTTTTTTTAATTATTGTTTTAGCCATACATTGTCATGATATCACCATGGGTTTACATATGCTTCCCCTCCGGGTCCCCCCTCCCTCCTCCCTCCCCCCCGGGAAATCTCGCTGCACCAGTCCCGAGCATCAATCCTGGGCTGGCGATTGATTAGACACATGACAATTAACATGCTTCAATGCCCTTCTCCCATCTCATCCCACCCTTACCCTCATCCACAAAGTCCACAAGTCTATTCTATACATCTGCGTTCCTTTTGTTGTCTCCCATGTTGGGTTCTCATTACTGTCTTTCTAAATTCCATATATATGTGTTAATATACTGTATTGTTGTTTTTGCTTCTGGCTTACTTCACTCTGGATAATGGGCTCCAGTTTCGTCCATCTGAGTAGAATTGCTTCAAATGAATTTTTTTTTAATGCTGAGTAATATTCCATTGTGTATATATACCACAGCTTGCTTATCCATTCGTCAGTTGATGGGCATCTAGGTTGCTTCCATGTCCTGGCTATTGTAAACAATGCAGCGATGAACATTGGGGTGCACGTGGCTCTTTCAGTTCTGGTTTCCTCGGTGTATATGCCCAGCAGTGGGATTGCCGGGTCATATGGCAGGTCTATTTGCAACTTTTTAAGGAACCTCCACACTGTTTTCCATAGTGGCTGTACTAGTTTGCATTCCCACCAACAGTGTAAGAGGGTTCCCTTTTCTCCACATCCTCTCCAGCATTTATTGCTTGTAGACTTTTGGATGGCAGCCATTCTGACTGGTGTAAAGTGGTACCTCATTGTGGTTTTGATTTGCATTTCTCTGATAATGAGTGATGTTGAGCATCTTTTCATGTGTTTGTTAGCCATTTTTATATCTTCCTTGGAGAAATGTCTGTTAAGTTCTTTGGCCCACTTTTTAATTGGGTTGTTTATTTTTCTAGAATGGAGCTGCAGGAGTTGTTTGTAAATTTTTGAGATTAATTGTTTGTCTGTTGCTTCATTGGCTATTATTTTCTCCCATTCTGAAGGCTGTCTTTTCACCTTGCTTATAGTTTCCTTTGTTGTGCAAAAGCTTTTAATTTTAATTAGGTCCCATTTGTTTATTCGTGTTTTTATTTCCAATATTCTGGGAGGTGGGTCATGGAGTATCCCGCTTTGGATTATAGCAGAGAGTGTTTTGCCTATGTTATCCTCTAGGAGTTTTATAGTTTCTGGTCTTATGCTTAGATCTTTGATCCATTTTGAGTTTATCTTTGTGTATGGTGTTAGAAAGTGATCTAGTTTCATTCTTTTACAAGTGGCTGTCCAGTTTTCCCAGCACCACTTGTTAAAGAGGTTGTCTTTTCTCCATTGTATATTCTTGCCTCCTTTGTCAAAGATAAGGTGTCCATAGATGCATGGATTTATCTCTGGGCTTTCTATTCTGTTCCATTGATCTATATTTCTGTCTTTGTGCCAGTACCATACTGTCTTAATGACTGTGGATTTGTAGTATAGCCTAAAGTCAGGTAGGTTGATTCCGCCAGTTCCATTCTTCTTTCTCAAGATTGCTTTGGCTATACGAGGTTTTTTTGTATTTCCATACAAATTGAGAAATTATTTGTTCTAATTCTTTGAAGAAGACCTCTGGTAGCTTGATAGGAATTGCATTGAATCTATAGATTGCTTTAGGTAGTATACTCATTTTCACTATATTGATTCTTCCAATCCATGAGCACGGTACATTTCTCCATCTGTTTGTGTCCTCCTTGATTTCTTTCATCAGTGTTCTATAGTTTTCTATATACAAGTCTTTTGATTCTTTAGGTAGAAATACTCCTAAGTATTTTATTCTTTTTGTTTCGATGGTGAATGGGATTGTTTCCTTAATTTCTCTTTCTGATTTCTCACTGTTAGTGTATAGGAATGCCAGGGATTTCTGTGTGTTGATTTTGTATCCTGAAACTTTGCTATATTCACTGATTAGCTCTAGTAATTTTCTCATAGAGTCTTTAGGGTTTTCAATATAGAGGATCATGTCATCAGCAAACAGAGAGAGTTTTACTTCTTCTTTTCCAATCTGTATTCCTTTGATTTCTTTATCTGCTCTGATTGCTGTGGCCAAAACTTCCAAAACTATGTTGAATAGTAGTGGTGAGAGTGGGCACCCTTGTCTTGTCCCTGATTTCAGGGGGAATGCTTCCAGTTTTTCACCATTGAGGATAATGTTTGCTGTGGGTTTGTCATATATAGCTTTTATTATGTTGAGGTATGTTCCTTCTATTCCTGCTTTTTGGAGGGTTTTTATCATAAATGGATGTTGAATTTTGTCAAAGGCTTTCTCTGCATCTATTGAGATAATCATGTGATTTTTATTTTTTAATTTGTTAATGTGGTGTATTACATTGATCGATTTACGAATATTGAAGAATCCTTGCATCCCTGGGATAAAGCCTACTTGATCATGATGTATGATCTTTTTGATGTGTTGTTGGATTCTATTTGCTAGAATTTTGTTGAGGATTTTTGCGTCTAAGTTCATCAGTGATATTGGCCTGTAGTTTTCTTTTTTTGTGGCATCTTTGCCAGGTTTTGGAATTAGGGTGATGGAGGCCTCATAGAATGAGTTTGGAAGTTTACCTTCCTCTGCAATTTTCTGGAAGAGTTTGAGTAGAATAGGTGTTAGCTCTTCTCTAAATTTTTGGTAGAATTCAGCTGTGAAGCCATCTGGTCCTGGGCTTTTGTTTTTTGGAAGATTTCTGATTACGGTTTCAATGTCCATGCTTGTGATGGGTCTATTAATATTATCTATCTCTTCCTGGTTTAGTCTTGGAAAGTTGTACTTTTCTAGGAATTTGTCCATTTCATCCAAATTGTCCAGTTTATTTGCGTATAGTTGCTGATAATAGTCTCTTATGATCCTTTGTATTTCTGTGTTTTCTGTTGTGATCTCTCCGTTTTCATTTCTAATTCTGTTGATTTGGTTCTTCTCCCTTTGTTTCTTGATGAGTCTGGCTAACGGTTTGTCAATTTTATTTATCTTCTCAAAGAACCAGCTTTTGGCTTGGTTGATTTTTGCTATGGTCACTTTTGATTCCTTTGCATTAATTTCTGCCCTGATCTTTAAGATTTCTTTCCTTCTACTAGACCTGGGCTTCTGCATCTCTTCCCTTTCTAGTTGCTTTAGGTGTATAGTAAGGTCATTTATTTGATTTTTCTCTTGTTTCCTGAGGTGAGCTTGTATTGCTATGAACTTTCCCCTTAGCATTGCTTTCACAGTGTCCCATAGGTTTTGAGCTGTTGTGTTTTCATTTTCATTCGTTTCCATGCATAACTGAATTTCATTTTTAATTTCTTCTGCGATTTGTTGGTTATTCAGCAGTGTGTTGTTGAGCCTCCATATGTTGGAAGTTTTGAGAGGTTTTCTGCTGTAGTTGATATCTAATCTCACTGCATTGTGGTCAGAAAAGATGCTTGGGATGATTTCAATATTTTTGAATTTATCAAGGTTAGATTTATGGCCCAGGATGTGATCTATCCTGGAGAAGGTCCCGTGTGCACTTGAGAAAAAGGTGAAATTCCTTGTTTTGGGGTGGAATGACCTATAGATATCAATTAGGTCTAGTTGGTCTATTGTTTCATTTAAAGTTTGAATTTCCTTGTTACTTTTCTGTCTAGTTGATCTATCCATTGGTGTGAGTGGTGTATTAAAGTCTCCTGCTATTATTGTGTTGTTGTTGATTTCCCCTTTCATATTTGTTAGCATTTGCCTTATATATTGTGGAGCTCCTATGTTAGGTGCATAAATATTTATAATTGTTATTTCTTCTTCCTCGATTGATCCTTTGATCATTATGTAATGTCCATCTTTATCTCTTTTCACTGCCTTTATTTTAAAGTCTACTTTATCAGATATGAGTATTGCCACTCCTGCTTTCTTTTGGTCTTTATTTGCATGGAATATCTTTTTCCAGCCTTTAATTTTCAGTCTATATGTGTCCCTAGGTTTGAGGTGGGTCTCTTGTAGACAACATATATAGGGGTCTTGTTTCTGTATCCAATCGGCCAATCTTTGCCTTTTGGTTGGGGCATTCAGCCCGTTTACATTTAAGGTAATTATTGATAAGTATGATCCCGCTGCCATTTATTTTATTGTTTTGGGCTCCAGATTATCTATCCCATCGGTGTTTCCTATCTAGGAAAGATCCTTTAGCATTCGTTGGAGGGCTGGTTTGGTATTACTGAATTCTCTCAGTTTCTGCTTGTCTGAGAAAATTTTGAATTCTCCTTCAAATTTGAATGAGATCCTTGCTGGGTAGAGTAGTCGGGGTTGTAGATTGTTTTCTTCCATGACTTTAAGTATGTTTTGCCATTCCCTTCTGGCCTGAAGCGTTTCTGATGAGAGATCAGCTGTTATCCTTATGGGATTCCCCTTGTGAGTTATCTTTTGCTTCTCCCTTGCTGCTTTTAATATTTGGTCTTTGTATTTGATATTTGCCAATTTGATTAATATGTGTCTTGGGGTGTCCCGCTTGGGGTTCATTCTATTTGGGATTCTCTGTGTTTCTTGGACCTGAGTGGCTATTTGCTTCCCCAATTTAGGGAAGTTTTCTACAATTATCTCTTCAAGAATTTTCTGATGGTCTTTCTTTTTGTCTTCTTCTTCTGGGACTCCTATGATTCGAATATTGGTGCGTTTAATATTGTCCCAGAGGTCTCTAAGGTTGTCTTCATTTCTTTTAATTCTTTTTTCATTTTTCCTTTCTGTTTCATTTATTTCTGTCATTCTGTCTTCTATCTCACTTATTCTGTCTTCTATCTCTGTTATTCTACTGTTGGTTCCCTCCAGAGTGTTTTTGATCTCATTTATTGCATTATTCATTGTATTTTGTCTCTTTTTCATTTCTTCTAAATCTTTGTTAAAGCTTACCTGCATCTTCTCAATCCTTGCCTGCAGGTTATTGAGCTGTAACTCCAACTTATTTTCCAGGTTTTGGATCATTTTCACTATCATTATTCGGAATTCTTTGTCAGGTAGACTTCCTATCTCTTCGTCTTTTGTTTGGTCTAGGGGGTATTTATCCTGTTCCTTTACTTGCTGGGTATTTCTCTGCCTTTTCATCTTGTTTATCTTGCTGTGTTGTCCCTTTATTGTGGGGATTCCTCTCTATGGGAGGGGTTGGATGCGTGGTTTGTCGAAGTTTCCTGGGTGGAAAGGCTTGTGTGGTTTTCTGGTGGGTGAGTCTAGGTTTCCTCACTGTTACTAGCAAGAGATAAGAATGGGGAGAAAGCAGTCAAGCCAATGATCTCATTCCCAGGTAGCAGTGGGTACTGGTGCTTGGATCTTGAAAGGTACAAAGTTGATACCAGGTACTAATGAGCAAAGATTAAAAATCTAGAGTAAAGACTGGGTTCTCAAAAATACTTAAAAAAAAAAACCGGAAAATAAAAATAAAGGAGAAAAAAGAAATAAGAAGAAGAAAAAAAAAAATAGCAAGGTCATATGGGACTTAAAAAAATTCTAAAAATAAAAAAAAAGAAAAAAAAAAAAGAAGAAAAAGAAAAAAACAAGAAAGAAAAAACAATAAATATATATATAAGAGTAAAAAAAAATATATATATATAAAAGTTTTAAAAATTTAAAAGATGTTCCTAGTACAGTTATAATGAAGGCTTTCTCTGGTGCTGGTGCATTCGGTGAAGGGAAGGGTCTGTAGATTTTCAGATGATTCCCTGGTCCGGCTTCTCCTTTTCACAGACTTATAAACTTCTTTCTATGCAGTTATCGCCACCTGCAGGGCTTTAATTTGCTTCTCCTGTCTGTTTCAAAGCTGTTCTGCTAGCGTCTTCTGTCTGCTGGTCTTTTAAGTGTCTATTCAGCGCTTTGGAGTTTGCCCTGCTCCTGGTGAGAGGGCTTACCCCGCCCCCTCTGCTCAGGTTCTCTGTCGTCCGCCCAGCAAAGTTGGGGGGTGGGGCTTCTCCCCTCCCCCGGCCCAGCCGCTCTCTATGCAGTCTGTTCTACCGGCAGGGCTTTAATTTTGGAGTTTGCCCTGCTCCTGGTGAGAGGGCTTCCCCCGCCCCTTCTGCTCAGGCTCTCTGTCGTCCGCCCAGCACAGTTGGGGAGTGGGGCTTCTCCTCTCCCCCGGCCCAGCCACTCTGTTTTCTCAGCGTGCAGCTAAGCAGGCCTTCTTGGTTAGGCTTGTCCTTCTCACAGTCCTACAGTCTCTTTTCTATGCAGTCTGATCTACAGGCAGAGATTTAATTTTGGAGTTTGCCCTGCTCCTGATGAGAGGGCTTCCCCCGCCCCTTCTGCTCAGGCTCTCTGTCGTCTGCCCAGCAGTTGGGGAGTGGGGCTTCTCCTCTCTCCCGGCCCGGCCGCTCTGTTTTCTCGGCGTGCAGCTGAGCACTCCTTCTAAGGTGTATACAGCACCGATCTGTCCAGATTCCCCAGAAGTCTTGGTTAGCCTCCCCGGGGCTGGGTTGGGTTATGCCCACTGCTCTCAGGCGGGGGTTGGGCCGGTCCGCAGCCCTCAGCTGCCCAGCCTCTCTGTTGACTCCTCACCGCCCTTTGTTTTGTGCACGGACCTGGAGGGGAGAGGGAGCTTTTCCTGGAAGGTTAGGTCCCTCAGGCTGCTCCGTTCCCTGAGCCCGCGGCCCGCCCCTCCCTGAGCAGGAGCAGTCTGCTTCGGCTGTGCTGCTGCTCTCGGCTGTGCTTGTAGCTAGAGACGAACCTTGCAGGGCTTAGCTATTAATCTGCTTCTGCTCTCAGCTATATTGCTCTCCAAGATCCACCGCAGATCTGCCAGAGAGAATGCTCCCTGGTATTCAGAAACCTTTCTCCTCTTTTTTTTTTTTCCTCTTTATTCCAGACTCCCCTTCCGGGACGGAACCCGTCCCCAGCTCTTTGTCTCTCCCTCTAGTTTTTTTTTCTTTTCTTTCTTTTGTCCTACCTCCTCACGTCGGCACTGGGTCGCCTCTCCAGATGCCCGATGTCCTCTGCCAGCATTCAGTTCCTGTTTTTTGGAGTTTGCTCGGCCTTTAAAAGTTCTTTTGGTATATTTATTGGGGAGAGAGTGTTCTCCCCGTCCTATTCCTCCGCCATCTTAGTTTCTCCTCCGAATGTTGAGTTTTAAACAAGCTTTTTCACTCTCCTCTTTCAACTTCATCAAGAGGGTCTTTAATGCCTCTTCACTTTCTGCCATAAGGGTGGTGTCATCTCCATCTCAGATTATTAATATTTCTTCCCATAATCTTGATTTCAGCTTGTGTTTCATGTAGCCTGGCATATACTGTTGTTTTAGGTGCTCAGTCTGGTCCAACTGTTTTGCAACACCATGGACTGAACTGTAGCCTGTCAGGCTCTTTTGTCCATAAGATTTCTCAGGCAAGACTACTGGAGTGGGTTGCCATTTCCTTCTACAATATATTGGCATATATTATATATAAACATATATAAATAAATATATATTGATATAAATAAATGAATATTATATATAAATGAATATATAATATACATAAACATAAATATGATAAACATATATGAATACATATATACAAATAAAATATAAATATAATAGCTAATATATATTAAACTAAGGGCTTTCCTGGTGGCTCAGAAGGTAGAAAATCTGCCTATAATGCAGGAGACACAGGTTTGATCCCTGGCTCTAGAATATCCCCTGGAAAAGGAAATGGCAACCCACTCCTGTCTTCTCCCTGGGAAGTCCCTTGGACAAAGAAGCTGGGAGGGCTACAGTCCATAGATTTGCAAATAATCGGACATGACTGAGTGACTAACACTTCTATATTTATTAAATTATAAGCTTATACTAAGTGTTATAACTATGATAATTATGAATCTAAGTGCCTTATAAGTCTTATTTTTGTATGATTAGCTATTATATGACTGGATTCCCTGATAGCTCACTTGGTAAAGAATCTTCCTGCAATGCAGGAGACCCCAGTTCAATTTCTGGGTCTGGAAGATTCCCTGGAGAAGGGATAGGCTACCCACTCAAGTATTCTTGGGCTTCCTTTGTGGCTCAGCTGGTAAAGAACCCACCTACAATGAGGGAGACCTGGGTTCTATCCCTGGGTTGGGAAGATCCCCTGGAGGAGGGAAAGACAACCCACTTCAGTAGGCTGGCCTGGAGAATTTCATGGGCTGTATAGTCCATGGGGTCGCAAAGAGTAGGACACGACTGAGGGAGTTTCACTCACTCAGTTATATTCATACTTGTATTATAAGCATAATACATAATCATATAGTGTATATAAATGTGTATATACAGATAGCTATATTGTTCAGTTAAGATCAGTCCAGTCGCTCAGTTGTGTCTGACTTTTTGTGACCCCATGAACTGCAGCATGCCAGGGTTCCCTGTCCATCACCAACTCCCAGAGCTTACTTAAACTCATGTCCATCGAGTTGGTGATGCCACCCAACTATCTCATCCTCTGTTGTCCCCTTCTCCTCCTACCTTCAATCTTTCCCAACATCAGGGTCTTCTCAAATGATTCAGTACTTCATATCAGGGGGCCACTTTGGAGTTTCAGCTTAAGCATCAGTCCTTCCAATAAATATTCAGGACTGACTTCCTTTAGGATGGGTTGGTTGGGTCTCTTTACTGACCAAGGGACTCTCGAGGGTCTTATCCAACACCACAATACAAAAGCATGAATTCTTCGGTGCTCATTTTTATTTATAGTCCAACTCTCACATCCATATGTGACTACTGGAAAAATCATAACTTTGACTAGATGGACCCTTATTGACAAAGTAATGTCTCTGCCTTTTAATACTCCATTTAGGTTGTTCACAGTTTTTCTTCCAAGGAGCAAGCGTCTTTCAACTTCATGGCTGCAATCACCATTTACAATGATTTTGGAGCTCAAATAAGTAAAGTTTCTCACTGTTTCCATTGTTTCCCAATCTATTTGCCATGAAGTGTTGGAACCTGATGCATGATCTTGGTTTTCTGAATGTTGAGTTTTAAGACAATTTTTTCACTCTCCTCTTTCACTTTTATCCAGAGGCTCTTTAGTTCTTTTTCACTTTCTGCCGTAAGGGTGGTGTCATCTGCATATCTGAGCTTTTTTATATTTCTCACATCAATCTTGATTCCAGCTTGTGCTTCATCCAGCCCAGCACTTTGCATGATGTACTCTGCATATAAGTTAAATAAATAGGGTGATAGTATACGGCTTTGATGTACTCCTTTCCCAGTTTGGAATTAGTCTGTTGATCCATGTCCAGTTCTAACTGTTGCTTCTTGACCTGCATACAGATTTCTCAGGAGACACGTATTGGTCTGGTATTGCAGTTTGTTGTGATCCAGGCAATCAATGGCTTTGGAGTAGTCAATAAATCAGAAGTAGATATTTTTCTGAAACTCTCTTGCTTTTTTGGTGATCCAACAGATGTTGGCAATTTTATATTGTAGTCATTATGTAATTTAAAGACTTCTGTGTTCTGCCCTGAAAATTAACTTGCTCTGTATTATATTATTTTACTGTACAGAGTTCAGATTTTTTAAAATTAAATCTCAACTTCTTCACCAGCTCAAATTGTCTCCTGTCTATAGACATTAGGATAATCTAGCCTGGGGTAAGAAGTGAGCCAGTGTATGGACTCACTGACTGTGGCTCCAGAGTAGTCAAGGTTAAATAACTTATTTCCTAGGGCAAATTTGAGGTTTTTATTAAGTTCTTAAAGCAGCTCCAAAAGCTCATTCTATGCTGTATAGAGCTATCTAGTTTTGTTCATTTTATTTTGCTTCTGTAGAATACATGGTCATAGATAGACATAGATAATGAATATTATTAAGTTCACTGCTTAATAACATGGTTCTACTTTTTTTAAAATTACTGACATATTTTTATAATATGGATTTTATAAATGTAATTATTTTGAACATGTGTGTGCTAAGTCATTTTAGTCATGTCTGACTCTTTGCAACCCAATGGACTGGAGCCTGCCAGACTCCTCTGTCCATGGGATTCTCCAGGCAAGAATGCAGGAGTGAGTTGCCATGCCCTCCTCCAGGGAATCTTCCTGGCCCATGGATAGAACCTGAGTCTCTTATGTCTCCTGCATTGCATGTGGGTTCTTTTACCACTAATGCCACCTGGGAAGCCCAATCATTTTGAATAGGAAAACCTGAAAAATAAGGTAGTGTTCATTGTACAAGTTTTAACGTATGCAGACACAGGAGAATATTCAATGTGTCTCTCAAAACTCTGCATGTAAGTTTATCACTGCCTTGTTTCTTTGCATGAAATCATAATTATTCTGTGAGTGCATCATTGTGTGGCTAATAAAAGTAGCATTTTAGTTTATAAAATATATAAAATTTCTGTTGGCATATTAACAGGCTGGTAGACTTATATTCTACTTTACAAATGCTCCTGCTTTTTCATAGAGCTGTAAATTATCATAAAAGCTTTTGTTACCATGAGAAATCCTTAGACAGATCAAGTGAAAACTGGTGATGAGACACAGCTGATGGACATGTTTACTCCTATATCCACTCACCCCTCCAAAAAAAAAAAACTTAGTCAGATTGGTTCTCCTGAGCTGCAAGCAAACAGTTACACCCAGGGGTGCAACAAATACTTAGGACTTTTTTATTGGTTTCATGCCATTGAAGGGACATTTTTAACCATTAGAGCCAAGTATTTTTTCATATCTTTGAATGAGAGCGGTGTGCATTTTTGTACACTGTCATATCCCAGTGTCAGATTAAAGAATTGTTTCAGCTGTGCTATAGCCAGATTCCATTTCTTTTTAAATTTTTAATGCCTCCAGCTTATTTATGAATTTTATTGGGGAAAGAAGACAACAAATTTTAAAGTGCGCAATGCAGTATTATTAACAGCAATTCAGATCTTCTTATCTCTTTCTAAAGAGGTGTTTTATTTAGCATAATATGTCTTAGGATTCAAATCTTGCCTTTACTTTTAATAAGTTATGTAACATCAAACAAATCAATTAACATTTATGAGATTCAGTTTATTCATCATTAAAATAAATGTGACAAGGTAGCCAAGAACATACAACAGTGAAAGGAAAGTCTTAAATAAATGATGTTGTGGAAAGTAGACAACCACATGCAAAAGAATGAAACTAGACAATTTGTACCATCTGCAAAAATTAACTCAAAATGCATTAAAGACTTCCTAGAAGAAAACACAGGCAGTACACATTTCACCATCGGTATTAGTAATACCTATTTGGATGTCTCCTCAGAAAAGGGAAATAAAAGCAACAATAAACAAACATTGCTACATCAAACTAAAAAGCTTCTGCTGCAAAAGAAACCATCAGTAAAATAAAGAAAGGTAACTTACTGAATGAGAGAGGACATTTGTAAATCGAATATCTGATAAGGAATTCAGCCAAAATTAAGCCAAATATATAACTCACAACATACAAACAACAATCCAATTTAACAATGGACAGAAGATCTTAAGAGATATTTTTCTTTATCCAGAAAAGACATATAGATGACCAATTGGCACATGAAAGACTGTTCAACATCACTAATTACTAGGAAAATGCAAATCAAAACTACAATGATATACCACCTGACACCTGTCAGAATGACTGTCAGCGAAAGACAGGCAAGAAATTACAAGTGTTGGTAAGGATGTGGACAAAAGGGAACCCTTTTGCACTATGGAAAATGCTATGGAAATTCATTTAAAACTTCAGAATAAAACTGCCACATGATCCAACTATTCCACTTCTTTTGGTTTACCAGAAACATATAATTTCTAAATTGAAGTATAGCTTATTACAATGTCATGCTAATTTTAAGAGTGCAAGAAAATAATTCAGATATATTTGTATTCATATCTATATATAAATATACATTATTTTCAGATTCTTTTCCATTATAATTACAAGATGTTAAGTATAGTCCTCTATGCTGTGCAGTAGGTCCTTGATGCTTCCCTATTTTATAAATCATAGTATGTATGTACAGTTTATTATTTACATGTTAAAAACACTCAGGTACAACAGTAGTAGACCAGAGTGTTAGTTACTCAGTTGTTTCTGACTCTATGCTACCCCATGGACTGTAACCCGCCAGGCTCCTCAGTCCATGGAATTCTCCATGCAAGAATACTGGAGTTGGGTAGTCATTCCCAGTGTGTATATGTCATGGTACTCTAAAACTCTACTTTTTGATGCTTACCAAAAGATACAAAATCTCTAATCCAAAAAGATATACACACTTTCATTTTTATCCCAGCATTATTTGCAATAACCAAGGTATGGAAACAACCTAAGTGCCCATGGACAGATGAATTAATAAAAATAGATACAGTCTTTGTATACAATGGAATCTACTCAGCAATGAAATAAACCATTAAATCTTGCTATTTGCAATATAGATTGGACTTGAGGGTATTATGCTAATTGAAATATGTTAGAGAAAGACAAATACTGTATGAGTGGAATAAAGAAAAGAAAAAATAAATAAGGCAAACACATAGATACAGAGAACAGATTGGTGCTTATCAGGGGGTTGAAAGGAGGGCAAAAGGGGTAAAGAGGTCAACTGTGTGGTGATGAATGGAAATTCGATTTCTGGTGATGAGCATTCTGTGGTGTGAGCTGTCCTGGTGGCACAGTGGTAAAGAATATATCCGCCAATGCAAGAGACGCACATTTGATCCCTGTGTTGAGAAGATCCGCCGAAGAAGCAAATGGCAACCCTCTCCAGTATTCTTGCCTGGAGAGTTCCGTGGACAGAGAAGCCTGGTGGGCTCCATCCGCGGGGTTGCAGAGTCGGGCAGGACTGAGCACGCAGACGCTGCTAATACTACTACACTGCGGTGTGTCAAATTACAGTGTTGTGTACAGGAAACGTATAGAATGGGTTCAACCAAACTTACCTGAATAAAAATAAACCTTTAAAAATGTTGATAATGTTGCCTGTTTATATTTACTTTCTATAGTATCAAAGAAATATCAAAAGAAACATCACTCATATGATTAGGTGGTAAATTCTGGAATGCTATGAGTTTTTAAAATCTTAATTCACATTTTTATGTATAAGATGTATATTCATAACCTCTGAATAATCCTTTGAAACAGTGCACAATAAAATTCTGAATGTCAGGTCAGTACTACTTCCCTTGAAATATAATAAAATACAGAATATTATCCAGAATTTCTGATTTTCTTCATTCAGTTATTAAAATTCTCTGGAACATTTAAAAATGTCTCTTGGGCAGACACATATACTCATGTACTCTGCTTAATTATTCCCTATTCAGGAGGAATAGAGCCCTGCAACTACCTAATTAGAAAATTTGGCACACATTCCAGAGACAGGAGAAATATATAAATAGGACACATTCAACGCCTTGGAAGCAGAGTCCCTATGAAGGAAAAAGCATATATTTACAGCTTTCAGGGGACAAATACTTTGTTCCTCTTGCAATAATGCTTATTTTATTGTTAGTCAAACAGAAGGTATACTTGAGGCCATCAATTTAAAAATGATGATATGGCAGTCCCAGATGCCATATCCACTTCATACTGATAATCTTTTCATATTATTTGCAGAAGCAGCTTGAATCATTCTAACAGATCAGTAGATCAAAAAATGATAAGGAGATTGAAAGCAAAAGGAAAAGAGGGCAGCAGAGGAGGAGATGGTTAGATAGCATCACCAATTCAGTGGACATAAATCTGAGCAAACTCCAGGAGATAATGAAGGAAGGGGAGTCTACTGTGCTGCAGTCCATGGGGTTGCAAAGAGTCAGACACAACTTAGCAGCCAAAAAACAACAAGAAGAGGAGGTTAACAGATATTTTGACAAGTCAATTATATTTAATTAAATTGTCATCAAATTATTTTTCACCAAGAGAACAGAGAAAAATACTCCAGGCTCCATCCACAGATGTAGGTTGACAGTTAGAGAGCTTTCCACAAACAGAAACTTTCTGGGAGAGCTACATAGTCCAATTAAGAAACTCTAGCAACATGACAGAACAAAAAATTCCTGAGGATAGCCATTCAAGAAGGGAAGATAAAACAGCTTCACTGCCTGTATAGTTCCATCCTTCAAGCTAGTGGTCCTCAGTGACCAGGAGCAACTCTTCATCCATAAAGAGTTTCTTTTACCAGGGATGGGAGAGCAGAATGAGTAACCAGCTCTCTTAGCCTTTCTGGGTACATCATGAAGGACCCACTTCAGTTTTACTCCATCCAGAGACTGACAAAGATGAGATTTGTAGAGATGTCTAGAAGCAAGGAAGAAAAGCAAAGGATGTCAACACCAGCCAATGCATTTATAAGCAACATCTTAACCAGTCAGAAATCCAAATCAGATAACATATGCAAAACAATCCACAGGGTTTGCACATAGAAGCTGCTAAATAGAGAGTAAATTATTCACTAACCATGCTCAACATTTTCTGTTCTTTAATAAGTCAATACACTTGTGTACTTCATGGCAGACAATGTTATTAGGTTATCAAACAGCCATTTCTATCCTTTCTTGTGAAAAATAAACCAAAAACAAAATGTACTTCTGGGTGACAACGGTAAACCCATGCCACCTTCACACATACCTGCTTTTCCAGTTTGGATTTGCAAACTAGACGTGGCCATAAAAACATGTATGAATATAAATATATCCTATATATACTTACATCTCCTACAAAGAAAAATCTTCTGGTGTGCTTCTGAAAGAGAAAACATCCACCCAAACAAAAGTCCTTTTGCTTACCACTTACACTGCATTTGAATTTGGGCATGAAAATTTGTGTTGAATGAAAAGACAGCATAATGAGATTCAGGATAACATGCTGAGAATGGCTGAAAGAGGAATAGACTGATCAATTTGTTGACCTTCTGTAAGATCCCCTGGCAATAAGATAATTAAGTCTCTATTTCTTTATCCACTATTAGATGAGAATTCTGATTTTGGGTATAATTCTAAATTGAAGATTCAGAAATTGCTGTGCCTGTATACACTAATTTTCTTCTGATATCATGGTATGAATGTGTACAGTTTAAATTAATGTTGATAATAGAAATTATTCAATTTATGGATTTAATGTTGCTTGGCAAATTGAGGAAATGAATAAAATAGGACTAGTCCCTCCCTACAGAGATCTTTAACTTTATTGCAAAAGTAAGAGCAAGATTGGCCATCACCTTTAAGATGACATAATTATCGTTAAGCTCTCTCCTCATCTAATCCTGAAGGATCATATCACCACCTCTAAAATAATATTGTACACTCAGAGATTTCATTTATGTATTTACATATGACTTAGTTTATATAATAAACAATGCTTGAACAGTAGTAATGGACAGATTCTTGACAGAGGTAGACATGTTTTTAAAGATGAAGAAGACACAATCCCTTCCCTCTAGGAGCTCATGGTTTACCTTTACAAATTAACACAAATTCATGGTATACTTTTCAGGCTCATGATTCCAAATGCATTCTCAATATAATAATGAAGCAAAAATGTCACCACCACCATCATCATCACCACCAAAAATACTATAATTAGTTGTACCAGAAAAACATTCCAATAAGTCCCCAAAAATGATACATAAGAGCTTACTTGTGAAGACTTTGACATGTTTTGAAGAAGAATGAAGGCCTCAATTCTATGTAAGAAACTTGAAAAATCCAAAGAAATAAATATATTTGTATGGTGTTTTAAGGACATTTTAAGAACTGGGGGGAAATAAAGAACCAGATGAGCTAAAATTCCAGTTGAGAAAAGGTTATTCCCAGTGGAACTGAGATCTGAATATTTTCAACCCTGGGCACTTTTGCAGGATATGAGCTTATTCTGAGGCCTGTGCATGGCAGTTCAGTTCAGTTCAGTCACTCAATCGTGTCTGACTCTTTGTGACCCCGTGGACTGCAGCACGCCAGGCCTCGCTGTCCATCAACTCCCAGAGCTTACTCAAACTCATGTCTATCAACTCGGTGATGCCATCCAACCATCTCATCCTCTGTCATCCCCTTCTCCTCCTGTCTTCAGTCTTTCCCAGCATCAGGGTCTTTACCAATGAGTCAGTTCTTTGCAACAGGTGGCCAAAGTGTTGGAGTTTCAGCTTCAGCATCAGACCTTCCAATGAATATTCAAGACTGATTTTCCTTTAAGATGCACTGAATGGATCTCCTTGCAATCCAAGGGACTCTCAAGAGTCTTCTCCAACACTACAGTTCAAAAGCATCAATTCTTCGGCACTCAGCTTTTTTTATAGTCCAATTCTCACATCCATACATGACTACTGGAAAAACCATAGCATTGACTAGACAATTTTTTTTTTTTTTTTAGTAGACAGCTCATGCATGTCAAAGGTTGACTATTCTACTAGGTTTTATAGAGGAGGAAAATAAGATTTTGATGGCCTGTTAGGCCAGCAAAATCGTAAACAATCTATAAAGGATCCATGGTCAGTTTTATTCATGGAGCACTTACAGATGATGGAAGAGTATATCAAGCTGGGAAAGAATGGAAGAGACTGGAAAAGTATAGTTAAATCTTTTATGGTCTTCTGATATGTAAGAGACAAAGTACCAATAAAGGAAAAAAAATGACACCAAAAACATGACCTTTAAGTTATGCAAAACCAACTATAAGTAAAATGTGTATAATTAAGCTGTAGCCCAGGCAGTCTCAACCCAGCTAAATCATAGCTCCTCATCCTACAAACCTGTGGGGAGTTCAGCTGAGCTGGAATACAAACCTGAACCATCAGTTATTGCAGTAGATGATTAAAGCAACAAGCCAAATCATTTTCCCCTTATAGTTCATTACAAAATACTAAGTATAATACATGTAGGATCTTGTTGATTTTCTATTTTATATATAGTGATTTGTATCCACTAAACTCAAACTCCTAATGTGTCTGAATAACCAAACCTTTTTGGTTATCTATTTTATATACATTTGTGCATATGTACTAATAGATTCAAGGAATTAGATCTGATTGAAAGACTGCCTGAAGAACTATGGATGATTTTAAAATTGTACAGGAGGCAGTGATCAAAACCATCCCTGTGGATGAGGGTAAGGGTGGGATGATATGGGAGAAGGGCATTGAAGCATGTTAATTTTCATATGTCTAATCAATCGCCAGCCCAGGATTGATGCTCAGGGCTGGTGCAGCGAGATTTCCCGGAGGGGAAGCATATGTAAACCCATGGTGATATCATGACAATGTATGGCAAAAACAATTAAAAAATAAAAAAAATTTAAAAAAATTGTACAGGAGGCAGTGATCAAAACCATCCCTGTGAAAAACAAATGCAAAAATGCAAAATGGTTTTCTGAGGAGGCCTTACAAATAGCTGAGAAACAAAGAGAAGCAATTGGCAAAGGAGAAAAAAATATATATACCCATTTGAACAAAGAGAGATAATAAAGCCTTCATAAGTGATCAATGTAAATAAATAGAGGAAAACAATAGGATGGGAAAGACTAGAAATCTCTTTGAGAAAATTAGAGATACTAAGGGAATATTTCATGCAAAGAGGGGCACAATAAAAGAGAGAAACAATATAGACCTAACAGAAGCTATTAAAAAAAGGTGGCAAGAATATACAGAAGAACTATACAAAAAAAAAAAAAATCTTCATGACCAAGATGACCACGATGGTGTGATCACTCACCTAGAGTCAGGCTTCCTAGAGTATGAAGTCAAGAAGGCCTTAGGAAGCATCACTAAGAACCAAGTAAGTGGAGGTGATGGAATTTCAACTGAGCTATTTCAAATCCTAAAAGACGCTGTTGTGGAAGTGCTGCACTCAATGTGTCAGCAAATTTGGAAAATTTGTGACCACACCTGTGACCACAGGACTGGAAAAGTTAAGTTTTCATCCAATCTCAAAGAAGGGGAATGCCAAACAATGTTTAAACTACTGCACAGTTGCACTCACCTCACATACAAGCAAACTAATGCTCAAAATTCTCCAATCCAGGCTTCATCAGTATGTGAATCAAGAACTTGCAGATGTTCAAGCTGGATTTAGCTTCCAGCTGCAAAGGTAGTGGAACCAGAGATCACATTGCTAACATCCATGGGTGCATAGGAAAAGCAAGAGAATTCCAGGAAAACATTTATTTCTACTTCATTGACTACACTAAAGTCTTTGACTGTGTGGATCACAACTAATTGTGAAAAATTCTTAAAGTGATGGGAATACCAGACTATCTTACCTGTCTCCTGAGAAATCTGCATGCAGGTCAAGAAGCAACAGTTAGAACTGGACATGGAATGATGGACTGATTCCAAATTGAGAAAGGAGTACGTCAAGGCCTGCTTATTTAACTTATATACAGAGTGAAATACCAGGCTGGATGAAGCACAAGCTGGGATGAAGATTGCTGGGAGAAATATCAATAACCTCAGATATGCAGATGACACCACCCTGATGTCACAAAATGAAGAAAAACTAAAGAGCTTCTTGATGAAGATGAAAGAGGAGAGTGAAAAAGCTGGCTTAAAACTCAACATTTAAAAAAAGAAGATCAAGGCACCCAGTGCCATCATTCCATGGCAAATAGATGGAGAAACAATGTAACAGTGACAGACTTTCTTTTCTCGGACCCCAAAATCACTGCAGATGGTGACTGCAGCCATGAAATTAATTGGTCCTTGGAATAAAAGCCAACCTAGACCAACCCTGACCAACCTAGACAGCATATTCAAAAGCAGAAACATTACTTTGCCGTCCAAGGTCCATATAGTCAAAACTATGATTTTTCTGGTAGTCATTTATGGATGTGAGAATTGGAGTGTAAAGAAGGATGTTCACCAAAGAATTGATATTTTTGAACAGTGGTATTGGAGAAGACTCTTGAAAGCCCCTTGGACTGCAAGGAGATCAGACCAATCAATCTTAAAGGAAATCAGTCCTGACTATTCATTAGAAGGACTGATGCTGAAGCTACAATACTTTGGCCACTTAATGCACAGAGTCAGTTCTTTAGAAAAGAAACAGATGCTGGAAAAGATTGAAGGCAGGAGAAGAAGGGGATGACAGAAGACAAAATGGTTGGATGTCATTACCAACTCAATGGACAGGAGTTTGAGCAAGCTCTGGGAGATTGTGAAGAGCAAGGATGCCTGCTGTGTTGCAGTTCATGCTGTCACAAAGATTTGGATATGACTGAACAACTGAACAACAACAAAGTCTGTAAATGCTGGCTTCCCTGGTAGCTCAGCTGGCAAAGAATCTGTCTATAATGCAGGAGACCCAGGTTTAATTCCTGGGTATGGAAGAAGATCCCTTGGAGAAGGAATAGGCTATCCATTGCAGTATTTTTGGGTTTCCCTAGTGGCCCAGATGGTAAAGAACCAGCCTACAATGTGTGCAATGTGGGATAACTGGATTTGATCCCTGGATTGGGAAGAAGTGAATGGCTACTTACTCCAGTATCCTTGCCTGCAGAATTCCATGGACAGAGATGCCTGGCAAGCTACAGTCCATGAGGTCACAAAAAGTCAGACATGACTGAATGACTAAGCACAGCACAGCACAGTGTGTATATGTTAATCCCAAACTCTTAATGTATTATTTTGCTGTGCACCTGAAACAAACACAACATTATAAATATACTATGCTTCAACAAAAGGCAGCAACCCAAAAGTGAAAGATCATGCTTTTAATCACTTACTCTGACGGAGCAGAGAGTTTTAGCAGGAGCTAAAACCAGAGAAAGCATAGACTCCCCTGTTCTATTTTCTAATAAGGAAAATGCATGAATTGATGAATAGAAGCCTCTGTTGACAGTGCAGATGTAGCGGTCACCCCACTGTTGAGAAAACCCTAAGCAAAATGTTCAGGCAGTTTTTTGGTCTGGGGGCCTATAGGGAAGGTTGCTGAGTTAGAGGCAAAATTGTCTTCAGGATTTTTCTCTTTTTCCCATAGAGAAGTCAAAACAGAAGTCTCTGAAGAGGACTTATGCCCAATAACTCATATAAAAAGACTTAGAAATGAAGGTCCCAGGGCTAGAAATGAGAATATGTGAAGAGCATAATTGGCCCGAGGAGCTGAGTCTTACCTACAAGTCCCTTCAAAGACTGCGATGCAGTTGCTGTGCCCCATATTTGATGTGGGAAGGCAATATCCCTGCTGAGGCCTGCCAGTGAAAGCCTTCTTAATTGCCTATTTTCAGGCTCAAAAAAAAAGAAAAGAAAAGAAAACCACACCCATATGTTTGAAGCCTAGAGCTATACTCAGACCTAGTAGAGAAGAAACAAACACATTTTGAGCGAAAGTAACAGGGGTTTAATATTCTATTGAATATTTTTGTGTTCCTTTCCTACTTTGCTCTAGCATAATTTTGTCTTCTGTATAATTTTCCTGCTGTTGTAGTTTAGCCACTAAGTCATGTCCAACCTTGTATGACCTCACGGACTACAGTGTACCAGGTTCCCTGTCCCCTACTAGCTCCCTGCTCATGTCCATTGACTTGGTGATGTTATGTAACTGTGTCATCCTCTGCCACCCCCTCTTCTTTTTCCTTCAGTCTTTCCCAGCCTCAGGGTCTTTTGCAATGAGCCAGCTCTTTGCATCAAGTGGCCAAAGTATAGAAGTTTCATTTCAGCATCAGTCCTTCAGAATAAAATTTATCAAAGCAGAGCTCAGACAGTAAAGAATCTGCCAGCAATGCAGCAGATCCAGGTTCAATCCCTCTATTGGGAAGATCCTGTGGAGAAGGAAAGGGCTACTCACTTCAGTATTCTAGCCTGGAAAACCCCATGGACAGAGGAGCCTTATCGGTTATATAGTCCTTGGGGTTCCTAGACATGACTGACTAATACTTTCAGTTCACTTCAGAGTTGATTTGATTATGCGATGGAAGAGAGGAGCTCTGATGTATTGCTAAGAAAATAAAGAGCTCTGCCAAACACAGGTTGAAAAAATTCTAAATTAGCCTAAAATGTCCTTTGTAGGTGAGCTTCTAAGGCTGGTTAGATTCCTCTCCAGGACTCCAGCAGTTTACAAATCTTCCTATAATCACAAACTACAATGATTCATGATGTTGACAAGATCTTTCTCTGGTAAACATTGATCATTTATATTTTCATAAAACATAATCCTTTTAGCCATTATAAATCGTTGAGTTCATCTGATTTCCTTTTCCTAACATGATAAAATAAATAAAAAATGAGACATAATTACCATGGACTCTTCCCCCAATCTCTCTACTGAGGACTTCTGGGAAGAAGGGGTCACTTTGACCCAGTGACCTATGATATCATTCTTTCTCAGGTCAACATACTATTAGTCCTCACTAGCAGAAAGACCATGGGGAGTCATTATGGAGAATGTTTCAGATCTGCCTACATTTCATATTGAAAACAAAACTGGGAATTAAAGAGTATGGAGCATGACTGACTAGGGAATAGACTAGTTTTTATTCTATTTAATGATGAAAATAAAATTTCAAAAAGAGATCTCTTTTTTTGTGGGTGAGCCTATCTCCTAAATGTATTACTCAGAAGGGAACTTGCATGAGAAATCTGAAACTCAAACTTAACGTGGAAACAAAGCCACAATTTTGGAGCTCTGCCTCTGATGTTCTTAAGATCAGATTTTTACTGAGCCTGGTGTTCGTATATATCTTTTGAATTTTAGAACAGCTTGGAGTTAAGTTTCTAATTGGTCTGGGCTCGGTTTAACAATTCAAGTCTTTTTATTTTTGTAAATATCAAAGTTTATGCTATGTTTTCTAGTTTAATGGTTGTTTATGCCTCACTGTACCATACATGAATTTTCTAAATATAACCCTATATTGTCAACTGAAGTTTTCATTTCTGCTTTCAGTTTTTCTAGGGTTTACTTCTACAACTATTATGCTATACAAATTTAGGACTTCCCTAGAGGCTCGGATGTCAATAATCTGCCTTTAATGCAGGCGACCCAAGAGATGTGGGTTCAAACTCTGGGTCAGGAAGTTTTCCAGGAGGAGGAAATGTAATCTACTTACAGTATTCTTGCCAGGAAAATCCTGCGGACAGAAGAGTCTCTGTGGGCTACAGTCCATGACATGGATCAAAGAGTTGGAGTTGACTGAGCACTATAGAAATTTAAGACTGTATTTGTCAGTACACCATTATGTGAAATGATGAAATTAGTACATTCATTTGAATCTTTCCTCAGAGAAGTGCATTTTCCCTCAACAGTTGATAGGAGCCCTTCTGAACAGTTCTCCAGTTACTTGTCTCCAAGTGAACAACAAACACTAAATAAAATGAAAATGAAAAAGCATGGTGCTATACAGTAGGTCTTCGCCCCATGTTATGTGGCAGCCTGGATGGGAGGGAGTTTGGGGGAGAATGGATGCACACATATATATGACTGCATCTCTTTGCTATCCACTTGAAATTATCATGACATTGTTACTTGGCCATACTCCAATACAAAATAAAGAGTTTAAAAAATGCTACTTAAGAAAACAGCATGGTGGTCACAGTGAGAATCTCCCAATGATTATATCTTTTCAAAATCAGGAAAGAAACAGCTCCATTTTCATATTTAGCCAAGCATTTTCTCAACCATGTTTACATGCTGTATGTCACAGGATGATACACACTCTGTTGGTAATGTTCTTCAAGTGACTCCTTTGGATTGTCTCCATATGGTTTATGCTGTTAAATGTTTTCAACGTGTTAAGCTTTTTTGTTTATGTAGTAACATTTGCCATTATGAATTAAGCTCATCAGATAGTAACAGAGAACCTCCATGCAATAAATAACAGTGGATTCAAAATGTAGAAGCTTATATTTCTTCTTCATGAAAGTTTTGAGTCTGCCAGTTCAGATCTTATAATAGGGTCTCTTGTCCAAGAAGTCCTCAGAGGCTCCAGTTCTCACTACCCTGTTACTCAAATGTCCACATTGCAAATGGCTTGCATTTTCAAGGTCAACTTATGGCCCCAGTAGGTGCTTCAGGACCAGGTACCATAAATGAGGTCTGGCAATATGGGGGAGTAAGAAATGAAGCAAATGGGGACAAAAGTGTTTTAAATCATTGCTTATACCTCAGTGACCAAGACCTGAGCATATCTAAAAGTGAGGATGGGTTGCCATTTCCTCTTCCAAGGAATCTTCCCAACCAAGAGATTGAACTATGTGTCCTGCACTGGCAGGCAGATTCTTTACCACTGAGCCACTGGGGAAGTCCTTGACTTATCATATATCTATTGCAAATTGGTAAATATGCAAATACATCACTAATTTTAATAGGTGTATTTCATGGGTATATAAGAATTTGAATGCTATTTAAAAATACTACTTCTGGGCAGTTAGACTCTTTCCAAGTTTCAGAGCAGTGTTTAACATGTTAGATTTGCCTGAGATCAAAAGTTTGTTTCTGAAACCTTTACTGCTACCAGGTTAATATTTTTTAGGTGTATATAAGTGGGATAGGGAAAAGTTTCAGAAAATGTTCAGAAATGAATCAGTGAACCAGGTCTACAGTGGGTCAGAAGTTTTAAGATATGACAAGGTTCTTCCAAATATTATTATTCAATGTGTTATATAAGGGATGAAACTACTGTAAGAATACATTTAGTCAAACATTGCATTTGCTATTGAAATATCATAATGCTGTCCATTGAATATTAAGACTGTTTCCTTGTATTTTATACAATATGATTAGTGTTTTATTCCTCATTGGTTAGTATATTGAAATTCAGTACCAATGCAAAATGATTTGCAATTTTTTAGAGTATATCTTAGTAATTTTATACACAATTAAATGTTTATTGCTATTGGGCTGGCCAAAACGTTTATTCAAACTTTTCTGTAAGATCACATGGAAAAATCTTAATGAACATTTTGGCTAACTTGATATATATCAAAAATGTCAAGTCTTAGATAAGAAATGGTTCTCTGAAATTGTGTTATAATAGGCTTATGTACTTGGTAGGAAGTCAAGAAACCTTTTCCCCTTGCTTTAGCCAATGCAAAGGGTAATTTCAACCATGTTTACAAAAAGATAGGAAAACTTTCATATATTATAAATTGTTTCTGAGTAGACTCAATTTCCTTTCTCTACATTTAAAAAGCAGGGCATATTCATTTTCAGTTAGGAGAATTATCACATTGAAAGTGTTAGTTGCTCAGTCATGTCTGACTTTTTGTGACCCCATGGATCGCATGGATTTGCCTGCCAGGATCCTATGTCCATGAGATTCTCCAGGCAAGAATACTAGCATGAGTTGCCATTCCCTCCTCCAGGGGATCTTCCTGACCTTGAAATTGAATCCAGGTCTCCTGCACTGTAGGCAAATTCTTTACTATCTGAGCTACCTATCACACTTACAGTCGATTTTTGAATTGTGGTGTTGGAGAAAGCTCTAATAGTCCCTTGGCTTGCAAGGAGTTCAAACCAGTCAATTCTAAAGGAAATCAACCCTGAATATTCATTGAAAGGACTGATTCTGAAGCTGAAGCTCCAATACTTAGGCCACCTGATGTGAAGAGCCAACTCATTAGAAAAGACCCTGATGCTGGGAAAGATTAAAGGCAGGAGGAAAAGGGGTATAACAGAGGATGAGATGGTTGGATGGTATCACCAACTCAATGGACATGAGTTTGAGCAAGCTCCATGAGATGGAGGACAGGGAAGCCTGAAATACTATAATCCATGGGGTAGCAAAGAGTCAGACATGACTGAGATACTGAACAACAGCAACAGTCAGTTTTATTTACTAGCACATGAGCTAGTCCATTAAAAATATTTCTATTGCATTTTAGCAGAGTTTCAATTCTTCTGCCATTTATATCTTGCCATTAGAGTCTTTTAATATATCATTTTTTCTTTGAAATCTATTTCTATATATCTGACTAAAGCTTCCTGTAACAATGCAATTTCTTTTGAATATGATTCATTTCTCATGTAAGCTTCTGAAATGGTACACACTAGATAGGCTTTGAAAAAGAGACTGGATAAGTAAAGATTATTGACATTTTCTTGAATATATTTGTGTTATCCACCTCTTGTTGTATTTAGAGCTGCATCATTTTAAGATGCCTTCTTTTAAGGCAGCTAAATAATTCAGGTGAAAAAAAATTATGTAATTTGCAGGGAAATAGTGCTTGGTTTCCTTATTTTTTTCATTTTTTTTTCAAAAGAAAAGCAAATGCATCAGAACAAAATATACCAAGGATTTTATTTGTCCTTTCCCAGGCTGGAGAAATTCATAGTACAATCAAAACACCCAAGATTATTACTCACCAAGAGTGAGTATATAATCTGAAAGAACAAAAAGCAGACATGCAGTAGGAAAACACACAACATGTATGAAAAAAATAAGGTTCTTTTTATGCTTTCCTTGCTTTTGCTAGGTTCTTAGCATTAACGGAGTAGCAGATAACCAAATCTTGACAGGTCTGCACAATTGTTTGTATATGCCAGAACAGTTCAAGAAGGAGGAGAGAAGCATAAAAATAAATTTGTTTAAAAAAATACCAAAAACCCTTTTCTGAAGTGGCTGGTTATGTGTGATGGGGTGTTTGTCTTGCAGATAAACCTCAGGTTTGTTAAGTGGACCCTCTACGCTCTGTCCAATTCTGGAGCATTCTGGACAGTTAGAGGTTGTTCAAGGAACTCTTATCCTCATTCCTGAGTCAACGTAGGGATTGGATGTCTCAGCATGCTGTACTAGGTTTTTAAATTTTCAGGGTTGTGATTGTTGCCTGCTGTCTTCACTCATCTCTTTTGGAATCCTAGGTAGAAAGGAGTCCTTCTCCACATATAAAGAAGTTTCACTTCCAAGAATTAGGAAGTTTTACTGGGGACATGCCCAGAAGTAGTTCTTTATTTCCCACTTCAGGTCTCCAAATATGGAGCAGGTACAAATGAAACATGAAACAAGGAACCTAAACCGGAGGGTCTTTGCCTGAGCAAAGCAGTCCTATGTTCCAGAGCAGAGCCTTTATAAGAAGGCTCCGTAGACCTGAGACTTTGGCTCAAGCTGCTGTTAGTGGAATGCAGGTACCTCTGTGATGCCACGTGTTCCAGGGCAGCTTGACTAGAGGCTTTATCCTGTAGGGGGTTTAGGTCTACACTCCAGCATGTTTTGTATAAATGTGTATTTATATGGATGTTCAGGTGGAGTTGAACTCAAAGGTGTATCTGAAGGTGATTTAAACAATCTTACAGATGTGTAAGAGTTAAGGGTTTGGTCCAGTGCTGAAAACTTGCTAACTTGATTCACAAATAGTATCCTAAGAAAGCAGGCTTAATGTACCAGCAAAAGGTGAACAAAGAGAAGGAAAATCTCCAATGTAATAGGATAAATCCTTTGCATGGGGGAAATTCTGTGACATCACAGCTAAAAACATAAATGAAGCTGGAAATCTGCTGAGCAGTGTTTTGTAGGGAGATTAGCACTCTCTTGACTATGCTGTTAGTTCTCTGTGTTCAAGGACTGGTCACCTTAAAATAAGTAATCTGAAAGAGCCACGTGTACCCCAATGTTCATCGCTACATTGTTTACAATAGCCAGGACATGGAAGCAACCTAGATGCCCACCAACTGACAAATGGATAAGAAAGCTGTGGTACATATACACAATGGAATATTACTCAGCATTAAAAAAAAATTCATTTGAATCAGTTCTACTCAGGTGGACGGAACTGGAGCCCATTATCTAGAGTGAAGTAAGCCAGAAGGAAAAACAACAATACAGTATACTAACACATGTATATGGAATTTAGAAAGAAGGTAATGAGAACCCTCCATGCGAGACAGCAAAAGGAACACAGATGTATAGAACGGACACGTGGATTTTGTGGAAGAGGGCAAGGGTGGGATGATATGGGAGAAAGACATTGAAACATGTTAATTACCATATGTGAAATCAATCGCCAGCCCAGGGTTGGGGCTGGTACACCGGGATGTCCCAGGGGGAGGGAGTCAGGAGGGGGGAGGGAGGGGGGAAGCATGTGTAGACCCATGGCGGTTTCATGTTACTGTATGGCAAAACCAACACAATAAAGAAAAAAAATAAAAAATAAAAATAAATAAATAAATAAAAGAAGTCAAAACAAAAAAAAAGAAAAAAAAACAAGCAATCTGCGAAGTTATTTACCTTTGTGATGTCATTTTGAGTCCACATATTTCAAACATGAAGTGTTTTTACTCATTACATGTTAAGATACTGGAAAGTCACCCTCATAAAAAGAGTGCGCATAGTTGACCGGGAAAAGTGTTTGAAGATGGAGAAAGCTGTGTCTTGAAGCAGAACAAATAGTGTGGTAATGAAAAGGCAAAGACCAAGAAAGAAGTGTCAAAAGAGAACCTTGAAGGGCTTAGCAATAAGATTCAGGGAAATATAATAATGACACATAAAGGAAAAAGGGAGGACTGGTAGATCTATGTTGAAAACGTGTAAATGCTATCAAGAGGTGGAAATACAGCCACTCCGCAGAGAAGGGGCTGTAACACAATATATTGCTGGCGTGACATGGGATGTGCTGTTACGTTCAACTTGGAAAGCCAGATGGACCCCATGCAAAATTTGGCATTGATTTTGAGACGGATGGCCGCATACCCTAAGATGGTATGTTGATGCTTGTTAATTACATAATTGTTGTCTCTTGGAAGAGTATAACAGTGCCTCAAGTAAGTACAATATGTCTTGAGAGAACAAGGAAAAGAAACTGACATGGGTTAGGGGCTGAGGTCAAGGTGAGTATCTCCAGTGTGTGAGCAGGGGCTTGTGGGAGTTTAATCTCCAGTTGACACCAAACGGGTGAGCACTCAGGCTTACTTCTCAGCTTGTCTCTGTGGGAGAAAATATACTAGACAAAAGATACAAGGGAAATATTCACAGCAAACTTATAATGGGAAGAATACAAAAGTACTGTAAACTAGTTTTATTTTCAAATTTTATAAAAAGTGATTAAATAGACAAAATAATGATAAAGGAAATCAATTATTAAATATTGTATATTGTAAATATATAATAAGCATATAATTTGACATTGTAATATTTGATAGAAAGTTCTTGATATTGCATATATTATGTTAATATAATAAAATACATATGATTGGTAATAGAAATTACATCAGCAAGGTTTACAAAACATTTCATCAGATTTTGTACTAGTCAGTTTGTCAGGAGATCATTTAGAGAGTGTATCTTCTGATAACCAGATAATAACAAGCCTATGACAAGTGTATCTAGGCTTTACTCATCCTTGAAAATTAAAAACAAAATGACACCACATATGCATATTTATTTTGCTTTCTGGCTTCTTTCTTTGCTAGTGACATTACATACAACAACTTAATTGTCTGGATAGAACTGCCTTACATTTAGTAAATGCAGCACTGGGACAATATTTTATAGTTTTATGACAGAGATAAATTACACTTGAACAAATGAAGTTTTTATTACAGTGCCAATTTTTCACTCTGATGGAATTAAGTTTGAGCCAACATTCCCATTCAGTTCCTTCTTTTCAGGAATTTCAATTCAAAACAGTAAATATGACTTAATCTAGCACTTGGCAAACAATGTCTTTGGCAAGAAGAAATTCGTTCAGTATAATTTTACAAAGAACTTGATGTGAAATTGGAGACTAAAAAAATGAAATGTGAAATAAGATAGAGGCGCTAAATTCATTTTATGTTATATTCTATCATAATTTAACATGAATTTTTATAATGTGTAATATGAAATTTAAATTTTATATGTTTTACACTTAAAATTTTAAAAATTTTATATGTACTTAATAGAATTATTGTGCACCATGAAGCATATGTCCTATAGTTATTAAAACATGTAATAAGACCAAAAGCAGATATTTTAAGCATAAAGGCTGAGAAAACTAAAAATATATTCATTTATAAATAAGTAGATAATACAGAATTTTAGTATAGATTTTTAAATTAAAAAATATAGAATTCTTTCAGTTATTATTCATAGATTTGTATAATTATTATCTCTAAAAAATCCATGAGCCATAGTCATATATATATATATATATATATATGTGTGTATAAGGAGTGTAAAATGTAGAATATTTACTTTTTTGAAAATTGTAAGAAAGAATACTGTAGAGAAATAACTACTATACATTTTACAGGAAAAACAACAATCTGAAGTTACTGTAGTGTGAATCAAAGCAGGCACATTCTAGAAAGAAGTGGGAATTTGCAAGAACAGAACAGCATAAGGCAGTTCTCTTGTCTTTAGCAGCTTTTGCCTGAAGGCACACTGCAGTTCACCCCACATGCAGCAGATAAAATTATGATAGAATATTCATAATCATATTGGCTTAAAGAAATAGGAGAGAGCTGGGACCACAACAGATGTTTCAAAAGATGGGCATGCTTGTGAATTAAGTCACTTTAGTGCTGTCCCACTCTCTGTAACCCTATGGACCAAAGCCCACCAGGCTTCTCTCTCCACCAGATTCTCCAAGCAAAGAGACTGGGGTGAGTTGCTATGTAGAGGATCTTCCAAACCAAGGGATCAAACCTGTGTCTCTAATGCGTCCTGCATTGACAGTTGAGTTATTTACCACTAGCACCACTCGGGAAACCCCAAATGATGGGGAGTTCAGTTCAGTTCAGTTCAGCTGCTCAGTCATGTCTGACTTTTTGTGACCCCATGGACTGCAGCATGCCAGGCTTCCCTGTCCATCACCAACTACTGGAGCTTGCTCAAACTCATGTCCATCGATTCTGTGATGCCATCCAACCATGTCATCCTCTGTTGTCCCCTTCTCCTCCTGCTTTCAATCTTTCCCAGCATCAGGGTCTTCTCCAGTATCAGTTCTACACATCAGGTGGCCAAAGTATTGGAATTTCAGCTTCAGAATCAGTCCTTCCAATGAATATTCAGGGTTGATTACCTTTAGGATTGACTGGTTTAATTTCCTTGCTGTCGAGGGGACTCTCAAGACTCTTTTCCATGTCAGTGTATGGCAAAATCAACACGATAATGTAAAGAAAAAATATAAATTAAAAAGAAAAAGAGTCTTTTCCAACACCATAGTTCAGAAGTATCAGTTCTTCAGTGCTCAGGTTTCTTTATAGTCCAACTCTCACATCCATACTTGACTAGATGGACTTTTGTTGGCAAAGTAATGTCTCTGCTTTTTAATATGCTGTCTAGGTTGGTCATAGCTTTTCTTCCAAGGAGCAAGAGTCATTTAATTTCATGGCTGCAGCCCAAGAAAATAAAGTCTGTCACTCCATGTTCCCTTTTAGTTACTGATAAACTAGATATGACTTGCCCCTGGCAATATTTGCTTATTGCCCCTGGCAATATTCTCAATATTTGCTTGAGAAGTCTTGCTATATAATTTTAATTTTTTTTTGCTAATGCATGAGAGAAAGTCCCAAAGATGAAGTTTGTCAGATTACAGTCTGACTGTCCCCAAGCAAACATGCCAAACAAAAATAATTCATGGCAAATTTCTTGAGATCATTGACTTTAAAAACCTATTTTAATTATAATACAAACATATATTTGGTACAAAGAAAAATTCCATTATCAATAAACACTTGACATCCCAAAATATTCATGCAAGAAATACAGGTAAAACTTTATAGCCTCTGCTGCTGCATAAGGAAGAACAGCTATACACTCGAATCACAAAGGAGCATTAAGCATGCCTCCCTGAAAGCATTTGACAAACATTTACCAAAATGTCAAAATACTATAAAAATGTTATTTTTATTTTTGAGGTGTTATTTACCAAACATAAAATGCATAAAAGTTAAGGGCACAATTCAATGAATTTTATACATGTATAACAGTGATTTAAGCTGTAGGATGCGTTCATGCTAAGTCGCTTCAGTCGACTGCATCTGTTGTGTGACACGGTGGATGGCAGCCTGTCAGGCTTCTTTGTCCATGGGATTCTCCAGGCAAGAATACTGGAGTGAATTGTCGAGCCCTCCTCCAGAGGAACTTCTGGACCCAGGGCTTGAACTAGGACTCTCAATGTCTCCCGCATTGCACTGGCAGTCCAGTTCTTTAGCACTAGCGCCACCTGGCCAGCCTCAAAACTGTAGAATAGAAATGTATAATTTGTATTTTTTCTCAATTTAATGTTTAGACTTTTATCCACATTTGTGCATAATTCATGTTGTGTCACAGTGAGATATTTGAAAGAATGATATTTTGTGGTGTAATATTTTACTGTATGAAGATGCCACATTTGTTTTCCTTCCTCCTTTCATATTTAGTTTGTTTAGAATTATTTTTATGAAGAAAGTTCTTGTAAACATATTTGTGGATTTGTGCACTCATTTCTTTCAAGTACATGCTTAAAAGTGAGGTTTCTGGGTGATGGAATAGCCTTAAGTGTAGCATCTAATTAGAAAGAGCAAAACTATTTTCCCCAAAATTTTATCAACAATTTTATACTCACACAAGCAATGTGTGGGAATACGTTTGCTCCATTTCCTCCTCAAATTTGGGTTTGCCATACGGTTTCTTAATCAAGTCTTTATGATTCATATTGTTGGGGCAGGTTGTAGTCTCCTTGGTTCTGTCTCATCACAACAAAAATTTGAAGCAACAAATGGACCAGTGTTACAGCTCCATGTTACAGCTCAGTTTTGTTTAGAAAGTAAAGGAAAACATATTCTCTAGGCGTGAGGGAATGCCAACCCAAAAGACACGAAGAGAAGAGAGGCCTCTTGGCCCAGTTTTGGCTCCTCTTTTTATATGCTTTTTCTCCTCCCCCTGGGCCTGCACCATGTAAATTGGGCTAGCCAGAACTGCTTTTTTTTTACCTGAGGTCCTCACTCCAGTCCTCAGACTTTCCTTTGTTCTCTTTTTCTGGGCTTTTCCCTCTCTTGTCTTTTAGCCACTGCCATTCTGGACTCCTTTTTCCTGTTCTAACTACCTAACAATATAAAATGAAAGACACTTATTTTAATAGACAGTGTTATTAAATTATGACAAACATATGCAACTTTGTACCAACAAACCAATCAAGAGAATGAATATTTCATCACAACACAAAGATACCTATGTCCCCATAAAGTCCAGCAATTTCACTCCTGGGTATATGGTCAGAAGAACTGACAGCAGCGTCTTGAAGTGTTCTTTGTGCACCCATGTTAATAGCAGCATTGTTTGCAACAGCTGAAAGATAGAAGCACTCCAGGTGTCCATTGACTGGTGAATGGATTTTAAAGTGTGGTGTATACATACAGTAGAATACTATTGAACCTCAAGAAGACATGAAATTCACAGATGCTACAATGTGGTTAGACCCATGGGCATTATGCTAATTGAAATAAGCTATTCACAAAAAGACAAAAGCAGTGTGAATTCACCTAGAGTTACCCAGAACAATCAAATTTGTGAACAGAAAGTAAAATGGTGGTTGTCAAGGGCTGGGAGTAGGAAGGAATGAGGCTTTATAGTTTAACATGTATATAATTTCAGGTTTGTATGATGAAAGTGTTCAAGAGACTAATGGCAGTGAAAGTTCCACAAGGTATATGTAAGTAAGGCCATTAAATCATATACTTAAAATGGTCAAGGTGATAAATTTTAAGTAGTGTGCATGCCACCACAATGTAAAAAATAAAAATAGAAAAAAGATATCCATACTCCATTTCAGGCAGTCAAATCCATATCTCTTTCCTAGGCCACTAACAAAGTACCACAAACTGGTGTCATAAGACAAACTACATGTATGCTCTTACTGTTCTGGAGGGAAGAAGTATACAATCAAGGTATTGCCAGGGCCATGCTCTTTTAAAAACCTCTATGAGAAGAACCTTACTTGCCTCTTCCAGGTTCTGGTAGACCCAAGCATTCTTTCATTGTGGCAGCATAACTCTAATCTATGCCTTTATTCTTCCAAGGTCATCTTCCCTCTGTGTCTGTGTGCCTCTGTTGATGTTTAGTCATGCTAAGTCATGTCCAACTCTTTGTGACCCCATGGGCTGGAGCACCCCAGGCTCCTCTGACCTCCCCTATCTCCTGGAGTTTGCTCAAATTCATGGCCATTGAGTTGGTGATGATGTCTAACCAGCTCATCCTTTGCCACCTCCTTCTCCTTTTGCCTTCAATGTTTCCTAAGGTCAGGGTCTTTTCCAATGAATCAGCTCTTTGCTTCAGGTGACCAGTCCTATTGAAAATAGTCTCACTCTAATTGAGTGTAACTTCATCTTTACTTGATTACATCAGCAAAGACCCCATTTCCAAGTAAGGTCAGGTCACAACTACTGAGGTGAAGACTCCAATGTATCTTTGAGGTGATGGGGGCCACAATTCAACACCAACATACAACTCCACCCCCAGGAAACCACTTATCTGTCACTGTGGACTACCTGATGGCTTTTCTAACATTTAATATAAATGGTATAAATGGTATAATAGAGTATATACTGATGCAATCTTGCTTCTTTGTCTCAGCATAGTAGTTTTAACTATTATCCATATTTTTCAATGTTGTATCATGCTACAGTGATGTGTGAAAAGATCAGTTGCGTAACGTCTTTAATAAAACTTGTTATCAACAGCCATTTCAGTATTAGCCATTCTAGTGCGTCTGAAGGGATGATACACTTAAAGATTTATTGACATTCACTTAATGAGGAACAGCATTTAACACATTTTCATGGACTCGTTGGCTTCTTGTAGATATTCCTTTGTGGAATGTCACAATATTACGTCCGTTGTTTACTAGAAAAATCCCCCCAATCCCATGCCATATCACTATACAACTGATCCAACACTATTTGTTGAAACTGTTATGTTTTCTCTTTGGATTTTCCCGGACACCTTAGTCAAGATGTGTGGATTATATATGTGTGGATCTATTCACGAAACATATTTGATTCCATTGAGAAAATACATATATTATGTATATAATGCTTGATATTGACTCACAGGTCTTGGATATAAGCTCTAGAGAACATTCCATCTGTTATCTATCTGATGTTTCTTTCCTCAGCATCCAAAAGTTTCTTCACGAGCATACACTGAGCAGTATTCAACTAAACTTTTAAGGGGACACTCTCAAGATCTCTAGATCTTTCCTTCTATGCAGTCCTCTCTGTATACAGTTCAGTTCAATTCAGTCCCTCAGCATGTCTGAGACTTTGCAACCACATGGACTGCAGCACGTCAGGCCACCCTGTCCATCACCAACTCAGGGGGTTTACTCAAACTCATGTCCACTGAGTCGATGATGCCATCCAACCATCTCAGTGTCTGTCGTCCCTTTCTCCTCCTGCATTTCAACATTTCCTAGCATTAGGATCTTTACCAATGAGTCAGTTCTTCACATCAGGCAGCCAAAGTATTGGAGATTCAGCTTCAGCATCAGTCCTTCCAATGAACATTCAGGACAGATCTCCTTTAGGATGGACTTGTTGGATCTCCTTGCAGTCCAAGGGATTCTTAAAAGTCTCTGCCAACACCACAGTTCAAAAGCATCAATTCTTCAACACTCAGCTTTCTTTATAGTCCAACTCTCACATCCAGAAAGAATACTGGAAAAACCGTAGCCTTGAATAGATGGACCTATGTTGGCAAAGTAATGTCTCTGATTTTTAATATGCTGTCTAGGTTGGTCATAACATTCCTTCCAAAGAGTAAGCGCCTTTTTATTTCATTGCTGAAGTAATCATTTGCAGTGATTTTGGAGCCCCCCCCCAAAATAAAGTCTGTCACTATTTCCACTGTTCCCCCAGCCATTTTCCATCCAGACTACCTGACCTGCCTTCTGAGAAATTTCTATGCAGGTCAGGAAGCAACAGTTAGAACTGAACATGGAACAACAGACTAGTTCCAAATAGGAAAAGGAGTACATCAAGGCTGTATACTGTCACCCTGTTTATTTAACTTACATGAAGAGTACATATTGAGAAATGCTGGACTTGATGAAGCACAAGCTGGAATCAAGATTTCCAGGAGAAATATCAAAAAGCTCAGATATGCAGATGACACCACCCTATAGCAGAAAGTGAAGAGGAACTAAAGAGCCTCTTGATGAAAGTGAAAGAGGAGAGTGAAAAAGTTGGCTTAAAGCTCAACATTCAGAAAACTAAGATCATGGCATCTGGTCCCATCATTTCATGGCAAATAAATGGGGAAACAGTGGAAAGTGGCTGACTTTATTTTTTTTTGGTCTCCAAGATCACTGCAGATGGTGAGTGCAACCAAGAAATTAAAAGATCCTTAGTCCTTGAAAGGGAAGTTATGACCAACCTAGACAGCAAATTAAAAAACAGAGACATTACTTTGCCAACAAAGGTCCGTCTAGTCAAGGCTATGATTTTTCCAGTAGTCATTATCAATGTTAGAGTTGGACTATAAAGAAAGCTCAGTGCCAAAGAATTGATGCTTTTGAACTGTGGTATTGGAGAAGACTTTTGTATTGGAGAAGACTTTTGAGAGTCCCTTGGACTGCAAGAAGATCCAACTAGTCCATCCTAAAGGAGATCAGTCCTGAATGTTCATAGAAAGGACTGATGTTAAAGCTGAATCTCCAATACTTTGACCATCTGATGCAAAGAACTGACTCATTTGAAAAGACCCTGATGCTGGGAAAGATTGAAGGTGGGAGGAGAAGGGGGCAACAGAGGATGAACTGGTTGGATGGCATCACCGACTCAATGTACATGAGTTTGAGTAAACTCCAGAAGTTGGTGATGGACAGTTAGGCCTGTCGTGCTGCAGTCCATCGGGTGGCAAAGAGTCAGACACTAGTGAGTGACTGAACTGAACTGAAATGATGGGACCGGATGCCATGATCTTAGTCTTCTGAATGTTGAGCTTTAAGCCAACTTTTTCACTCTCCTCTTTCACTTTCAGCAAGAGGCTCTTTAGTTCCTCTTCACTTTCTGCCATAAGAGTGGTGTCATCTGCATACCTGAGGTTATTGATGTTTCTCCCAGCAATCTTGACAGCTTGTGCTTCCTCCAGCCCAGTGTTTCTCATGATGTCCTCTGCATATAAGCTAAATTAGCAGGGTGACAATATATAGACTTGATGTGCTCCCTTTCCTATTTGGAACCAGTCTGTTGTTCTATGTCTAGTTCTGACTGTTGCTTCCTGACCTGCATACAGATTTCTCAAGCAGCAGGTCAGGTGGTCTGGTATTCCCATGTCTTTCAGAATTTTCCACAGTTTATTGTGATCCATGCAGTCAAAGGCTTTGACATAGTCAATAAAGCAAAAATAGATGTTTTTCTCAAACTCTCTTGCTCTTTTGATGATCAAGCAGATGTTGGCAATTTGATCTCTGGTTCCTCTGTCTTTTCTAAAACCAGCTTGAACATCTGGAAGTTCATGATTCACATATTGTTGAAGCTTAGATTGGATAATTTTGAGCATTACTTTACTAGCACATCAGATGAATGAAATTATGCAGTAGTTTGAGCATTCTTTGACATTGCCCTTCTTTGGGATTGGAATGAAAACTGACCTTTTCCAGTCCTGTGGCCACTGCTGAGTTTTCCACATTTGCTGGCATATTGAGTATAACACTTTCATAGCATCAACTCTTAGGATTTGAATTAGCTCAAGAGGAATTCCATCACCTTACTAGCTTTGTTCACAGTGATGCTTCCAACAGCCCACTTGATTTCACATTCCAGCATTTTCCTTAATACTCATCCCATGGATCCCCATAGACTTCTGTTTGCAGATCCCTAGCTACTATCTCAACTCAACAGAATTATTTGCCTTAATTTAGCTTTCTCTATTTTCTTACATTGTGTCTGCAAAACTCTCTCCAATCTATAATCTGGGCTAATTTTAAGCCTTATATTTTTGTTTCCTTTATTTTAGGAATAACTGTCTGGTGAGCTTGTTTTCCAAAATCTGAAAACTTCGTGTCCTATATTTGTTAATTTTTTAATTGTTTAAGGTTGAAGAGTAAATTTAGTCCATCTTCATTCTACCTGTAAGCCAACATCAATAATTTTTAAGAATCACATTACTTAAATACAAACTCTGTTCACAGTTTCAAACATAAACTTATTTAAGCCAAAATATTGATTTATTTGTCTTTCAAATCCATATTCATTATATATCCCCTTGAAATGATGTAATTGTTTAATAAATGTAGAATGATTGAATAAATGCAAGAGAGAATATATGAATCAATGAATAAGAGTGTTGACATTGGCATCATTGCTTTTAATAACAGAGGACAACTTCATAAAGACCCAAGGACAGGAGAATAATTTTGAAATCAAATACGAAAGAGAAACATATGGATTCAGACAGGAGAGTCCACAGAGTGTTTCAAAACATATGCCCCAATAGACCTCTACCCCCTTCTGTCACAAATGCTAATTCTCATTTGAAAATTATCACTTTAAAAATTCAGATGATAGCATTGAGTCTATAATTTGAAATTATTTAAAAATACTTTCTGGTAGAAAATTTTCCTTTTTGAAGTAGGAAGAAAACAAAATTATGTACTACTTTGACAGCTTTTCTATGTTAGAAATAAATCCATAAATCTCAGCAAAAGAACTATATATGCATAATAAAATGATTTAAATATTATCTTAATAATATTATTTAGCAATGCCAAATTTTATAGACTCTTGCTATAATGAAGTATACGTTCTATATTCAAACCTTGGCAATGCTCAAAATTGCACTGCAATTCTTTAGCAGAGTGCTAAATTTTACTTTGCCAATAGAGATACATCAGCTTAGTCATCTGTCATAAATTTCCTCTGATGTGGATATTAGTAGAAACCTCTGACTCAACTCAACTCTAAGTCAAGATGTAATTTGCTACATAATGTGTTGTGATGGGAAGAGAGAGAATCAATTTTCATTTTGAAGCAAATGGAATAAATTTACACCTGCAGTTGACAAAGAGGTTACAACCTCATCCCAGGAATGCAGAGCAAGCCACAGATGTTCCTAGCTTTAAAATTTGTTGATTTGATTACTGTAATTTACTGAGTCTACATACCTGAAGCTACTCACCCAGTGACTTCAGCTGGTCTAGAATGAAGTGAATCAACTGTATTAAACTGGCTATTGGCAATAACACTTCAATATATTTTCATATGCATTGTATCTAATTGAATGATATTTCACCATGATTTCAAGTGACCAAGTAGAGGAACTTGTAATAAAATATTGGAGACTGTCTATGAACCTTCAAGTGAACAAGAACAAAAGTAGAAAATCATCCTTTATTATATACCTACTATATATCAGATAGTGATATACAGGTGCATAGAAGCAAGTACAATTATATATTTGATTTCATGGTTTCAACAATACTGTTATTTGACCTTTATTATTTTCATATCTATATAAATATTTTTGAAACATACAGACTTGAGTCATATAAAACTTGACAAACAATACTACTAAAAATATCATGGTTGAGTTGAATCTGATTTCAAAATTAAACTCAATTTTCTAAAAAACATGGGTACAGGTAATTTTTGAATTATTATGGCTATAATTTCAGTTCTTGAAGAAAGGTTTAAAAATTATTTTTCTATTAAGAATAACTCTCATAGCAATATAGCTTTTATTTATCTATATTGTGTATATTATGCCTTTAAGTTATAGAATGTGTCATATAATAAAATATTTACCACAAGAGATATATTTTAAATAAACGAATAGTAACATCCAAATATGAATAAGAACTAGAAAATGTTTTGTTCTTTCTCTCGGATCTCCCACATTGCAGGGAGTTCTTTGCTGTCTGAGCCACTTGGGAAGCCCAAGAATAATGGAGTGGGTAGCCCATCGCTTCTTCAGGCAATTTTCCCAACCCAGGAATTGAACCTGGGTCTCTTGCATTGCAGGCGACTCTTTACCAGCTGAGCTACCAGGGAAGTATTCTTCCTCAGACATGTAAATAAGAACCATGCTTTTATTTCTCTTCATGAAAATCATGTCAGCTATCATTATTATCCTTATAATGAAAGCACTTCTTTTTCTGCAAGAGAGGAACCTTTAAAATACTGAAAAGGATTTTAAAATACTGAAGAATATGAAAGGGAAGAAAATGGCAGGACCCTTTATCTTTTTCTAGGTCTTTTATTCATATTGTTTTATAGATCTATTCTGAACTGACAGAGAGATTACTTGATGATGACTTAATAAAGCCTGTAATGAGAGTGTTTCATGGAGAAGCAACAAGTCAGCACGAGCAGGATATGAATTGGAGGAAATGGTTCTCAGCAGACATGCTTCCAGAATTTGGATATTTCTTTTCCAAATGGTAGTAGAGAATTTGGCCAATATTGCTTAATAAGACCCAGACCTATGGGTAAGCACACAGAAGTGAATTGTAGATACTTAACCATTAGGCTGAATAGCTTTCAGGTCATTCTATCAGAGGAATCATTTTGCAGAGGGTACCAGGACATGGTCAGGTTTATGGGAGCAGGGTCAACTTCTAGGTGACAGAGGAGGCATGCAGAGAACAGAGTGTTCAGCGCTCTGGGACAGCATACCAGGAGTGAACGCAGAAACAAAGGTGTTCTTTTCAAATTTACTCATATTGGAGTATAGTTGCTTTACAATGTTATGTTAGTTTCTGCTGTAAAACGATGTGAACCAGCTATATGTATACACCATCCCCCTTTTTTGGATTTCCTTTCCATCTAGCTCACCAGAGCACTGTGTAGAGTTACCTAAGCTATAGAGTAGGTTCTTGTTAGTTATCTATTTTATACATAGTATCAATAGTCATACATGTTAATCCCATATCCCAGTTCATTCCACCCACCCCATCCATTCCCTGCTTCTCCCTGGTAATTGCAAATTTGTTTTCTATATCTGTGACTCTATTTCTGACTGAACCAATGTGATGGTCAGCCATAGAAACCAGATTCTTAAAGGAGAAGCAAAGACAGAGAATAGCTACTAAATCCAGACCTTCTGGCTTGTAGGTTGAAGGCTGAGAGTTTTCTGCATACCTTGATTAAAACTGACTGCTCTCTGGAGTATGTGGTGGCAGTGGTGTGATCTTCCTATAGATAAAATTGTCTTACAGACTGTTGTGTGGACTTGGAGAGTGAGTGAAGCGAAAGTTGCTCAGTCGTGTCTGACATTTTGTGACCCCATGGACGGTAGCCTGCCAGGCTCCTCTGTCCATTGAATTCTCCAGGCCAGAATACTGGAGTGGGTAGCCATACCATTCTCCAGGGGATCTTCCTGACCCAGGAATCAAACCAGGGTCTCCTGCATTGCTGGCCGATTCTTTACCAGCTGAGATATGAGGGACTTGAAGAAGACTGCGCTAAAAACTTTAGTATGAATTGTTAATAGAGAATTCCAACGTAACTACAGAAAACTTCAGTATGAGTATCTAAATGTGCCCTGAAATCTGTCTCGAAGTGAAAAGAGGGAAAGACGAAAAGACTAAACCCTGTGATTTAGGATGTATGTTTGGCATGCTAGAGATCCAACAAACACAGTTGAATGGCACTTTTATCCTAGTAACAAATTCATGAAGTGGGGTCAACAATTATCTCCCTCTGGTAAAACTGTTGCTTGGGAAATTAAGGTAAGGACTATGTCACAGAAGGAGAAAAGAGATTCAGAAGATGAGATGGCTGTATGGCATCACAGATGAAATGGACATGAACTTGGGCAAACTCAGAGATGGTGAGAGACAGGGAGGCCTGGCGTGCTGCAGTCTATGGGATCGCAAAGAGTGGACATAACTGAGTGACTGAACAACAATAACAACAATGTCACATTTAGAGGAAGTGCCATATTCGCTGTATGAACTGGGGCTTTTCTGAGGAGAAAATTCATGCGCTTTCATAGAGATTAACACTTTTGATGTGCCATTTCTCCATGTCTGCTTCTCTTTCCAATGCCGCTGATCCATCCTAGACTGACTTTTAAGAATGTCTGTGAAGTGCATTTAGCACATGAAAATGCATTCCAATCTTGTGTATAAAATGAACATTAGAATTATATGTGTATAAAAAAGCTTTTATGAGAGCCAAAAAGACTAAATGATGCTGATAAATGATTTTAAAAAAATTTTTTTGGATACAGAGACAACTTTCAAATGCATCATTGAATTATACCCTCAAAAATAAAGGGAGTGATCATGTATACTGTATATTAACTAACTTTTAAATGCTAAATAATTAATCTTTGATCTTTGCTAGTATTTCAAACAGAATATATGCTATAAATATTACTAATTTTACTATTATACTAGGAAACCAGTATATGATTATGACTGTCAGTTTGCACATTTAAAAAAGTGTAATAAATGAGGAGTACAGTAACATAACTTTAATGCCAAGACTTGGGGTCAGCAAAGTATAGTCCGCTAGCCAAAGCTCAAAACATTTATTGTTGCACTCTTTACAGAAAGAGTTTGCAAGTCTTGACTTAGTGTATAATACTTTTTATAGTTGATTCTATTCTTCTGCACATTGTGTCCTTTTATTGGCCAATATAATTTCTTTTTTTCCAATATTATTTCAATGACATTAAAGATCCTGCATTTTAAATGTCTTGGTATTTATTTATTGAAATAAACTAAAATTACATGTGTTTCTGTATACGTATATAATAGGTTAATAAAATGCTTTAAAAATTTAGAAAAATTCAGTGAAATAAATCCAGCTCAAATTGTCAATTCAGTTCAGTAGTGAACTCTTTGTAGTGAACACTACTACTCAGTTCAGTAGTGTCAGACTCTTTGCGACCCCATGGACTGCAGCATGACAAGCTTCCCTGTCCATCGCTAACTCCCAGAGATTACTCAAACTTATGTCCATTGAATCAGTGATACCATCCAACCATCTCTTCCTCAGTCATCCCCTTCTTCTCCTGCCTTCAGGTTCTAAGCACCAGGGTCTTTTCAAATGAGTCAGTCCTTCCCATCAGGTGGCCAAAGTATTGGCATTTCAGCTTGAGCATCAGTCCTCCCAATGAATATTCAGGACTGATTTCCTTTAGGACTGACTGGTTTGACCTCCTTGCAATCCAGGGACTCTCAAGAGTCTTCTCCAACATGACAGTTCAAAAGCATCAGTCCTTTGGTGTTCAGCTTTCTTTATAGTCCAACTCTCATATCCATACGTGACTACTGGAAAAACTATAGATTTGACTAGATGAAACTTTGTTGGCAAAGTAATGTCTCTGCTTTTTAATATGCTGTCTAGGTTGGTCACAGCTTTTCTTCCAAGGAGTGAGCATTCTTTAATTTCATGGCTGCAGTCACCATCTGCAGTGATTTTGGAGACCAAAACACATAAAGTCTGTCACTGTTTCCATTTTCCCCCCATCTATTTGCCATGAAGTGATGGGACTAGATGCCATGATCTTACTTTTCTGAAGGTTGAGCTTTGAGCCAGCTTTTTCAATCTCCTCTTTCACTTTCATCAAGAGATTCTTTAGTTCCTCTTCACTTTCTGCCATAAGGGTAGTGTCGTCTGTGCATCTGAAGTTATTGATATTTCTCCTGGCAATCTTGATTCTATCTAGTGCTTCATTCAGCCCTGCATTTCTCATGATGTACTCTGCATATAAGTTAAATAAGCAAGGTGACAATATACAGCCTTGACATACTCCTTTCTCAATTTGGAAATAGTCTGTTGTTCCATGTCTGGTTCTAACTGTTGCTTCTTGACCTGCATACAAATTTCTCAGGAGGCAGGTAAGGTGGTATGGTATTGTATATTTGAATAATTAAAAAAACTGTTTTGCTATCTCTAGACACTCGTTGCCTTTTTCCAGCAGATTATGTAACAAATATTCATTCTGTTCTATTGAGGATATGAATTGAACCTCCCAAATTGTATAATGTGGGCTTCCCAGATGGCCTGGTGGTAAAGAATCCACCTGCCTATGAAGGAGACTTAAGAGGCATGGATTTGACCCTTGGGTGGGGACGATTCCCTGGAATAGAAAATGGCAATCCACGTCAGTATTTTTGCTTAGAAAATACCATGGACAGGGGAGTCTGGTGGGCTAGAGTCCATAGGGTTGCAAAGAGTCAGAATCGACTGAACAAATGAGCACCCAAATGGTCAAATTCTTACCTTATATATGCACATATCATGGCATCTGGTCACATCACTTTATGGCAAATAGATGAGGAAATAATGGAAACTGTGATAGGCTTTCTTTTCTTGGCCTCCACAATCACTGTCGATGATGACTACAGCCATGGAATTAAAACACACTTGCTCCTTGGGAAACAAAACAAATCAACAAACAAAACTAAACAGCATATTGAAAAGCAGAGACATTATGGACAAAGGTCCATATAGTCAAAATTATGGTTTTACCAGTAGTCAGGCATGGATAAGAAAGTTGGACCATAAAGAAAGCTGAGTGCCAAAGAACTGATGCTTTTGAACTGTGGTGTTGGAGAAGACTCTTGGGAATTCTGTGGACAGCAAAGAGAACAAACTAGTCAGTAAGTCGTGTCTGACTCTTTGAGACTCTATGGACTGAAGAAAGCCAGGCTTTCTGGTCTTTCACCATCTCTTGGAGTTTGCTCATATTCATGTCCATTGATCCGTTATGTCATCCAACCATATCCTCTGTTACCCCCTTCTCCTCCTACTTCAATCATTCTCAGTATCAGGGTCTTTTTCAAAGACTAAGCTCTTTGCATCAGGTGGCCAAAGTATTAGAGCTTCAGCTTCAGCATCAGTCCTTCCCATGAATATTCAGGGTTGATTTCTTTTAGAATTGACTATTTTGATCTATTTGCAGTCCAAGGGACTCTCAAGTGTCTTCTTCAACACCACAGTTTGAAAGCATCAATTCTTAGGCAGTTAGGCTTCTTTATGGTCCAACTCACATCTTTATATGACTACTGGAAAAAGTAAAGCTTTGACTACACAGACCTTTGTCTGCAGTGATGTCTCTGTTTTTGAATATACTGAGTATGCTGTCTACTTTTGTCATAGCTTTTCTTCCAAGGAGGCCTTTCCTTGTAACTCAGCTGGTGAAGTATCTGCCTGTGGTGCGGTAGACCTGGGTTGGATCCCTGGGTTGGGAAGATCCTCTGGAGAAGAGAATGGCTACCCACTCCAGTATTCTGGTCTGGAGAATTCCATAGGCTGTATAGCCCATGTGGTCACAAAGAGTTGGTCACAACTGAGGGACTTTCACTTTTACTTTTTTCATCAAAGTGCATTGATAAATGTTGCCATTTGTTATTTGTGTAATTTTATTTGAAACTAGCAACAGAATTCTGTACCACACAAACTATAGAACATCTTTGTTAATAGCATTGGCTTTGGATTCATATATTTTAATATTTGAATCCCAACTTTGTTAATTTCTAGTTTGATCATCTTAGGTAATGTGATTGTATCTAAATTTCTCTGTTGTCTGTTTACTTATATTAGAAATTGCATTTCACAGTTTGTGCTAGTGGTAAATAATCCACCTGCCAATGCAGGAGATGCAAGAGACATGAATTCAATCATTAGATCAGAAAGATACCACAGAGAAGGAAATGGCAACCCACTCCAGTATGCTTGCCTGGAAAACCCCATGGACAGAGGAGCCTAGGGTCGCAAAGAGTTGGACACAGCTGAGCAACTAACACTCTCACTTTCACTTCCAATAATCCAGCACTCTTCCTCAGATATTGTGTCAATCCCTACTTTCTAGGTATAGACCAAAGAAGAAAGCTATAACATTCCAGATATCCATCAGCTTGCTAGAAAGAAGGAAGTCATCACAATAAGTATGATTTCTTTGTTAAAGCACTTACTGCCCTTGGTGCTATGAAGGATATGGGTTGGTTTGGGTAGAGCTGCCATTTTTTGCTTATCATGACTATACTAGCCAGTATCAAGAAAGGTTAGACACCCACCATCCCACCCACAACCCCCATCTGCAGCTTTTACCACCACAGCTATGGTCAGTTTTCATGTATCACAAATGTATCAACCCTGCAATCTGGACATCCTTTCTAGAGATACTGAGGTGGTCATAATGCGCCCCAACTCTGGGCCTTAACCTCCAGCCATTGACATTCTGAGTTTACTAATTTTGCTAAGAAATGTTCCACTAACTTTCAGCACACCCAGAAAATCACACTTTAGTTTGATCTGCCTTCATTTTGATTAATTTTGTAATATTTCTAAGATGTCTTCTCTGATGAGGAACTTTATTTTCCTTTGAAAACTAATTATTCAGATTTTCTTCTCAGTTATGTATCTCATGTATCATCTCAGTGGGGAAAAATTGGAAAATAGTAATAGGTTTTCCATCCTTGTCTTAGTGAGAGTCATCTTTATGTTTTGCACCAAAAACTACTCTTTAATATTTCATTGTTACAATTACTAGGCCATGATGTGGTTCCTCAGAGTCACCAATAAAAAATGTAAGTAACTCTTGAGATTACTGCATCTGGTTTGCCCAATTTACTTTCTCCTTAGTAAGCATTTAGGGAAAAGTGTATTATCCTTTAGCATGGTTGGAGAACAGCTGTTTTGCAGAATATATCCCTGTCAACATTATATCCTGAAGTTAAATGACTGTGTTACCTGACCTTTATTCTTGTGCTGAAAGCCAGTTAATGGCTATAGCAGTGACTCATACTGGGGGAAGGATTTGCATATGGTATTACAACTTAATAAAGCAGTGGAATAAAAGATGGCACATGGTGAACCCTTTATAAATACACCTAATGACATTTATGGAGCAGTGGATAACAATATAGATGAGTACATCGTTTGTGCAGTATAAATATGTAAAATGTATGAAGTACATGTTTGACCATAGAAGAGCAGAGAAGATGGATTTAAAAAAACAAAATATGAGACAAAAAAGAGTGAACATGAGAAACTAAGCTAGCTGATGAGAGTCTTCATTTCTCTGTTATTTATTTTTTCAGGTTGTGAAGGTTTCTCAGGAAATATATGATTATTGATACCCAGAAGGCAGACAGCCAAAGATCATTGAGCATTTTCCATTAGAGAATATAACATATATTTATTTTTTGAGATTAAGAATATGTACACAAATACGTATTTTATGTATATGTTCTATGTATATGTTAATAAAATAATATGAGCTTAACGTTAAGTTTCTACATTCTTCCATTATTTAAGAGTAATAGATTATGCTCAGGACTCATGTAAAATCAAAAGTCTGTATTAGACACAGACAGACACTTACTTATCTATGGTCTATTTAGAGTATGAGATTCCCTTAGAATGATGTCAACTGCATTGACATGAATGTCAAATATATTGCTTGGGATGTTTGTAAATTTGTTGTTCAGTTGCTATGCCGTGTTCAACTCTTTGTGACCCCCATGGACTGTAGCCCACAGGCTCCTCCGTCCTTCGCTATCTTCCGAGTTTGCTCAAATTCATGTCCATTGAGTCAGTGGTGCCCAACACCAATTAAGATAAAATATTATCTTTAACATTTTTCAAATATATCAATTTTCTTTCTAGCTTTCTTTTTTCCCCTTTCTTTTTTTCTTTCCTTCCCTCCCTCCCTTTCCTCTTTATGCCTTCTTCCTTCCATCCTCTCTTTCCCCTCTTGATCTCTCTTTCCTTTTGTGTATTGCATAAATTCAACACCATAATCTGTATCAAAGCTAAATGCCATGAATTTGATCAATACTTTTCTGTTGCTTTGTACTAAAGCTCTAAGTAGTAGCTTGTTAAGGAGAATTTGGAGTACAAAATGCCCTGAACTTTAGTGTTTTCCATTCCCTAAGCAATTTTTTTTCAAGAATTTCTTCACCAACCCAGAAATCTTATGGCAACTGTATGTCATAATATGGATATTTTTTGTAAGACAATCATCAATTTTAGAGAGTGGTTGTTTCCATAGATTATTTTTAATCTGATAAAAAGTGCATCACTGAAAGTTTTTAACCTAATCTGGGGACTGCCCTAACACAAGGAAAAAATTATTCATGGTTTTGTATAAGAACTATTTTTCAAGGAAAAAAGTTCCAACGTACATATTCCTAACCCCTCATATTTTTCTTTTCTTGGGCTTAGAATATTTTACCATGACCCAATGGGCCTTGGCCAACACATTTCTCTACTCCTCATTTAATACAAATATCCTAACACAATCCATCATGTTGAATTTTTCTCTATGCCAAATACCTGCCAAGAAGTTTATCACTTTAAGGCCTTTTCCTTCAATTAAAAAATCCTTTTCTTGGCCTTTCCCATTGCTGGCACCTTCTCATAAGCCAAGATTCACAACTGAGTCCACCTCCTAGAGAAAACGTCCCAAACTCACTCTGTTAAATACTTTAATATGTGTCTAGACAGTCAGAGTTGATGCCTCTTGTTGCAAAGAACTGACTCATTGGAAAATATTCTGATGCTGGGAAAGACTGAAGACAAAAGGAGAAGGGGGTGGCAGAGGAGGAGAATAACACTGACCCAATGGGCACACATTCTAGCAAACTCCAGGAGATGGTGAAGGGCAGGGAAGCCTGGGGTGCTGCATTCCATGGGGTCACGGGGAGTCAGACATGACTGAGCAACAGCAACAACAGCATAGTTGACTTGCAGTGATGTGTTAGATTCAGATGTACAGCAAACAGAATCAGTTATGCATATGTATATATTCACTCTTTTTTATTTTTCCATATAGACCATTCCAGAGTTGAGTAGAGTTCACTGTGCTATACAGTATTTCATTGTTACTTATCTATTATATATATATATATATAATATATATATATATATATATTAGTGTATATATGTCAATCCCAATCTCCCAATTTATCCCTCCTCACCATATTCATTTATTTTATTGTATTGTTCATCTCCAGTAGATAAGCTCCAGGAAGGCAGTATACAATTTTCTCTCTTGTTCTAGGCTTTTCACAAATGTCTGGAAGACACAGTAAGTACTGAATAATCATGTTAAATGAATGGATGGATAAATGAAAAGATGAGTGAGGGAAAGTCAAAATGCTTGTAACTAAAAAATCTCTCAGAAATTAAAAAAAAATCTCTTTAGATAAACTCATTAAGTTATAATATTAATGTGTTTGTTGGCCATTTTTATGTCTTCTTTGGAGAAATGTCTGTTAAGTTCTTTGGCCCACTTTTTGATTGGGTCGTTTATTTTTCTAGAATGGAGCTGCAGGAGTTGCTTGTATATTTTTGAGATTGTCTGTTGCTTCACTGGCTATTATTTTCTCACATTCTGAAGGCTGTCTTTTCACCTTGCTTATAGTTTTCTTTGTTGTGCAGAAGCTTTTAATTTTAATTAGGTCCCATTTGTTTATTCGTGCTTTTATTTCCAATATTCTGGGAGGTGGGTCATGAAGTATCCAGCTTTGGTTTATGTCAGAGAGTGTTTTGCCTATGTTATCCTCTAGGAGTTTTATAGTTTCTGGTCTTATGCTTAGATCTTTGATCCATTTTGAGTTTATCTTTGTGTATGGTGTTAGAAAGTGCTCAACATCACTCATTATCAGAGAAATGCAAATCAAAACCACAATGAGGTATCACTTTACACCAGTCAGAATGGCTGCCATCCAAAAATCTACAAGCAATAAATGCTGGAGAGGATGTGGAGAAAAGGGAACTCTCTTACACTGTTGGTGGGAATGCAAGCTAGTACAGCCACTATGGAAAACAGTGTGGAGATTCCTTAAAAAACTGCAAATAGACCTGCCATATGACCCAGCAATCCCACTGCTGGGCATATACACCGAGGAAACCAGAATTGAAAGAGCCACGTGTACCTCAATGTTCATCGTTTCCTTGGTTACAATAGCCAGGACATGGAAGCAACCTAGATGCCCATCAACTGATGAGTGGATAAGAAAGCTGTGGTACATATACACAATGGAATATTACTCAGCATTAAAAAAAATTAATTTGAATCAGTTCTACTCAGGTGGACGGAACTGGAGCCCATTATCCAGAGTGAAGTAAGCCAGAAGGAAAAACAACAATACAGTATATTAACGCATATATATGGAATTTAGAAAGACTGTAACGAGAACCCAGCATGCGAGACAGCAAAAGGAACGCAGATGTATAGAACAGACTCGTGGACTCTGTGGATGAGGGTAAGGGTGGGATGATATGGGAGAATGGCATTGAAACATTTTAATTATCATATGTCTAATCAATCGCCAGCCCAGGATTGATGCTCGGGGCTGGTGCATCGAGATTTCCCGGGGGAAGGGAGTCGGGAGGGAGGAGGGAGGGGGGTTCTGGAGGGGGAGCTTATGTAAACCCATGGTGATATCATGTCAGTGTATGGCAAAACTAATAAAAAAATTTAAAAAAAGGTTATAATATTAATGTACAATAGACAAAAAAGTGTACAACTGGCCAAAATTTAACAAACTTACCACATCCATATAACCAGCACATAAACTAGAAATAAGATACTATTCACACCAAAAAAAAAAAAATCTCATTCATACACATTTCAGTTATTACAGTAGATGCACCATTAATTGCAAGTGTATTAACTATTTAAACTGACTGAATATATTTTGGTAAAGATAAGAACTCTCCTGCATTGTTCCTTTAGCAAATATTATTAGTTTACCAAGACATCCATCTGCTCGACTCACTCATTCCTTCAGACTCTGAGAGGAGGGAGAAAGTGAAGTACTATAGTCAGTTACTAAACCTTGTTTCTCATGACATAAACATTTATGGAAGAAGATATAAACAATAATCAACATGTTTTTTAAAAAGTCTTCATTAACAAACCATTGCAAATTATAACAATAGCGTCCTAATATATCAAACATTAAATTAATATTTTTAGGTATAATAATTTGTGAAAATTTCACCTTATGCCAGAAAACATTTTGATAACTTGTTATAAAGATTGATTAATATCACTCCCTATAACAGTTGATTTGTTATAAGATGATTAATATCAACAGATCCCATAATATTGATATAAAGGAAAACTGACCAGGCCTGGGCAGAGGGATATGGGGTCAAGGCTCTCCACCTGAGGAAGAGGGGGCAGAAGAAAGAAGGGGTGTGTCTGGCAGGTACAGGAGGCGAGGGTTGGAAGCAATGCAGATACTTCCTGGTGAGTTGACCAGAGGAGAAATAACAGGTGCAGTGGACTGAATTGTGTTGCTGCTTTTCAGCCTCCCAGTCGTGTCTGACTGTGATCCCATAAACTGCAGCATTCCAAGTCTCCCTGTCCCTCACCATCTCCCATAGTTTTGCCCAAGTTCATGTTCATTGCATTAGCTATGCTGTCCAGCCATCTCATCCTCTGATGCTCTCTTCTCCTGCTCTCAATCTTTCCCAGCATCAGGGACTTTTTCAATGAGTCATCTGTTTGCATCAGATGACCAAAATACTGGAGCTTCAGCATTAGTTCTTCGGGGAGTGCTCAGGTTTGATCTCCATTATTTTATTAAGACTGGCTAGTTTGATTTCCTTGCAGTCCAAGGGACTCTCAGGAGTCTTCTCCAGCACCCTCGCTTGAAGGAATCAGTTTTTTGGTGCTCAGCCTTCTTTCTGGTCCAGCTCTCATTACTGTACATGATCACTGGGAAGACCATAGCCTTGACTATACAGACCTTTGTCCACAGAGTAACATCTCTGCTTTTCAACATGTTGTCTAGGTTTGTAGTCTCTTCCCTGCCAAGAAGCAATTGTCTTCTGATTTCATGGCTGCAGTCACAGTCCGCAGTGATTTTGGAGCCCAAGGAGAGAAAATCCGTCTCTACTTCCACATATTCCCCTTCTATTTGCCATGCAATAATGGGGCCAGATGCCATGATCTTAGTTTTTTTAACATTTAGTCTTGAGCCAGCTCTTTCACTCTCCTCTTTCACTCTCATCTAGAGGCTCTTTAATTCCTCTCCCTTTTCTTCCATTAGCGTGGTATCATCTGCATATCTGAGGTTGTTGATGTTTCTCCTGCCTACCTTGATTCCAGCTTGTTGCTCATGCAGTCCATTATTTCTCATGATGTGCTCAGTGTACCGGTTAAAGAACCAGGGTGACAGCAGACATCTGGTCATACATCTTTCTTGATCTTGAACCAATCAGTTGCTCCATATAGGATTCTAACTGTTGCTTATTGACTCACCTACAAGTTTCTCAGGAGACAGTTAAGATGGTCTGGTATTCCCATCTCTCTAAGAGCTTTCCATAGTTTGTCATGATCCAGAGTCAAGGGCTTTATCTCTGTTGATTCAACAGAGATTGATGATTTTTTTTTTCTGAAATTCCCTTACTTTTTTAAATAATCCAGTGAATGTTAGCAATTTGATCTCAGATTCCTCTTTGTTTTCTAAACTCAGCTTGGACATCTGGAAGCTCTTGGTTTGCATAATGCTGAAGCCTAGCATGCAAGATTTTAAGCATGACCTTACTAGCATGGGAGATGAGTATAATTATCTGATGTTAGCATATTCTTTGGTACTACCTTTCTTGGGAATTGGGATGAAGATTGACCTTTTCCAGTCCTATAGCCACTGCTGGGTCTTCCAGATTTTCTGACATAATGAATGCAAAACTTTGACGGCAAATAACCTTCAGGGATCTGAGTAGTTCTGCTTGAATTTCTTGCATCTGCTAGCTTTATTAACAGCAGTGCTTCTTAAGGCCCACTTGACTTTGCACTCCAAAATATCTGGCTCTGGGTGACTAATCACACTATTGTAATAATCGGCTTCATTAAGACCTTTTTTTATACAGTTTTTCCATTTATTCTTTCCAATTCTTGATCTCTTCAGCATCTACTATGTCTCTACCACTTTTATCTTTATTGTGCCAATCTTTGGGTGGAACAATTCCTTAATGTTTATAGTTTTCCTGAAGAAATCTCTAGTCCTTCCCCCTTTTTTTTTTCTTCTGTTATTAAGCACTATAAATTGAAGAATTGTAACCCCTCCCCAATTAATTGAAGCTCTAAGTTCCAATGGATGGTATTTATAGATGGGGCCTTAGGAAGTTAATTATGATTAGATGAAGACATGAAAGGGTGGGGGGACTCAATTACATACTGGAGTGAGTAGCCATTCCCTTCTCCAGGGGATCTTCCCAATCCAGGGATCAGATCAACCTTGGGTCTCCTGCCTTTCAGGCATATTCTTTGCCGTCTGAATCACCAGAGAAGACCCAAAGAACCTGGTTAGTTACTCAGTCATATCCAACTCTTTTTGACCCTATGGACTGTAGCCCACCAGCCTCATCTGTCCATGGAATTCTCTAGGTAAGTCTACCGAAATGGGTTGCCATTCCCTTCTCCAGAGGATCTTCTGAACCCAGGGATAGAACCCTGGTCTCCTTTATGGCAGGCAGATTCTTTACCATTTTAGCCACCAGGGAAGCCCCATAATGACATTAGTGACTTTATAAAGAGAGGAAAGGAGACATAGATTTGAGGGCACAATAAGAAGACAGTTGCTTTCAAGACAGGAAGAAGGTTCTCACCAGGAACCAAATTGGTCCATACTTTGATCTTGGACTTCCCTCAGACTCCAAAACTGTGAGAACCAAATGTCTATTGCCTTAAGCCACCCTCCACCCTCTCCCCCTCCAGAGGAGCTTTTTGGGACTAGCTTTTCAGAATTGTATACCCTGAGTTGCCTGAATTATAGTAGCAAACTTCTACATCAGTGTTCTTGTACTCTCAGTTTACATTCTAGGCTTCCCTGGTTCCTTACCACTGAGTCACATCCCCACACATTTCCTCTGACTTTTGCTAGTCTACTTTTCTAGGTTCTGAAGTTACTCTAAGGACCAGTTTCCTTCCTTCTGAAGCAGAGACACTATTCCTTTAATTGATTCAACTGATTCAGCCTTCCTTAATTAATTGTCAACGTGAAATTGGAGCAGATTTTTAAATATATCAAATATCGACTTTTGAGACAAATACTTCTTCTGAGGTCTGTCTTCCTTTCTGCTACCCCTAGCAAAATAGAAAGTATTTCTTCAGTCACAGACAATGAGTACAGGGAACCTGGTGACAATGAGTATGATGTTAAGGACAGGAGTTGTAAGGACCAAGGAAAGTCTGGAGTTTGGGGGTTGAAGTACATCCACCCTCATACCAGCACTCTGGTTTCAGGCTTCTCTAACTTCCCTATCAGACCTCCACTCTAGCATGATGCATATCCTGCTGTGTATTTATCCTCCCCCCCACCTTTTTTTTTTTTTTTTTGGCTTTAAAGCGAAAGTATTAGTTGCTTTGTTGTGTGTTTGAGACCACTTGGACTGTAGCCTGCCAGGCTCCTCTGCCCATGAAATTCTCCAGGCAAGAATACTGAAGTGGGTAGCCATTCACTTCAGGGGATCTTCCGAACCTGGGGATCAAACCAAGTCTACCACATTGCAGGCGCATTCTTTACCATATTAGCCACTAGGGAAGCTACAGGATCAAATCCGGATATTTTATGAGCACAGTTTTCTCTTGGCTAAAGGAAATGAGCACCTTGCAAGAGAGGCCTTCTAACTTTCACCCCAATCCATAAATTCATATTTTCCCAGCCTAGGCCTATTGTTTGTACAGTGGCCCTTTGCAACGGTCAAAGCACTCTACAGTCCTTATATTTTTATGCATCCCAAGCACTATGGATATTGTTTGGACCAGGAAAGGCTTCCAGTTATATGCCACCCCAATCCACAATGCCTGATGGTCTCAGACACTGTGATGCTATACACTGCCATACTTAAAATCAGCAGAGGGACCCAGCTTACCGTTGGGCCAGCATGACAGCCAAAAGTACAACCCTGAGGATCTGCTTCCTAGGACAATGTCCCTTACTAGTTGTCTTGGTTGAAAATCTCTAAGTAATACTGCAAACCAAGGTTTCAAGTAGAAGTAATTTATTTAATAACAAATTCTAGGAAACACTGGTATAAAATAAGGAAATTTTTCACAAACTAGAGGGCATACAGGAATCTGTGCATTACCAATGAATGTCACTTGTCACTCACTGAAGCTTAATGCCACTAAAGAACTCTAAAATCCAGTTCAGACACACTTGGCTAAAAAGTAATTCCATCTGCAATAGAATGATTTATTCATTGACTCCTGTCAGTTGTTGTTTGTTATCTATTGGAGCAGAGTCTGGGGATGGTGGTCATTATTTTGCCAACATTGTAAGCATACTGTTTATGAACATAAATCAGGTACCAGTGAACAAAGCAAGTTATCAGGCAAAGACATCCAGATACTGACTCTTGGAAACTGGATAGGGATCACTAGAATGCAAAAATCAAAGGATGTGAGTATGGTGCTGACAGCTTCTGCCACAACAATTCAGTACAGAAAACTTGTATATATTTTGGTCTCAATCATCTTAAGTCTATAGTAATATGGAGTTCAACCAAGAATTCCAGATTTTTATTCGTTTTTGGCATTGATTATAATATATATATATATATATATATATATATATATATACTGTACTATTTCTACATCATTTTTGGTATTTGAAACCCAGGCACAGTTTACCAAGATATCTATTTCTATGCTCCATTCAAATCACATAGATAATTTCATTATTGTCAAGGCTGCAATCTGATGATATGTGTCTGGACTTGAGCAATCTAGTAGAATGTTGCTCCTCAAACTTTGGAAATCTCATCTTTATCCCAAAATTTCAAGAATCTTAGGAAGATCTTGCTTGGATTAGCAGTACCTGAAACTTTTATATAGCTTGACAGACAATTGGGTCATTTTAAAATTTAAGTAATGAAATAAATAGTACAAATAAATAAATAATGGAATAAATAAATAAATAGATAGCAAATGTAGGCTGTGGTAATAATAGAATCAGTCACTATATGAAATTAAAAGATAGGTTTTTTTTTTAATCAAAACACTCTGTTTTCCTACTGAGTCATGTAATTTATAACAGGTAGCTATCAAGCTATTAATCATACCGTTTAGTCATCATTAGCAAGCAAAACCTAGTAATTCAATACGAATCCAATTTATTGTTTTATTATTATAACAAAGCCAAAACATCTTATGTGCCTTATTTACTTACAGCCGTACTAACGTACTGCAGTAGTACTAACGCAGTGTGCGGAAGCTGCAACACGTTCCCCATCTGATGCAAAGAGATGACTCATTAGAAAAGACCCTGATGCTCGAAAAGATTGAAGGCAGGAGGAGAAGGGGACAACAGAGGGCGAGATGGTATCATCAACTCAATGGACATGAGTTTGAGCAAGTTCTAGGAGATGGTGAAGGACAGGCATACTGAGTCCATGAGGTCACAAACAGTCAGACATGACTGAGCGGCTGAAAAACAACAATGTATTATAAGCCCAAATATAAAGCAAATGTAGGTTTGTTTCCTTTCCTTCCCCTAATTCCACATTCTATTGATATATGTATTATCAGTTCAGTTTAGTCGGTGATACCATCAAACCAGCTCATCCTCTGTCATCCCGTTCTCCTCCTGCCTTCAATCTTTCCCAGCATCAGGATCTTCCAATGAGTCAGTTCTTCCCAACAGGTGGCTAAAGCATTGAAGCTTCACCTCCAGATTTTGCTTCGTCCAGCCCATCATTTCCCATGATGTACTCTGCATGTAAGTTAAATAAGCAAAGTGACAATATACAGCTTTAACTACTCCTTTCCCAGTTTGGAATCAGTCTGTTGTTCCATGTCTGGTTCTAACTGTTGCTTCTTGACTTGCATACAGATGTCTCAGGAGCTAGGTAAGGTGGTCTGATATTGCCATCTCTAAGAATTTTCCACGGTTTGTTGTCAAAGGCTTTAGTGAAGTCAATGAAGCATAAGCAGATGTTTCTCTGGAATTCACTTGCATTTTTGATGATCCAAAGGATGTTCACAATTTGATCTCCGGTTCCTCTGCCTTTTCTAAAACCAGCGTGAACATCTGGAAGTTCTCAGTTCATGTAATATTGAAGCCTAGCTTGCAGAATTTTGAGCATTACTTTGCTAGCATGTGAGTTAAATGCAATTGTGTGGTAGTTTGAACATTTTTGGCACTCCATTTCTTTGGAACTGGAATGAAAACTGACCTTCTCCAGTCCTGTGGCCACTGCTGAGTTTTCCAAATTTGCTGGCATATTGAGTGTAGCAGTTTCACAGCAACATCTTTTAAGATTTGAGATAGCTAAAGTGGAATTCCATCACCTCCACTAGCTTTGTTCATAGTGATGCTTCCTAAGGCCCACTTGAGTTCAAACACTAGGATATCTGGTGCTAGGTGAGTGATCACACTATCGTGGTTGTCTGGGTCATTAAGATCTCTTTTGTATGGTACTGTGTATTCTTACCACCTCTTCTTAATATCTTCTGCTTTTGTTAGGTCCATGCCATTTCTGTCTTTTATTGTGTCTATCTATGCATGAAGTGTTCCCTTAGTATCTCTAAGTTTTTTGAAGAGATCTCCAGTCTTTCCCATTCTATTGTTTTCCTTTGTTTCTTTGCACTGATCACTGAGGAAGGCTTTCTTATCTCTCCTTCTTATTTTTTGGAACTCTGCAATCAGATGGATATATCTTTCCTTTGCTCCTTTGCCTCCTGTTTCTCTTCTTTTCTCAGCTATTTTTAAGGCCTCCTCAAGCAGCCATTTTGCCTTATTGTATTTCTTCTTCTTGGGGATAGTATTGATTACCACCTCCTGTACAATGTTATGAGCCTCCATCCATAGTTCTTTGGACTCTCTATCTATCAGATCTAATCACTTGAATCTATTTGTCACTTCCCCTGTATAATCATAAGGTATTTGATTTAGGTCATATCTGAATGGTCTAGTGGTTTTCCCTACTTTCTTCAATTTAAGACTGAATTTTCAATAAGGAGTTCATGATCTGGACCACAGTCAGGTCCCAGTCTTATTTTTGCTGACTGTATAGAACTTCCTCATTTTGAACTGTGACGCATTTAACCAATCTGATGTTGATACTGACCACCTGGTGATGTCCATGTGTAGAGTTGCCTCTTGTGTTGTTGGAAGAGGGAGTTTGCAATGACCAGTGTGTTCTCTTGGAAAAACTCTTATTAGCTTTTGCCCTGTTTCATTTGTACTCCAAGGCCAACTTACTTGTTACTTCAGGTTTATCTTGACTTCCTACTTTTACATTCCAGTCCCTTAAGATGAAAAGGATACCTGGATGAAGCACAAGCTGGAATCAAGATTTCTGGGAGAAACATCAATAACTCAGATATGCAGACGACACCGCCTTTATGGCAGAAAGTGAAGAAGGACTAAAGAACCTCTTGATGAAAGTGAGAGAGGAGAGTGAAAAGCTGGCTTAAAATTCAGCATTCAAAAAGATCATGGTATCTGGTCCCATCACTTCATGAAAACTAGATGGAGAAACAATGGAAACAATGAGACACTTTATTTTTGGGGGGCTCCAAAATCACTGCAGATGGTGACTGTAGCCATGAAATGGAAAGACACTTGCTCCCTGGAAAAAAAAGCTATAACCAACCTAGACAGCATATTAAAAAGAAGAGACATTACTTTGCTGACATAGGTCTCTTTAGTCAAAATTATGGTATTTCTAGTAGTCATGGATGGATGTGAGAGTTGGACCATCAGGCTGAGAACCGAAGAACTGATGCTTTGAATTGTGGGGTTGGAGAAGACCCTTGAGAGTCCGTTGGACTGCAAGGCTATCAATCCTAAGGGAAACCTGTCCTGAATATTCATTGGAAGGACTGATGCTGAAACTCCAATACTTTAGCCACCTGATGGGAAGAACTGACTTATTGGAAAAGACTCTGATGCTGGAAAGATTGAAGGCAGGAGGAGAAGGGGATGACAGACGATGAGCTGGTTCAATGGTATCACCGACTTGGTGGACATGAGTTTCAGTAAGCTCTGGGAGTTGGTGATGACAGGGAAGCCTGGCATGCTACAGTCCACGGGGTTGCAAAAAGATGGATATGAAGTGACTGAGCTGAACTGAGCTGATATACCCTTACTCCCTTCAAAACATACATATAATTTCAACCTTGTTAAGCACCAAACTTCCATTATGTTTCTGCAGTTGGTTGAATCTGTTGAATTTTTCTCCTGAAATTTCCATGCTCATGCTCAACCACTCAGTTGTTTCTGACTCTTTGCAAACTCATGGACTGTAACCCACCAGGCTCCTCTGTCACGGGATTTTCCAGGCAAAAATATTGGAGTGGGTTGCCATTTCCTGCTCCAAAAGGATCTTCCTGGATCTGGGATTGAACATGTCCTGTGTTGGGAGGCACATTCTTTATCACTGAGCCACCAGAGATGCCCCCTGAAACTTTAGCAGCTTGCATTTTCTTAGGAAAATGAGCAATAGTAAAATTCCTAAATCTGTTATAAGCATTGATTAATAAATATTTGTGTGTGGTATAGATTACCCAAGAATATATATGTGTTAATATTTGTTGGATGGGCAATCTTTATACTCTTATCTTTACTTTTACACATATATATATTGGGAATTTTCCATAAAAGTAAGTAATGTTCTATTTTTTTTTAAAGTATATAACTTACCCACAAGTAACAGCACTAAAATATTTTGTTTACTATTCACAAAATGATTTCCTTCTCATGGTTAAATATAATTTTATGGATTTATGTCTTCAAAATATTTTAGATTATTTTAATGTAAGCTTGATATGTGGACCTCATAGAAAACTTTGGAGTATATTTTGCATTTATTTGACCATAGCTTGGATTTCCCAGGTATCTTAGTGTTAAAGAATCTGCATGCCTAAGCTGGAGATGCAGGTTCAATTCCCGAACCAGGAAGATCCTCTGTAGGAGAAAATGTCAGCTCATTTCAGTATTCTTGCCTGGGAAATCCCGTGGACAAAGAAGCCTGGAAGACTACAGTCCCAGGGGTTCCAAAGTGTTGGACACAACTGAGTGAATGAGCACACACACCAGCTGAGAAGAAAACATGTCTTAGAGGTAACCTCAGTCTGAAACTTAACATAGGAACACTACTGTACTTTCATTTTTCAACTTCCTTGCTTTAAGTTAGTGCTTCAATACTGATTGCATGCTCTCCAGCTGAAAACTAAGAGTGAGATTAAAGAGAATTTACAATGGTATTTTTCTAATGTTTCTTTACTTGTTTTTTTTTTTAAATTTTCTATTTTTATGGTGTAATATATTGGCATGTTTTCTCTTGTAGTCTTTCTAGTTTAATCTTTGTGTATAGTGTATTTTCTTTAATTTCCATTCTTTTGGAGTCTGTAAGATTTTTTTCAAGTTTTTTTTTTGGTCAATTTCTAAAATTTTCTAATATTTTGTATTTTATAGCTTCCTTCATTCTATTAATACAGTTAAATACTCTTGAAATATTATTTTAAATTTTCCATGCATTTTATGGATATGTCTTTCTAGTTTGCCTTCTCTGTATAATTATTCTGTACCCATGGACTTACTGGGATACTTAACTCCTAAATCCAATGCACTTCTTATTTGCTGGTTTTACAGGGAACTAATGTGGTAACAACTTAAGTCACACAATAGTTGTAATTTACCCCAGTCTTTGAGATTGAACAGGCTGGGTCCTTGTGATTTTTCTCAAGTTGATTATTTCAGGCTTCCTTGGTGGCTCAGATGGTAAAGAAACCACATGAGGAGACTCTGCTCAAACCCTGGGTAAGGAAGATCCCCTGGTGAAGGGAATGGTAACCAACTCTAGTATTCTTGCCTGGAGAATTCCGTGGACATGGACTGGCAGGCTATATAGTCCATGGGGTAGTAAAGAGGGACAGGACTGAGGGACTAACACTTTCACTTTTCACCCCAGTCTTTGAAACAAGCTGAGCCCTTGTGATTTTCTCTAGTTAATTATTTCTGTTGAATCATGAAAAAAAATAAAAAAATAAAACAGTAATCCCTTTTGCAAAGAATTCCTTTTTAAACCTAAATGACTAATTTCCATGGAAACACACACACATAGCCTCTATAATATCTAACCATGAATCAAATATGATATCTTTCAAAGTACCAAAAAAAATGTATACGCTTAGGAATACTCATCTGAAAACACTGTATCTTAGGTCAGAAGTTGAGTTCTAGTAGAAAGTCAAGTTCTTTTTTTTTCCCCTCAAGACAATCTGCTCTGGAAGAATGAAGAGAAAGAAACAAAAATACTTTCTGTAGGAATCCTCTATGGATTCCTAGTTTTATAGAAACATAGATAACTCCTGTTTTACCTTGTGGAGACTGAAAGCATTTCATTTTATTACATAGAAATCTGAACTCCTTTCAGCTTTGACCAGCAATACAAGTTCAAGGAATTTTTCAACACTGAATTAAAGAATTATATCAAACATAACATTTATGCTAACTGAACATAGATATGATATCAGTTCATTGAGATCCATAGGTTACAAAGAGCTAAATGTTAAAGACTGCATGTCTTTCCTTTTATATTTATTGGTATATTAAGACATTGCAGCTTTGCATTTATTTTAATAAACTAGAGATATGGAGATTAAAATTTTACTTACCAATTTGTTGAGATAGCTATGTGCTTTATTACTAACACATGGAAATGATTAAAATTAAATAGATAAAAAGTTATCTATGGTTCTGAGACAATTGTACTGCTTAAAAAACCATGGATCTTGTTCCAAAAACATGTATGCATATATATATATATATACATATATATGTATATATATTGCTTTGTATATATTACATGTATATATATATATATATATATATATATATATTGCTTTGATCCGTCTACATATAGGCTCCCTAGAAAGGAAATGGACTGGGAAAATCATATACATTCTATAGAGGACTTATTCATCAATGCATTTCCTGGGGGACCAAAGAGAGTGATAAACAGGGAGAATTGCCTAGACCAGATATGGATTCAGATGACCATGGAGAATGAGAGAGGGGTATGTTCCTTCTGAGAACAAGAATTTCTGCCTACTCATGAATGTTCATGTGTTCAGGGCTGTAGACTATCTCCAGGTGTGATAAAACTGACTCAGAGCTACATGGCCCCATGTCTTCACTACTTCCTATTTCAAAAAGTGTGTGTGTGTGTGCACATGTTCTTACTGTAGAGGTAAGATAGCTTAATTTACCAGCTCATAGTTTCCAAATTAAGGAAAGGTAGTTTGAAAGAAGATGTAGAAACTTCTGTGCATCAACAGAAATCCTGGACATGAAGCTGGATGCAGTGATGGTATCTTGATCCATCTGGGCTGCTAAAATGAAATACCATAAACTAGGTGGCTTAGATAACAAACATTTATTTTTTATGGTTCCGGAGTCTGGTAAGTCCAAGCTCAAGGCACTGATAGATTTGATGTCTGGTGTGGACCTGTGTCCTGGCTCATAGACAACCTTCTTCCCCCTCTGTGTGTTCACATGGAGAAATGGTAAGCTAACTCTCTTCAGGCCTCTTTTCTAAGGGCATGCCTTCCATTTATGAGGGTCTCAGTATCTTCTTAAGGTCTCACCAACTAATATCATCACATTTGGTATTAGGTTTCAACTTACCAATTTTAAGGGGATTCGAACGTTGTCTGTAGTAGATGGAAGGGTGCTTTTGGGCTCTTTTCCTTGGCAGAGATACAGTTAGTTGTATGTGCAGAGAACAGGGGTGTGAAAGGATGCTTAGAGACTGGAGGGAGGACTATCCTAGACTGATGTTTCCTAATGAAGCCATGAGTTTCCTCCATTTCTCAGTCTCCTTGGAGAGGAAGGCTGTGCTATGTAACTACTAAATGGCCAATTGTCTGTGGTTGCAAAGGACACATTTTATCTAGACAAAAATACTTAGGAGCCTGTGCTTTGATTTCTGTGCTCTATTTTATGAGTCAGCCGTTATGAGAAACATCGTGAAATGGTACAGCTGTCAAGTCTGGCCCTTTCATGACAATCGTTGTTTACAAACCTTGAGTAAGATGGCAATCTTTGTCATTAGAAGTGCCCAAGAGTGGGTGGCATTTTTGTTTGGTAGGCTTCTTATTTATCTCATCATAGTCTATTCTGATTAGTAAATTTAGTTGTCATAAATTACCAAACATTTTATAGTTCATTAGCTTTGTATATGAATTTTTATTTAGGTTCTCATTAGTTTATTAAATATGCAGACAAGTAGTTCCTAATCAGGTACTTTCTTTCACAGTTTTTTCCTTCATACATTTGTTTACATTACAAATATAGATAATAAGGAAAAACTCAACTTTAATTTTCATCTTATTTAAATTCTGAAGAAGAGGAACCATGTAAGCACAATTTAACAAGTGGAAAAATAAATTTTGAAACCATGTATTAAGAGTGTATATTAGTAAACAGTACTAAAATATGAATTTTTTAAATAAAGAGTAAAATATACATGTCCTCTTTCTTACAACTATAAGATAGCACATTTTCTAATGTCTTCAAATATATCAGTGATGAAGTTTTACTCTGTAAATTGAAAAATGCAGTTATGTTTTACAATCAGGTGTAACATTGCTACATTTTTTTGGATTAGTTGTGTCTTCAATTTGATATTCGGTGTTTTCTAATACTATTATTAAATCTATCAGCATCATTAACTCATAAAACTTCACCTTTGCCACAAGATACATTGTGAGTACCGCAGCTCCTAGAATTAATCAGCATTATTAACAATCTAGAAAAGTCACCTTCAAAAAAATGTGTGCAGTGACTGCTTATGTTTTTCATCTAACTTGTTCCCTGGCGGCTTCAATGGTAAAGAATCTGCCTGCAGTGCAGGATACCTGGGTTCAATACCTGGGTTGGAAAGATTCCCTGGAGAAGGGAATGGCAACCCATTCCAGTACTCTTGCTTGAAGAATCCCATGGACAGAGAAGCCTGGTGGGCTACAATCCATGGGGTTGCAAAGAGTCAGACTAACACTAACACTTAATCAAGTTTTCAGAAAGTTAACCGGAGGCAGTATTTGATACCCTACTGCCAACCACATGAAAGGAATTGTTATATCAAGTATTATTATAGTATACACCAATGTTTGGAAATAATCAATATACCAATTATCTGGAAATAATTTTAAAATGAGGATCTTTCTCTTTGGAACTTGCCCAATCATGGGGTTTCTTGCAGCCAATGACATGGCTGTGTCTCTCTCATATTCCTCACATTCCTAAGACAACTTTGCCTATGCTTGACAGAGCATAAATAGAATATGTATTTTCTCTACTATTAGGGAGAATGACCTTAAACAGTTGGCAGTTCAGTGACATATACAATAGCCCTATAAAGAAAATAATGCACATGTTTAATAAAAGTAGTAAAAGGCATACAATTTTCTTTTCAGTCTCTGGAGTACTTTATGTATCTTTATATTTGTCCATCATATCTATCTATCATCTACTCTATCAATTAGTTATCTGTCTAGCACCATCATCTACCTAGCATGTACTGCAGTTAAATAAAACTGAAACAGAAATCTGAGAGCAAGTAGATGGCTCTCTAAATATATCCAGTGAGACAAGTAGGGAAATTAGAATCCTTGTAGTTCATTCAAGGTTGATTAAGCTCTTGATTATGATTTTAGATAATATAAATATATAAACAGGTCAACATTTATCCTATCTGTTGAGTTTCAATGTATCAATTGTCAAGAATAAGTATTTTTTTCCCCAAGACTCACAATGGTGTCTATAATCTGGGGCACTTCTTTTTTTATTTTATTAAGATCATTTCTTTAGGTAGGGCTTGCAGAATTGAATGCTTTTCATTTAAGCGTTCAGTTCTAGATTCCCCCCAGAGCCTACTACAGAGCCTGGTACTGATATAATATATGATAGTATTAGTTAGTTAGAATAGGAAAAAGGAATACAGAATGGTGGTGGCTAAAAGAAAAAGAAGGGAAAAGCCCACAAAAATAGAACAAATGAAGGTCTGAGGACCGGAGTGAGGACCAAGGGGTAAAACAAACAGCACTCCTGGCTAGCCCAGTTTACATAGAGCAGGATCAGGGGGAGGAGAAAAACATAAAAAGAGGATCCAAAATTGGCCTGGGGGCTTCTCTTCTCTTTGGGTCTTTTGGATTGGCCTGCCCTCATGCCTCAAGGATGTATTTTCCTTTACTTTCTAAGTAAAACTGAGCGGTAACACTGGTACATCCCAGGAAATTACACAGGGCTGTAAAACTGGTCCATCCAAGGACTGCATTACTGGTCCATCCATCGCTTCAAATTTTTGTTCCGACAAGGCAGAACTGAGGAAATTACAAACTCCTCTGACAATAGCATTTGGAAATCAGTAATGAGTAGAGCCCAGGAAGGAAAAATACACAAGTTCCTACCCCAATCATATCTCTTAATTATTACAGTCATCATACACTCAAATTCTCTTTACCATTCCACAAAGTAACGAATAACCATTGCAAAAGGTTTATGCTTTGTGACATTCCCTCCTATAACTTGAAATTCTTTCAGTTATTTGTGTTTAATCATTCTTGCTCATGACAATTCTCTTGTCCCCTTAGTTTGACTTCTAATGTTTCTTTCTCTTTGCTTGAATTTGCCTGTGTATTTTACTTGCCTCTTATTTCAACCTATTTTAAACTCATTGCAAATATGCTGTTATTCTAAACTACATACTATTTTTTGCACTCATCTGTTGGGAATGTAAATTGATGAACACAATGGAAAACAGTATGGAGGTTCCTCAAAGCACAAAAATCCTACCGTATGATTCACTAATTCCACTTCTGGGTATATATCTAAAGGAAATGAAATCAGGATCTCAGAGATACATTTACACTTGTGTTCATTGTAGTATTATTTACAAAAGCCAAGATGAGCTATAACTATTTAACTAAAGGTTTCATAAATTTCCACTGGCAGGTCTGTTTCCTGAGTCTGAATTTCAAATACTCTGGCTGATGGTCCTCTCCCTGTGTTCTGTATTCCCTTAGTTGAGTCTCCAATTTTTTGCTTGTATTCCTTAAAAAAAAATTAATATCTGGTTGTAAGTGAATTTAAAGAACAAAATTTTAGAAATGCAGTCTTTATTAACATGGCAATGAGATCTAAACTGTGGCAGGCCATGTGACTTGGGCAAAAGAACTTTTTACTCTGGTCTGATGGTTCTCTTCCAGCTCCAAATTAAAGATATCAGCTTGATTATCATATCCTTAGTGTTTTGGTTCATAAATCCCTAGCACACATGATATTTTGAAAGTTTGTGGGAATGAGGTTATTATCAAACTCAAATCACCAATCTCTTCAGTATCCACCCCTTTCTGACCTAGTCATTTAGGATTTCTTCAGATCCATGAAGTGAAAATTGTGGACAAATCCCCTTCAGTTGGAATCCAGAGGAAGACCATAGCTTCACTGACACCTGGATGCTTGGATCTCAGTAACTGCTTGGCTCTAGGAATCTGACATCACGTGGTTGCCAAAAAAAGGAGACTGGGAACAGGATGTGTGCTTCATATTCCCCAAATTCCCTCTGTTCCCATGTCACTTGTGCCCAAAACTCACTCACTTATGAGTGAGGAGACCTCACTCATAGATTCTATGCATCTCTCTACTTTAACTTGGCTTAGATCCTATATGGATTTTTGAAAGATTCATGTCTTTAGAATGAACTTTATTATTTTAATGCTAAAAATTCCGACTTATCCCTAAATACATGTAAAAGAAATAAGTCCAATAAATATGACAATGCTGTTCTTAATCAGTTTCATATTTTCTTTTGAAAAATCTTCAAATAATAACTTTAATTTCCTAGATGCAGAACTTCTAGATAGAAGATAAATACTGAAGGGAAAAAATCTTAACATTTTATAATCTGAAATTCTTGCTATTATCTTTATATGAGCTGAGAAAGAAGGAAAATTCAAACAGTTATTTTTAAGTTAATTTACTATCATTTACTTTCAAATTTTAGTAGACAAAGATTAATTATGTCATGAATGATGATGTAGTCTAAATCTTCCTGTGTTATACCTTAATATTGAACATTTTAATGTATCAATCTCTTTTCAAGCAGACTCAAGAGATGTGTAGTCTCTAAAATGATGATTCTCATCTCATACAGTTAACATGCACACTCAAACACACCCAAAAAAGTGAGAACAATATTTCCAGAAAAATACTTGGACACACTCTCATTTACATTTTTACTTATATTTGAAAGATAACTTCAAACTCTAAAACCAATCTATGTTTTCACCATAGTTTGAAATTTCTGAGATACAAATGATATTTAAAATTTAGCTTTAATATTATTTATAAAATGTTCTTTAGTCATTAACTTGAGCTTTCTTTTCCCCTATCCACTGGAGTTTAACCATCTATACACACTCTCCTTTCTCTACTATTCTTAAAAAAATCAAGAGAATTTAAAAGATTAATTCTTTTTTCTATAAAGGTAAATAGATCTCCCTTTTAAATAAAATGAATAAATATGATTATGCTGAATATAATTTAGTTACAAATAGCATGAATGTGATCATCTGAGAAGGTAAACAATTTGTATATTTTGTATAATTTCATTTTGCTGTTTCTTCTTTTAATAGTTTGAGATATAATTGTATATTATAAAATTGTATATAATAAAATATAAATCATATATATAATAAAATTTAATTAAAACTTATATTGCTTTATCTTAGAGAGTTAATCAAACATGCAGACCAGTTATTATTAGAATGCAGAGTAAAAAAAAGAATAATTCATTCCTTTTGGACTAAACCATACTTAACTAAATTTTGTAGCAGCTAAATTTGATTTTATACTTGCAAAGGATAGTTTGAGTGACAGATCAAACAGTGATGTACCAAACAGTGATGTATGATCTATATGTCTGCCAATATTACTTTAAGCAGGACATTGCTTACAAACTAAGGTGAATCTGGTGAGTGTGTCATTTACGTTGTTATGGTAATGTTATTTATAAATAGATAATAAATACCAGAAGTACATAGGACTTCTAGTCAGAGACTATCTCATATGAGATGTCAATAATTTTCTATTTATTGAAACTTGCTTATGACACAGTGAAATATTTTATATTGACAAATATGTTTTTCTTCAAAGTAGATTTTATACATTACTTTGAATTTTTCTTAATCAATTTAAAAACATTGCTTAAACTGATTTCTGCTTTTTAGATTTGAATGTTGGGAAACTTACTCTTAATTTTAGTAATACCACCTCCCTATTCAAGAATGAAATATCAGATACAATTTAGGACATGAAATTTTTAAAATGCAATGGAAAGACACAAAATAATATTCCTATGAAAGGCCCCAGTGGGAACATAACAGCAGAAACAAGCAGCAATTTTGACTCTAGTTAGGCTCCGGATGTATCGTTCCACAAGCAGAATAATATTGTGAAAATCTGCATTCTAAGGGCCCAAAGAAAAGCCTGGGTAAAAACGTATTTCAGTGTACAGCTGTTACTGCTTCAGGATGACCTTTCTGAAAATGAGTTTGACTTCTCTACTCTGGGGAAGCCCTGCTGCTCCGTTTCTTTATAATGAGCAAGAATCTTCGAACGCATGTAATGGAGAATGCCATCGGGTATCAGATGCATATTAATTTCTCAGGTTACTTGAGACTGTCTGCCTCCTGGCTCTTCATAAAACAGCTCCATTTCATCTTCAAAGATAATCTCTGGGCTTCCCTTTTGATTCAGTGGTAAAGAATCTGCCTTGCAATGCAAAGGACACTGGTTTGAGCCCTGGTCTGGCAAGATCCCGCATGCTGTGGAACAACTAAGCGCTTGTGCCACAAGCACTGAGCCTGTGCTCTAGAGCCTGGGAGCTGCAACTACTGAGCCCATGCGCCATAACTACGGAAGCTCACATGCCCTAGAGCCCGTGCTCAACAAGAAGAGAAGCGCCTGAAGTGAGAAGACAGCCCACCACACCTAGAGAGCAGTCCCCACTTGACACAACTTGAGAAAAGTCCCAACAGCTCCAAAGACCCAGCACAGCCAAAAATAAATATAATGCAAAAAAAAATTAATAATCTCTTTGTGACTTTCATAGAATAACATATCACTTTGAGTTTCAGTGCTAGATTCTTTAAATGCTATGCATGCTTGCTATGTCCCTTCAGTTGTGTCCCAGTCTTTGCCACTTTATGAACTATTGCCTACCAGGCTCTTCTGTTCATGGAGTTGTCCAGACAAGAATACTGGAATGAGTTTACATTCCCTTCTCCAGGAGATCTTCCTAACCCAGGGATTGAACCTCTATCTCTTGTCTCCTGCACTGATAGACCAGCTCTTTACCACTAGCACCACCTGGGAAGCCCTATCAGTCAGTTCAGTTGCTCAGTCGTGTCTGGCTCTTTGCAACCCCATGGACTGCCACACACAGGCCTCTCTGTCCATCACCAACTCCTGGAGCTTGCTCAAACTCATGTCCATTGAGTCCATGATGTCATTCAACTATCTCATCCTCTATCTTCCCCTTCTCCTCCTCCGTTCAATCTTTCCTAGCATCGTAGTCTTTTCCAGTGAGTCAGCTCTTTGCATCAGGTGGCCAAAGTATTGGAGTTTCACCTTCAACGTCAGTCCTTCCAATGAATGTTCAGGACTGATTTACTTTAAGAGGGACTGGTTGAATCTCCTTGCTGCCCAAGGGACTCTCAAGAGTCTACTCCAATACCACAGTTCAAAAGTATCAATTCTTCAACACTCAGCTTTCTTTATAGTCCAGCTCTCACATCCATACATGACTACTGGAAAAACCATAGCTTTGACTATACAGACATTCATTGGCCACGTCATGTCTCTGCTTTTTAATAAGCTGTGTACTTTGGTTATAACTTTTCCTCCAAGGAACAAGCGTCTTTTAATTTCTTGGCTGCAGTTACCATCTGCAGTGATTTTGGAGCCCCCCAAAATAGTTGCTCACTATTGCCACTGTTTCCCCATCTATTTCCCATGAAGTGATGGGACTGGATGCCATGATCTTTGTTTTCTGAATATTGAATTTTAAGCCAACTTTTTCACTCTCCTCTTCACTTTCATCAAGAGGCTTTTTAGTTCCTCTTCACTTTCTGCCATAAGGGTGATGTCGTCTTCTTATCTGAGGTTATTGATATTACTCCTGGCAATCTTGATTCCAGCCTGTGCTTAATCCAGCCCAGCATTTTGCATGATGTACTCTGCATATAAGTTAAATAAGCAGAGTAACAATATATAGTCTTGATGTACTCCTTTCCTGATTTGGAACCAGTCTGTTGTTCCATGTCCAGTTCTAACTGTTGCTTTTTGACCTGCATGCAGATTTCTCAGGAGACAGGTCAGGTGGTAGGCATTTCCATTTCTTTAAGAATTTTGTTTGTTTGTTTTGGGGCTTTTTGTGTTTTTTTTTTTATTGTAACAAATTCAAGAAAGACTTTTGTCTTTACAATATTGTGTTGGTTTTGCCATACATTGACATGAATCTCCCATGGGTATACATGTGTTCCCCTCCAGAAGAATTTTGAAAGGAATCCATATACATGCTACTAAAACAATATTGGGAAATGCTTCTTAATAAGATGGATTTCTACAAGGACAATTTCAGTGAGAAACAGGAGAAGCCTCTTCAAGTGTCTATGTTATTGTTGTTCAGTGGCTCAATGGTGTCGATGCTTTGTGATTCCAAGGACCGCAGCATGCCAGGCTTCCTATCCTTCAGTATGTACTGGAGTTTTTGCCCAAACTCATGTCCATTGAGTCAATGATTCTATTTAAAAATCTCATCCTCTGTCTTCCCCTTGTCTACCTACCCACCTTCAATCTTTCCCAGCATGAGTCTTTTCCAATGAGTCAGCTCTTCACATCAGGTGGCCAAAGTAGTCCATACACTAAATTAATGCTGCTCCTGCTTTTGGCCCATTTATAGTGCATTGCCCAGGAAAGAGACAGAAAACATGGTAGTCTTCCCATGGATAGACACCAAGATGATGAAGTTTTTCTTCTGCAGTTTATTACCTTTTTTTCAGGCCATTTATTTCTTGCTTCTCTATTTCAACCTCTTCCTCCATAAATGAGGGTGTATCTCAATTAAAAGAAAATCAGAAAACAGAAAGTAGTGATATTTCATCACAAACATTACCTGTAAGAAAGTGAATCTGTCCCTAAAACAGAAATTTGAGCAGAATTAAAATGTTGGTTTACTTTCTGAATATTGATAAGAAGATTTTGTTCCAGACTACAAAACAAACTTAGACAATAGTACGTGTATTTTTGTAGGTTCTTTCTCTCTCTATATATATATGTACACACACACACACATACACACACACACCTATATGTGTGTATATATATATATATATATATATATGCCAAGAGTAGCTGCCCTCAACATTGAGGCTGTGCTGAACCATGCGTCTTCCTTTGGCCAATGGGATGTCACTGTAGGAAATATGAGCCAAGGCTCTAAATTAACTCACCTGGTTTGGCTTACTTGTTGCACTTTGTCCATTCCCCAGGGAAATACATTTACAGGTAGCCTGGACTGTTGCAGTAGGTAAGCCTATTTACGATCTCTCAAATAAAATACATTTAAATGATTGTCATACTTATCCTAATCCCCTGAACATGTAAACATTTATGTTATCTTATATGAGGAAAGAGGCTTTGAAGATCTGATGAAGCATTTTAAAATGGGAAGATGATCCTGGATTGTCTGGATTTATCAATCTAATCACTATAGTTTTTACAAGAAGGAAGCAGGACAGGTAGAGAGTGAGAAATGAGAAATATGGTGACAAAAGCAGACATTGGCAAGATGGGAGGATGAGGCAACTTGCCAAGGAATGTGAAATCAGGGGAAAAAAAAAAAAAAAAAAACAAGAAAACAGTCTTTCCTTTTCCCTAGGAGATTCCAGAAAGAATGAAACCCAGTCAGCACCTTAAGGTTTGGCCTTCTCATCCCTAGAACCACAACATTAAAAATTTGCATTGTTTTAAGCCAATAAACTCATGACAATTTGGTAGAACAGCAAAAGGATATTAGTACACTATCCATGAACTCATATGGCATAGGCATGAACCCAAGCCAGAGCCTGGGTCCGGGCCACCAGCTTTAACCCTAAAACAGAGCCATCTGAGATGAGCCTAAAAAGTTTGCTTTTGAAGTAGAAACTTTGTCTTTTTCTCCCTTTGCCTTTCTCACTCAAGAACATATCTTTATTTTTTTTGTTTTCATTAAAATAGAATTATAGGCAGATGGATATGTAGATTCTGTTTTTGAATTTACTATAATTACTAAAGAATGCATCCTGTACATAATTTCATATTTGCTTATATAGATATATTTATTATTTTAATGGGTCCTAATTATTAAATATGTTTAATCAGTAGCCAAATGAAAAACAGAATTCAGCCCAACTGTTCTTACTATATAAAAAGGGAATATAGGTTGTTGATATGCTTGATAAATGTTACAGTGAGGGAAGTGTTCATTAGAAATTGTGCAGAATTTGTTAAAATCACATGAATGTTAATTCATGCTAAATTATAAACCTCACATCTGGCCTGAGTGGAAGGAATTAAAATTTAGATGATGAATCATACTGAGTTGAGAACTATCTGCAACTTTTTAATTTTTTAAAATTAGTCAGGCTGAACTTCCTCCTATACTTATAGAAAGAAAGAAATAGGCCTTTCAGTTTTAGGGGAAAAAGTGTTTTTTATATTCCATGTTATCTCATTATATATTAATATAAAATTAAAAAAAATAATTTTAGGCTACATTTTCTTTGAAAATTAATATAGACTATGTTGCATTTATTTAGTTGATTAAAGAGAATGCAAGAAATTTGACATAAAATATAATTAAATAATTGCCTATCAATTGAAGATTGCAATTAGTCTTTCAAATTCTTAGAGTTATGGGTTTTGTTATGGATATCAAAGAAAAAATGATAAGCAAGCATTTAAAATCCAGAGCTACATCTAATCCATTGTTAATCAGCTAATATTCCTATTTCTAGAAAAATACCTAGAGATCTTGTTTGATGATTGTAAAATAAAGCTTTGATTGAATAGTTTAGCAGCAAAGACTCTAAGATGTATATGTATTTTAATTATCTTCCTGAGGAAGAATACTTATGGGTCGACCTAGCTTTTGTGATCTGTCTGAAAAATTGTTAGAGAAATTAACAGCTAAGATTGGTGTGTGGCACCTAAGAATGAGTGTGGAGAACAAAGAGTTCATAAGGCATGCAAAGTGTGTGGACAGGTAGCTGCTCCATATAAAAACTTCTCCTCCGCGTGGTCCTGACCTGCTGATGGAGGTGGTAATCCATCAGAGGCTGTCCCTTTCTGTATATTGGTAATGTAATGCTATCATTTCACAGCACAAGTTTCTAACGTTGCTCTGTCTGTAGCACCTCTTCAGCCATAGGAAAGTGCTAGTCGCTTAGCTGTGTCTGCATCTTTGCGATTCCATGGACTTTAGCCACCAGGCTCCACTGGCCATGAAATTCTCCAGGCAAGAATACTGGAGTGGGTAGCCTTTTCCTTCTCCAGGAGATCTTCCCAACCTAGGGATTGAACCTGGATCTCCTGCATTGCAAGCAGATTCTTAACCGCCTGAGCTACCAGGGAAACCCCACTTCCTCTCCAACACATCACCAGATGTTCAGAGGGATTACTCTGGTTTATGGAATAGCCTGGGAATAGCATTCACCCTTCAGAATGTGTAAACAGCAAATGATATTCTGACATGCCTAAAATTGTTCCTGTTTAGTCACTAAGTCATATCTGACTCTTTTGGGAACCCATGGACTTTAACCCACTCAGCCCCTCTCTCCACGGGATTTTCCAGGCAAAAATACTGGAGTATTTTCTTCTTCAGGGGAATCTTTTTGACCCAGGGATCTAACCTGGGTCTCCTGCATTGGCAGGCTGGTTCTTTAGCGCTGAGCCAGTGAGGAAGCCCCATATATTTTTTAAATTTTTTGGCCATACTACCAGTATGTAGGATCTTAGTTCCTTACTGAAGATCCAACGTGTGCCCCCTGCATTGGAATTGCAGATTCTTAACCTTTGGGAGGAAAGTCCCCCCCAGCACTCTGAGTTATTGCAAAAGGTGTCAGGAGAAAATTAACTGGCATTGGATCTGCATACAGGTACTAGGAGATTATCATGCAAGTGGAGACGATGTCATGGTGTCCTGTGATGATTAATCCCCCATGTCACTCTTTACTGCAAAAACTAGTTGCTTGTCTTGAGCCAATGCTGGGTCAGGTCCACTTTCTATCTTCTCTGGCACAGAAATCTGTCTCATTAGTCTGTCGGGAGGGCTATAACAAAGTGCCAGCGAATGGTACTTTATAAACGGCAGAGGTTTATTTCCCATAGTTGGGGATGCTGGAAAGTCCAAGATCCTGAAGCCAGAATGGTCAGGGGCTACTAAAATCCTTTCTCCTTATTGCATACTCCTGACCTCCCCTTGTGTCCTGACACAGCAGAAGAGCTAGCAAGTTATCTAGCCCTCTTTTATAATGGCACTAATCCCATTCTTGAGGGCTCCAGACTCATGATTTAACCACTCTCCAAAAGGCTGCATTTCATAATGCCATCATCTCAAAGGTTAAGATTTCAACATATGAATTTTAGGGGGAAATAAACATTCAGACTATAACAGACCCTCCCCCTTTTTATGAACATGTCCAAAATGATCTCCTGTTTTAGGGATCACTGTCTATTAAATTCTCTTCCTCAATCCACTCTCTGGTCTACACCACATCTACTCAGTCCGTTTATGTCTATGCCTTATTTACCAAAATGTTTTTCTTCCTCCTCTTTTCTGATTGAGTTTGATGGTTTGTTAAATCCAGTTTTCTCACTTTTGGTGATCTTTAAAACAAATAATTTTTTGCATAGAAAGAAGAAAGGATTTAAACAGCACATACATTCTGAAGATTTGAGGGCAGTAAAAGCTTGAATTCTTTATAAGGAAGAAGTACAGAACAAATAAGAATCAACAGTTGATCCTTGCTTTTCCGTGACAATTAATTTTAAGCATTAATGACGTAAGGGATGCTTTCTAGCAACTTCCTGAGTAGTTTTAATTTAATATTCATAAACTGAAATTTGGTAGGCAGACACTAGCACCTTACCAATTCAGTTTGCTTAAGAAGCCCATGAACCATGTCAAAAACCCCAAGTCCCTTAGCAGATGGGTATAGTTAAGAGAGTTGGAATTTCTATTGTGTGAAAGGAGGATATTTGTAAACTTTTTGTCTTGACTGTGTATGTATCACTGTGTTTTGGTTTCTTTTATTATAATAATTCATACCTTTATTAATACAGAGCTGTTTAAATAACATATTATATAATAACAGTGACACTTGAAGATACTGTCTCTTATGAATGGATACAGCTAAAGTAACACATAACTTGCTATCAGTATAATTATAGTAAAATATTTTGGTAATATTTAGGAACATAAGAAATTATTATTTTATCCCTATATTAGTTAAAATATTTAATATAAATATTACATATTTAAATATTTTAATGAAATCACTAAAAATTTGTATAATTTCCTATCAGGACCTCTGCTGAAACATTTTTATTCAGCCTGTTCTTTATTTCTGCTAAATCCTTTTGTTCTGTCAGGTAAAAATTGTTCCCCACGGAGTTCTTTGTGCTTCAAAAATATTGCAGAAGTTTGACAGCTCTTCTCCAACGAAGAGGAAATTAGAATAACATAGCTTACAATAAGGAAAAAAAATATATATATATAAGCATATCATTGTTGATTGGAATCTAGAACTTGTGAGACAATGACCTGTTTCCTAGGTGATTATGTCATGGCCTGAAATGTATCAGATGTTGCTGTTCAGGCAACATCAAAGAGCAGTGAGGATCTCATGGTCTGAACTCCTCTGTGGAATGCAGAATGTCAATGATAGCATGCACCCCTCAGTTACTCAGGGCTGTTTATTGAAATAGTTCAGAAGAGCTAAAAATGGTTGCCAAGACGGGAAATCCAGCACACACACAAAAATCTCTATGAACTTGCTAGTTGTATTGTTTTGTTTGTGTGTTTGACCTGTTGAGGCTTTCAGTATTAGTGGACTGTTAATGGAGGTACCAGCAAAGGATGAACTAAATCAATGAAATAGTCTCCAGTTCATCAGGAAGATAGGTAATTATCTGTGATTATTTGTAATAGTAACTGTAATAATTAATAATAAAATAATCTGAGTATTTTGGGCATGTGTATTTGTGTAATCATGGGTTTCTCTTTCTACTGCATTTTGACCATTAGGGTAAATATAAGGAGCATTTCAATTATGTACAGTTGAGTCAACTCCTAAACCAACTGAGTTACTTTCTACTCTTCAATGTAGTGTGATTTATATTTACTAGAAAAAGGAAACAATACATACAACATATAAATACTTAATTCTTTTAGAACATCTAAGAATTGGAAAGCATGTATCATAAAATGTAGGTCACACATAAGTAAATATTTTATTACACACTAATTATCTACATATAGCAAGAAATTAACCAAATGACAATAATGAAATATTTAAAACTCTGTTTTACAAATTCAGAATCATTTCTAAAGGATTTTACTATTCTATATCCAATTATTAGTGCTTTTGTTTAGCAAGTAGATAGCTAATATGCTAATAGGAAAGTTCAAATTTATTAGCTTTCTTAGAAAATTGCTTACTTCTTAGGGGAAATTGCATTAACTCTCTTGATTCCTGGATCACAAATATTGCTTTAGAAGAACTAAAGAGTGGATAAAAATTACATTTTAAAGCTAACTCTTAAAAAAAAACAGCAAAACTAACTGTTGGCACACAAATTTTATTAAAACAATTATATATATTTTTTTAAAATAGAAGAATTTTTATAATTTTCATATTTTCCCACAAAACATGAGTATATCTAAATAACAAATTAAATTTCATGATCTAGTCTGCATGCTTGTGATACATTGATTTTTATATTTTCTCCTGACAAGATGATTTGCTGAACTAAGTCATTTTTCATATCTGCAAAAAAAAAGACTGTAAGAAATAGCTGTCTTCTCAGTTAAATTGAAAGCATTAAGCAACTGATGTTCAAATGACTGTGTTTGAATAGAGTTTTATGTTGTACAACTCATCAGTTAAAATAAAATTTTATCATAAAATGCTTCAAGAGATGTTTCTCAAACACCTATACATTTTCTGTCATAATACATTTTCCTGCTATCATTCAACTTCTGTGAAGGAAGTTATTTTTTCTGTTATCCTCAGAACATTCATGGTGATTCAAACATGAATAATTCACCTGCAATGCAGGACACCCTGGTTCAATCCCTGGGTTGGAAAGATCCCCTAGAGAATGGAATAGCACCCCACTTCAGCATTCTTGCCTGGAGAATTCCATGGATAGCGGAGCCTGGGGGTTACAGTCCATGGGGTCGCAAAGAGTTGGACATGACTGATCAACTCACAGTTTCACTTTCAGAACTAGTAACAGTAGACTGGGATCCACTTTAAAACCTCTGATTTTAAGTATCAGTTAAGTAGTTCTCTAATCTGTCTTAATTGGTTATTGGATATGCTCAGTTTCACTCTAAACTGAAATGATAATATAATGACAAGATGAATGTCTATCTTTCTTGCTCTTGTTAAACTGTTGCAAAAAGTTATTTATACAAAGACACATTTTAAGGGGTTTGAGCTTAAATGAATGATACAGTGATGGTGATCTGTAACTCGAAAAAGTTTGCACTTGAAATTAATGCTTTTAATAATGTATTTTCCTTCTAATAGTGAATATAAATGGATTTATTTGTTTTTAAATGCAATAAATGAATATGCAATTTATTTGCAAAGACAATAGAAGGGCCTTTGTAATAACCTGAAAGCATTTCATATTCATCTATTTTGTTTCTGAGAATACTCTAATGTTTCTTAAGTCTAACATTTTAACATTCTTCCAAAGTACATTTTAATTCATTATCTCTCCTACAAGTAAAGGCACCCACAGTTAATGTATAGTTATTACATATAAATTTACTTATGGAGTTTTAATATTATATGATCTGTGTTATAAGTATGCCAACTAAGGCTTATACTAGACTTCCTGATGTACCTTCCTCAGGCATTGTATGAAATATTTCTATATTCACTCTTGTGATAATGTTACCTATCTTCATAGCTTTAAGTCCTATATATATATATGCACTGACAAATTCCAAAATTTATCTGTAATCCACACCTGTGTTTAATATACATTACAATCATTAGATGATTTAATAGCCAAATTTATATCTAGATTTTTCAATATCATCCTGAAACCTACTCTTGAAAATTAAAATACAAAAACAAAATAAAATATGTAAGAGAAATAAATACTTGTGTTCCTTGCTTTGCATAAAATACCATGCTGATTGCAACCTGTACATATTTGTGCTGAGACCTGTTTGCAAGGTTCTCTGGTCACTGAAATTCAACACTGGTCACAAAAAATTGTACAAAGTGACGATTACCTATAACTTGTAATGACCCCTCCTGAGTAATGTTTCCACATCCTTCACCCCTACATAGATATTTCTGATGTTCATTTTCCAGATGAGAAAATTTCTAATGAGTTTGAGAAAATTTTTCTCCCCATCCTTTCAAATAAATAATTAAATATATTTATATGCTACGTTTCCCCAGAACAATGAGCAAACTGAAGTTAATAATGACTAAATTATCTTAAATTGTGTATCTTTAGATCTTTAGCACACCAATTTAAAAGTGTTTTAAAATATCAAATGAAATTGTTTTGCACTATGGAAAAATGTACTTGTTTTACTAACAATTTTCATTTATAAAGCTAAATGATATTGTGATGAATTTTACCCAAGTCCACTCCTCAGATAACCTCTATATGCAGATGTGTTAAGTTGAAAAGAACAAGAGTTATAGATTAAAGTATTCAAATTGCATAATATCCTCTCAAACGAGCAAAACAAACAAACAAACAAGCAAGCAAACAGCATTCATTTGATGAGAAGAGACTTCACCTTTATGATTATCCTCCCTGCACAACACAAACTTGAGTCTAACAAACATCAAACAAACCCAAATTGAGAGACATCTTACAGAACGCCAGACCACTATCTCTCAAAATCATCCATAACAAGGAAAGTCTGAGAAAATGTTGTAGGCCAGAAGCTGTGGAGAAATTACTCAAAAACATCATTGTAGATGGGACAAAAAGAGGATAAGGGGGAAGAGGGAATGAATCTGAATAAACTGTGGAATTGAATAAGGACTTACCAGTCATTTCTTTACTTCTGACAAATGTATATAAGAAATTAGCAATAGGGGAACCAAGTGTGGTGAATGTGGGAACTCTCTCTGTGCTCTGTTTATAATCTCTCTATCAATATAAAATTATTTTAACAGTTTATTTGCATAAAATATATTTTTCAGAGTAAGGTTAACCCATGGTACAAATGAAGTCATGAATAAAACTTAGCCATTTGATAAATTGAATTCTTTGTATCTTTAATGAGTTAGTAGGATAGAAATTCACAGGGTGGTGAAATTGATGAGAATTACCTGCCCATGAGGTATTTTTTTATATGAAATCAAGAGATGGCTATAAATGAGCTCACAAATTACAATTAAAATTTTGGTCTTGAAAAAGTACAGCTATCTCTATAGCATTTGGAGATGCTACAAATTAATTGAAACCAATGACCAGAAGACAATGTGGATATATATTCTAAATTTTACTTTCAAGTCATTGTCTTTGTCTAGCCTAGAAATATATATATAGAGAGAGATAGATAGATAGATAAATAGATAGATAATTTCAATCAGATTTTAACTAGATGAATTAGATGCCCTGAAACCAAGTCATAAAACAGAGGTTTCTAAAAGGTGACACCATCTTGAACTGTTTAATATGTCCCACCAATTCTCTGTTTTCATACTTGATGAGCCATCAATCACATGGCCACATGGATCAATCAAGGTGGCACCATGTGGGGAAACAGACAACTATCGCACACAGCCAAAGCAAACTAGTTCACCTTTCTAAAAGACAGTGTAGCAAAGGTGCACGTGTATATTCTAACTTCACCTGAAAATCAGGATTTTTCTTAGAACACTCTGAAATTTGCAGCTAGAGAAAAAACATTTGCTTCCTGGGAGAAATCAAAATCTAACTTTTGAAAAGATGGGGAAAGGACACTGGCATCTTTTTCACACTTGGAAAGAAGCAAAAATGCAAGACCATTGCAGGGTAGACATTTAAATTGTCAAGCTGGGCAACCATGGCAACCACTCCTGATGACAAAACTCAGGGAGGAGGGAGAGGAGGATAGAGGTCCTTGACTGGTGGACCAAATTTATTTTCGTCCCACTCTTCAGTTCTGGAGAAGGTCTAAATACTCTGACATTTCTCTCCTCCCACCAATCAGTACAAATTCATTCAGTCCCCTGCAGGGATCACTCAGGTCTCACAGAAAAGGACTTTGTCATAAGCTGGACACTGGTTCAAAACAACTCCACCCCTGTGAGCCAGCAAGACATTAGGGCAAGTAGACGATTTCTCACTCAGTTGGAAGTCCCTTGTAAAAGGTTATGGATTAAACCTAATGGGAAAGAGAAAACCCAACTGTGATAAACGCTGTTCTTTGAAAGGCTACATTAAACCCAGGCACTGTTGTCAGGTGTCCAGAGAGTAAACTTATACGTAGGTGATGGATTACTTGATGCAGCATCTGTGGCCTTTGCTGTAGAAGAATATGCCATGGAGTTGATGGAGACAGGAATGTCATTTAAATGAGAGAAATAACTCCCCATACAACATCACATTGAAGTGTGATACAGTGTGTCCATAGCATCTTAAAAGCAGTTTATAATGCCCTGTGATTCACGATGCTTCTCACAGCTTCAGTTTCCTGAAGAATCAACCCAAAGAAATGATCATAATGGTCAAGGTCATTTCTTCTCATAATGTGCTAAATTCAGTGATTTGCACCTTTGAAAAAAATATTGAATTACCACCCTGCCACACACAGGCCGATGGATCATCAAAAAAATAAAAAATAAAAAAAAACGAAGAGAGTTCCAGAAACCATCTATTTCTGCTTAATTGACTATGCCAAAGTCTTTGACTGTGTGGATCACAATAAACTGTGGAAAATTCTGAAAGAGATGCGAATACCAGACTACCCGACCCGCCCTTTGGAGAAACCTGTATGCAGGTCAGGAAGCAACAGTTAGTACTGGACATGGAGCAACATACTGGTTCCAAATAGGAAAAGGAGTATGTCAAGGCTGTATATTGTCACCCTGCTTATTTAACTTATATGCAGAGTACATAGTGAGAAACACTGGGCTAGAGGAAGCACAAGCTGGAATCAAGATTGCTGGGAGAAATATCAATAACCTCAAATATGCAGATGACACCACCCTGTGGCAGAAAGTGAAGAAAAACTAAAGAGCCTCTTGATGAAAGTGAAGGAGGAGAGTGAAAAAGTTGCCTTAAAACTCAACATTCAGAAAACTAAGATCATGGCATCCCATCCCATCACTTCATGGCAAATAGATGGGGAAACAGTGGAAACAATGGCTGCTGACACTGCATATGGTGATTGCTGTCATGAAATTAAAAGATGCTTACTCCTTGGGAGGAAAGTCATGACTAACCTAGACAGCATATTGAAAAGCAGAGACATTACTTTGCCAACAAAGGTTCTTCTAGCCAAGGCTATGATTTTTCCAGTAGTCACATATGGATTTGAGAATTGGACTATAAAGAAAGCTGAGCACCAAAGAATTGGTGCTTTTGAACTGTGATGTTGGAGAAGATTCTTGAGAGTCCCTTGGACTGCAAGGAGATCCAGCACTAAAGGAGATCAGTCCTGGGTGTTCATTGGAAGGGTTAATGTTGAAGCTGAATCTCCAGTACTTTGGCCACCTGATGCAAAGAGCTGACTCGTTTGAAAAGACCCTGATACTGGGAAAGATTGAAGGCAGCAGGAGAAGGGACAACAGAGGATGAGATGGTTGCATGGCATCACCGACTCAATGAACATGATTTTGGGTGGAATCCAGGAGTTTGTGATGGACAGGGAGGCCTGGAGTACTGCAGCTCATGGGGTCACAAAGAGTTGGACATGACTGAGCAACTGAACTGAACTAAACCAGACGACAGGAGAGCAAACCAGTCAATCCTGAAGGAAATCAACCCTGAATATGCACTGGAAGGACTGATGCTAAAGCTACAATACTTTGTCCACCTGATTCAAAGAGCCAACACATTGGAAAAGACTCTGATGTTGGAACACAGCAAGTGCAAGAGGAGAAGGGTGTGACAGAGAATGAGATGGTTGGATGGCACCACTGACTCAATGCATATGAGTCTGAGCAGACTCCCAGATGTAGTGAAGGACAGGGAAGCCCGGTGTGCTGCAGTTCAGGGAATTACAATGAGCTGTACATGATTTAGCTATAGAACAACAGCAATAGCTAAGGAAGAAAGATGGAAGCGTTCCAACTTAATGGATTATATTAATAGAATACTAAAGAGGGTAAATAACTAAATCCTACACTGGGATGATAATGGACTTTAGAGATATTAAAACTTGCATAATTTTCTAAAACCTTCCAGAGACCAATTATGAATCAATATCTTTAATTAGGTCTTTAAATATTGATACCAAAAGATTACAAACATGTGCATTTAAAGCAATAAAAGGGACATCATGTGTTTAAACATAGTTCATGATATTTTCAAAAGATTTTACTGTTTGCTCATCTTAAAGAGATAGCTACACAGATTTAGTGATTCTTGAGAAAGAGAGACATAGAGAGATTTGAGGGGCAGAGGGATGTCCAATCAGATAGGGTTGTCAAAAATTTCAGCATAAATATCAACAGTTACGTTTCATGAGTTTTTCTCTAAACACTCATTTGTAAGGGAGCATATAGATTAATTTTAGAGAAGTAGCAAAACTGGTCAAATATGAGTCACTTCATGTAATATCCCTTTTAAAATCATGTATAATTTAGTACCCCCAAACAAAGTTGTTTAAATTCAAAACGTGGAAAATGCAAAATTATCTAAGTTAGCAATAAACTTCAGTAAATATTTTACAATAAATAAATACATCACTTTTCAAAGCTTTCACAAATGAGATTCTTGGGACTTCCTTAGTGGTCCAGTGGTTAAAAATATGCCTTACTTAGAAAGTGGGTTCAATTCCTGTTCAGTGAACTACGATTCCATATGCCATGAGGCCATTAAACTCACAAGCTATAACTACTGAGCCTGCACAGACAAAATTTAAAAAAAATAAAAATATAATTATTGGTACATATTCTTCACTGAGGTAGTCTAGCAAAATGTCAGCCAATGACTGCTGTTAAAAAAAAAAAAGGCATTTTCTGGATGGTTTTCATTAAGATTGTGAGTTTGTTTCCCTCTCCTCATCTTCTCTTGATAGGTATATCAGAACATGAGGACTTGTGTGCACTGAAGATAGTTTTTCTAATCCTCCATATTTACAAAAGTTGAATTTCTAAGCTGTACGTGACTTTCCCTTTGGACTCCAACTTGTACTGTCTCATTGCTTGCCCTATATTGCTTTTCAATCAATTGTATTCTTTAACTTTTACACAATGATGAATTGTGTTGGAGAGTGGGATATAAGATATTTGTCGGCCAGAGTGGAAAAAAAACTCGCAACCTACACGTACTTTGTAGGGGGTGCTGGACTGAGTAATTAGAGTTTGTGTGTGTAGTCACTAAGTAGTGTCTGACTCTTTGCAAGCCCTGCAGCACACCAGGTTTCCCTTTCACTGTCTCCTGCCGTTTGCTCAAACTTGTGCCCACTGAGTTCACTGATGCCATCCAACCATCTTATCCTCTGTAACCTCCTTCTCCTGCCCTCATTCTTTCCCAGATAAGGATCACTTCCAATGAGTTAGCCCTTTGCATCAGATGGACAAAGTTTTGGAGCTTCAGCTTCAACATCAGTCCTTCCAATGAATATTCAGGACTGATTTCCTTTAAGATTCACTGGTTTGACATCCTTGCTGTTCAAGGGACTCTCAAGAGTCTTCTCCAGCACCACAGCACCAAAGTATCAATTCTACAGTGCTCACCCTTCTTTATGTTCCGACTCTCACTTCTGTACATGACCTACTGGAAAGACTATAGCTTTGACTATATGGACCTTTGTTGACCAAGTGATGTCTGCTTTTACATTTGCTGTCTATGTTTGTCATAGCTTTTCTTTCGAGGATCAAACTTCTTTTGATTTCATGGCTACAGTCACTAGCCACAGTGATATAGAAATAAATCTAATTATCTGTCAACATTCTACTAATTGAAAATATACATCATTCTAGGTCCCCAGAAATACGACGTCCATTGTCATGGGGTCAAGAAATTCTTGCACTTAGCAACAAAATCCCTTCCAATGATCCCTTCCAAGAGCTGTCTGTAACCCTGAAAATGTGAGGAAGAAATAATAGTTTTCAGCCAACAGAAATAAAAAAATATACATTCTTCTCTAGTTGTTTGCCAGCTACCGCTTTCAAATTCTTTTTTTTTCCTTGAATAGGTAAAGAAAATAACCTTAATATATTATATACACAAGTTCCTGCCAAGTTTCTTTCTTTCAAAAAAATAAGTTTATTTATTTATTTATTTTGGCTGTGCTGAATCTTCGTTGCTGTGTGGGCTTTTTTCTAGTTAAGGGGAGCAGGAGCTACTCTTTAGTTGTGATGTGCGGCCTTCTTGTTGATATGGCTTCTCTTGCTGCAGAATACAGGCTCTAGGGTGAGGGAGCTTTAGCAGTTGGCATCTCCTGGGGCTAGAGCACAGGCTCAGTAGTTGAGGGTCACAGACTTGCTCTGTGGCATATTGGATCTTCCCTGGATCAGGTATCAAACCCATGTCTCCTGAATTGGCAGGCGGATTCTTTACCACTGAGCCACCAATGAAGCCCATACTGCCAAGTTTCAAATCATTGTTACTTTAAGAGAATACAAAGACCTTTCAACAATATACATCATTAAATTTCAGATTCAGTATATTTGACAATATGCTAGCAAACACTTAGAAGTATAGAAAGTTTTTACTTATGAAAAATCAGTGGTGAACATTGAGACCTACCATGAAACACAAAAATTTTTTTCATAATGAAGCCACAAGAGACACAGGATTTAAATTAATTAAAATGGTTACATTATCCATGCTTATGAGAAACGTTAGACTACCAATTGTCCAGAGGCAAAAGAGGAAATTATTCTTAACTTACTCCCATATAATTAAGGTCATGAATATATTTATCACTCTTTGTCAGTATTCATAATAATATAATTTTCTGTGTTGTCAGGAAGAATTTTAATATCACACACTCTAACTTCTTGGTGGGAAAGGACTTAGATATGAATAGGAAGAATAGACCTCAGGGATAAATGGCAGATTTTATAATTCTGACCAAGTAAAGGTTATGTTCTACAGCTCATATTTACTGAAGCTATGAATTATATGCTTGGATTATAACTTAGTTATCATGCTGTGTTGGGGAGTAGGCTCAGAGAATAAAATGTAGAGCCAATAAACAAAAAACCAGAAACATAAGGGAAGCTTTGGTTTGTTAGGCCAAATAGTAACTAAAATTGGTTTTAAGAACTTCAGAGAAACAGACTGGTTTTCACTTTAAAATTTCCTAGACTGATTAACTATAGCTTTGACTAGATGGACATTTGCCGGCAAAATGATGCCTGTTTTTTTAATATACTATCTAGGTTTGTCATAGCTTTTCTTCCAAAGAGCATCTTCTGATTTCATGGCTGTAATCACCATATGCAGTGATTTTGGAGCCCAAGAAAATAAAGCCTCTCACTGTTTCCACTGTTTCCCTATCTATTTGCCATGAAGTGATGGAACTGGCTACTATAATCTTAGTTTTTTAAATACTGAGTTTTAAGCCAACTTTTTCACTCACCTCTTTCAGTTTCATCGAGGCTCTTTAGTAAAAGAAAACAAGGTCAGCACACTTTTTCTAAAATAGCATATATTTTAGGTTTGTGGGTCATATTTTTTTTTGTCACAGCTATCCTCTTTTCCATTGTTGCACAAAAGGAGTCATAAAGATCACTTAAATTATGATCTTGTCCATGCTCCTATAAAATTGAATTACTGGCTGAAGACATTTAAATTCCATGTAATTTTGATTTTCCAGAGCATCCACAAAGAGGTGAAATTCCTATCTAGCTTTCGCTGGATGGAGATGGTTTACTTGAGAGTCCCTTGGACTGCAAGGAGATCAAACCAGTCAATCCTAAAAGAAATCAGTCCTGAATATTCATTGGAAGGACTGATGCTGAAGTTGGTGCGCCTGTACTTTGGCCATGTGAAAAGAAGAGCCAATGTTGGAAAAGACCCTGATGCTGGGAAAGACTGAAGGCAAAAGGAGAAAGCGGTGGCAGAGGATGAGATAGACTAACTCAATGGATATGAATTTGCATTAACTCGAAGAGATAGTGAAAGACAGGGAAGCCTGGCATGCTGTAGTCCATGGGGTTGCAAAGAGTTGGAAACAGTACAAGAACAAAGAGAGAGAAAGAAAGAGAGTATTTATGATTCCCTTCCTTCTCCTTGTAAGGAGATGGAATGCTTATATTTGCATTTTACATAAAGTACGCTCTTTGGAGGAGTCAAAGTCAAAACTTCCCATAATCCTTAAAATCACTACAGTTATTATGATTTAAAATAGGGAAAGGAGTACATCAAGGCTTTATATTGTTACCCATCTTATTTAACATATAGGCAGAGTACAACATGTGAAATGTTAGGCTGGATGACACATAAGCTGGTATCAAGATTGCCAGAAGAAATACCAACAACCTCAGATATAGCACTTTAATGGTAAATGATACCACTTTAATGGCAGAAAGTGCAGAGGAACTAAAGAGCCTTTTGATGAAAGTGAAAGAGGAGAGTGAAAAAGCTGGCTTAAAAACTCAACATTCAACAAACTAATATAATATCATGGCATCTAGTCCCATCACTTCATGGCAAATAGATAGGGGGAAAAGTGGAAATAGTAACATATTTTATTTTCTTATGCTCCAAAATCAGTGTGGACAGTGAGTGCAGCCATGAAGTTAGAAGATGCTTGCTCCTTGGAAGAAAAGATATGAGAAATCTAGACGGAGTATTAAAAAGCAGAAACAACACTGCCAACAAAGGTCTATATAGTCAAAGCTATGTTTCTTCCAGTATGTACAGATGTGAGAGTTGAACTATAAAGAAGGTTGAACACCAAAGAAATGATGCTTTTGAATTGGGGTGCTGGAGAAGACTCTTGAGAGTCCCTTGGACTGCAAAGAGATCGAACCAGTCAGTCCTAAAGGAAATCAACCCTGACTATTCACTGGAAAGGCTGATGATAAAGCTGAAGCTCCATAGTTTAGCTACCTAATATAAAGAGCAGACTCATTAGAAAAGACCCTCAGGCTAAGAAAGTTTGAGGGCAAGAGGAGAAGGAGATGACAGATGGCAAGATGGTTGTATGGCATCACTAACTCAATGGACTTGAATTTGAGCAAGCTCTTGGAGATAGTGAAGGACAGGGAAGCCTGGTATGCTGTAGTTCAGGGACTTGCCAACAGTCGGATATAAGTTAACAACTGAATAAGAATAGCAACAGCTTTCACTATAGCTACTATTATGCTATGGCCACTCATCTCTGAATCTTTTCCTCCACTCCATATCACAAGAGAGAAGATCATTTTCATGTTATGGATTATCTGTGTCCAGTGTTTCTTCTTTACCTGATAATAAGAGTATCCAAGTCTTGCTCATCAAATATATGACTAATTTAATCCAAAAATCCATTTTAAGATACCATTTCTGAAACCTATGTTAATCATTCTATTAGAGTTTCAGAAGGAAAAATATGACATACTTACAACAGGTCATAGTATATAAATTAATGAAAGAATTTATCTGCAGAAACATGGGCATACCAAAGTGAATCAAGTTGGTCCCTCAGTCATGTCTGACTCTGCAATTCTATGGATTGCACCCTGCCAGGCTCTTCTGATTATAGAATTCTCCAGGCAAGAATACTGTAACAGGTTGCCATTTCCTTCTCCAAGTGATTTTTCTGACCAGGGATCAAACCTAGGTCTCCCCCATTGCATGCAGATTCTTCACCACCTGAGCCAACAGGGAGGCCAGAGAGAATGGCAAATAGCCATGGGACTAACAGCTTCTTTGAATCGTGGTATTGGAGAAGACTCTAGAGAGACTCTTGGACTGCAAGGAGATCAAACCAGTTCATCTTAAAGGAAATCAGCCTTGAATATTCTTTGGAAAGACTGATGCTGATGCTGAAGCTCCAATACTTTGGTCACCTGATGCAAAGAATTGACTCATTGGAAAAGACTCTGATGCAGGGAAAGATTGAAGGCAGGAGCAGAAGGGGGTGACAGAAGATGAGACGGTCGGAAGGCATCAGTGATTAAATGAACATGAGTTTGAGTAAGCTCCAGGAGTTGGTAATGGACAGGAAAGCTTGGTGTGCATGGGGTCACAAGATTGAGTGTCTGAACAACTGAGCAGCTTCTCTGGGTCTGGATGGGGGAAGTAGGTTCATCAGAACCTGGTAAGGACTGTAGCCATTGGAAAAGTAAAGGAAGCCCACAAAAAGGAGTTCTGGTTATAGAAGAATTTAACACTGCTAGAATCATTGCCCCTTAGGAAGAAAGCAGGAATGGAATATCCTACTCTGTCTCTGTTCCCACCGTTCACAATACTGCTGGTTATTTCCAGTGGATGCAGAAGGCAAAGGAAACTGGGTAATGGAAGTTCTTAGAGACTACTCTTGCAGGACACAGTAAAGCAGAAAGAGTCAGAGACAGGGTACTGAGGGTAATCAGTAGGTACCTCAAGCTATGACTTCAGCTACATTACAAGCTATGGGTTAGTTTGGGGATATGCCTGATTAGATACTCCTGTCAGTGATCCCCTTTGATTACCTGTCAAAGTTCTCTTCAAGGACTGAAGTAAGTAGGGACAAAAGAATGGCTATCTGCCCTGTTTAGAAAGCTATAATTCTTTCAGTTCAGTTAGCCATCATATGCCACTCTTAGGGGCCCAATGGATGGCAGCATGCCAGGCCTTCCTGTCCATCACCAACTGCCAGACTACTCAAACTCATGTCCATAGAGTTGGTGATGCCCTCCAATCATCTCATCTTCTGTCATCCCCTTCTCCTCCTGCCTTCAATCTTTCCCAGCATCAGGGTCTTTTAAAATGAGACAGCTCTTCCCAAGAGGTGACCAAAGTTTTGGAGTTTCAGCTTCAGCATTAATCCTTCCAATGAATATCCAGGGCTGATATTTAGGGTGGACTGGTTGGATCTCCTTGCAGTCCAAGGGACTCTCAAGAGTCTTATCCAACACCACAGTTCAAAAGCATCAATTCTTCAGCACTCAGCTTTCTCTATAGTCCAATTCTCACATCCATACACGACTACTGGGAAAACCATAGCTTTGACTAGATGGACCTTTGTTGGTAGAGTAATGTCTCTGGTTTTTAATATGGTGTCTACGTTGATTATAGCTGTTCTTCCAAGAAGCAAGTGTCTTTTAATTTCATGGCTGCATTCACCATCTACTGTGATTTTGGAGCCCAAAACAACATTCTCTCACCGATTCCATTGTTCCCCCTTCCATATGCCATGAAGCGATGGGACTGGATGCCATGATCTTAGTTTTCTGAATGTTTTAAGCCATTCAGAAATGGCTTATAGCCAACTTTTTCACTCTCCCCTTTCAATTTCATTCAGAGGTACTTTAGTCCCTATTCATTTTATGCCATAAAGGTGAAGTCATCTGGATGTCTGAAGTTATTGATATTTCTTCCAGTAATCTTGATTGTAGCTTGTGCTTCATTCAGCCTGGCCTTTCGCATAATGTATTCTGAATATAAGTTAAATAAGCAGGGTGACAATATACAACTTTGATGTTCTCTTTTCCCGATTTGGAACCAGTCTGTGTTCCATGTCCAGATCTAATTGTTAATTATTGACCTGCATACAGATTTCTCAGGAAGCAGGTCAGGTGGTCTGGTATACCTATCTCTTGAAGAATTTTCCAGTTTGTCATGATCCACACAGTCAAACGTCTTGGCATAGTCAATAAAGGAGAAGTAGATGTTTTTCTTGAACTCTCTTGATTTTTCAACTATCTCTGGTTCCTCTGCCTTTTCTAAATTCAACTTGAACATCTGGAAGTTCATGGTTCACATAGAAGCCTGGCTTGCTGAAGCCTGGCTTGGAGAATTTTGAGCATTACTTTACTAGCGTGTAAGATGAGTGCAACTGTGCAGTAGTTTGTGCCTTCTTTGGCATTGCCTTTCTTTGGGATTGGAATGAAAACTGACATTTTCCAATCCTGTGAGCCAATGCTAAGTTTTCCAAATTTGCTGGCATATTGAGTACAGCACTTTCACAGCATCATCTTTTAGGATTTGAAATAGCTCAACTGGAATTCTATCATCTCCACTAGCTTTGTTCATAGTGATGCTTGCTAAGGCCCTCTTGACTTCACATTCCAGGATGTCTGGCTCTGGGTGAGTGATCACACCATCATGATTATCTGGGTCATGAAGATCTTTTTGGTACAGTTCTTCTGTGCATTCTTGCCACCTCTTCTTAATATCTTCTGCTTCTGTGAGGTCCATACCATTTTTTTCCTTTAGAAAGCTGTAGCTCTTTATTAAATGGAATCTGCAGTGACGAATTAAGAAGAGAAATAAAAGAATTAGTGAATATGAGAAGAAACAGCAAAGAAGAAGTGGAAAGGCAGTAGACGAGATTAGAGGGAGGGATGGTGTAGAGAAACGACACGAGAAAGGAGGGGGAGAAGAAGAAAGGAAAGCAGAGTGAGTTGGAAAAGAAATGGCTAAAAGTATAGATTTGCAAATATAAAAAGTTTAAGTCTTAGCATAATCTCTCCTTTTAGTGGACTCTAGACAGCTTAACATTTAAGCATTTATATCATCTATTTGATTCTTTTTCCATGATATAATTGATTTTTATTTACTTACTTTGATACAAATCCTCATTCAAAATAGTTTGATTAGTGTAATACTCATATCTGGCATTAGATCAGTTTGTAAAGAAGGACAGTTCTGCATTAAAAAACGGCTAAGATAAATCTTCACTATCCAACACCAGAACCTCATTGTTACAAAGGAAAAGAACACAGAATCAACTCTTAGTGAACACTTGAATAACATTTTGTTGTTCAGTTGCTAAGTTATGTCCAACTCTTTGTGACCCCAAGGACTGCAGAAAACCAGGATTTCCTGTCCTTCACTGTCTCCTGGAGTTTGCTCAGATTCATGTCCTTTGAGTTGGTGATGCTACCTAAATGTCTCTTCCTCTGCCGCCCTCTTCTTTTGCTCAGTCTTTCCCAGCATCAGGGCCTTTTCCAATGTGTCAGCTCTTGTTGGAGCTTCAGCTTAAGCATCAACCCTTCCAATGAATATTCAGGGTTGATTTTCTTTAGGATTGACTGATTTGATCTCCTTGCTGTCCAAGAGACTCTCAACAGTCTTCTCCAACACCACAGTTCAAAAGCATCAGTTATTCAACATCTGATTTCCTCACCTGTTTTGTTGGAAGCTCTGTACCTCTCTGTCTTTTTGGGTGCATTTTTGTCAGATTTACTTTCCTGATTCACCTCTCCCCTCTAACTTTTCCCAGAGTAGAAGGGCCTGACTTTGAACATTTTATAAACGGAATGAAAAGTGTATAGTGTTAATTTCTGAGTCCTTCCCTAAGGATATATAAAGCTTGTGAAAGAGCATAGGTTGTCATCCATGTCGTAAAAGAAGTTGCCTCAGTTGCAAATATTTTTCAAACTTTTTTGGCTGGAAATATTTCACACTCTTCCATAATTACATCTCCCTTTTGGCTGACATATTGATTTACGTCTTTGTTTCTCATGACTTATTTTTTTAATGGATGCAAAATGCAGGAGGCTTTTTCCTTTAGCCTTTTAAATATAATTTATTGAAGTATAGTTGATTTACAATGCTGTTAATTTCTGAAGTATAGCAATGTGATTCACTTAAGTATATGCATGTGTATTATTTTTCATTTTTTTCCTATTTCAGTTATTACAGATCATTGACAGAGTTCCCTATGCTATACAGTAGACATATTATTTTCATATTCTTTTCCAATATGTTTTATCACAGAATATTGAATAGGTGCTATATGGCACAACTTTGTTGTTTTCCATCCTATATATATTATTTTTTTAACTTTGTCATCCAATATGGAGAGTTTAAAATAAAAAAGTAATTAATACTTAGCTATTACATATAATATTTCCACCCAAAAATCCAACACTGGTGAATATTTCTTTAATGTTTTATTGATGGCTTTTCCAAATTTACTTAGGAGTAAATTTTTATTTTTTAAATTGAATTTTCTCCCTCATATGATTTATCACAATACTTTGCAATTTATGAAGTGAAGTGAAGTGAAGTGAAAGTCGCTCAGTCATGTCTGACTCTTTGCAACCCCATGGACTATACAGTGCTATGCTCTAGGCCAGAATGCTGGACTGGGTAGCCTTTCCCTTCTCCAGGTGATCTTCCCAACCCAGCGATCAAACCCAGGTCTCCCATATTGCAGGCAGATTCTTTACCAGCTGAGCCACAAGGGAGACCCTTGTAATTTTTTTTTTTCAATTTTTGTAATGACTTTATTCATATTCCACCCAAACTGGAAACCACCCAAACGTCTTTCCACTAGGTAGTGTATAAGCAAAGAGTTATATTAATACATCCATATGATGGAGTATTATTTCACAATCAAAAGAAGAAACTAAAAAAAATTTCAAGGAAAATTATATTTAAATTCTACAGATTGAGCAATAAAGTCCTGCTATGTGGTTACTCAGTTATCTCTGACTCTTTGTGACCCCACAAACTGTAGGCCACCAGTCTCCTCTGTCAATGAGAATTCTCCAGGCAAGAATACTGGAGTAACCGTTGCAATTTATAGTGACTAAAAATAACTGTATTTTTTTAATTGCATAATTTCATTTTTAAGTTTCAATTAAGACATTTTTATTGGTGTAAGGATAATGAATGTACCTGAAAGATATATAGGGAATTTTGTTAAACTTCACAGCACTCTACAAAATCCTACTACATGAATCCCTATGATTAAAATTCAAATAATTTCTTAATGATGATGATTTAACTGTTTAGAAAGTGAAAATTTATTTAAATAATCTTTTGCTTTAAACAGTGGGCCAAAAATAAGCTAATCTCCCTTCTTTTCAGAGTTATCTGTTTTGAGTGATAAGTTATCTTTAATTATGTTGGTGTTTTATATTTATTCCAGGTCAATGGGCATCTGTTGATTTCTGGACAGCTAATAAGAAACTTAACTGACCTTCTGAATAGTTAAAGTAATAATTTTTTCTGGCTTTCAAGCCTTAAGAAATTATTTTCTTTTATTTATTTTGCAGTATTTTTTTTCTGCTTCATTTTTTATATAACCTCCATTTTTAGCATCTTTTTTTTAATAATTTCTCAGTTACTAAATTTTAAATGGTTGAAATACTTTTTTCTCACAGACTTTCTAGCAGTAAACAGCTTAATAGTCTAGCTAGTAGCTTTACATCATGATATAATTTACATTTAAAATTAATGAATTAACATAAAATGTGTGTATGTTCAGTCTGCTTCTTTGTGACTCTATGGACTATAGTCTGCCAGGCTCATCAGTCCATGGAATTCTCCAAGCAAGAATACTGGAGTGGGTTACCATTTCCTACTCCAGGAGATCTTCACCACCCAGGAGCTGAAGCCATGTCTCCTGCATTGGCAAGAAGATTCTTTACTATGAGCCACCTGGGAAGCCCAAAATTAAACAAATTTTCAAATTAATTTCTTCATTGGCCAAGTTAGAACATTTTAATATAATTGTTTATGGAACCTCTTATTCCCACTGAAAATTATTTGGAATTTTTATTAGAAAATGAAAAATGTTTGTATAATATACATTTACCCTAATTAAAAGCTGACTCATATCAAGTCATCTGCAATTCAATTAATTATTTTTAGCAACAATAGTTAGTAATGTACAAGTGCCAGGCACAGAGAACTCCAAGATAAAAAAGTAAAGGTTTCATGTTTAAGGAGCTTCCCTGGTGGCTCAGATGGTAAAGAATCTGCCTTCAATGCAGGAGATGTGGGTTCAGTCCCTGGGTCAGGAAGATTCCCTGGAGCAGGGTATAGCTGCCTGCTTCAGTATTCTTGCCTGGAGAATTCCATGGATAGAAGAGCCTGGCAGCCTACGGTCCATAGGGTCACAGAGAGTCAGACATGACCTAAAGACTATTAGTTTCATCCTTAAATGAAATATTTGGAGGCTTTCTGAAATATTGTAGAGGTCATACAAGTTTGTAGTAAGCTGACATGGAGGAGAGGGAAGGGCCATAAGTGAACTGAATCCACTATCCTGGATGCACAGGCCTAGCTAGCTGCATGCGGTGGGCAGAGGGGACCTGACAGAGCTCTATAAATAACTTTCATGTACCTCAAATGCATTTCTAATATGTATCTAAATGACATGTTTTAGTGCCAGAAACCTGTCCCTGAATAGTAGACTCCAAACTCTGGTAACCTCCCATGATTTTGAAAAATAAAGCACTAATTGAATAGCATGGCTTTTGTTCACTGTGGTAGATGGATATCAGGCACTTTACATACTTCTGATGGCAGCAAATTCTGACGTCATATTTTCAAGACAGTCTGCGTTGCCAGAAGCTATCAGGTCTTATGTTCCACTTTAAGGTTGAATGAACTGTGCTGTCCTTATGCATACAGTTTTGTTGACTTTGAATAACATCTGTGACTGACTAGTAACGACTCTTTAAAGAAAAGGTGCAGGTAACAGTAAAGTGGTCCACAGTGTGGACCACAGAAAGAGATATTCCAAGAGGAAGAGAGAATACAATACCAGTTGAGAAATTTAGAATAAAACAGCAGTAATGCCTGTCTATCAGTCTATTTTGAGTCTAAAGACAGTCCTTGTGAACATTTTGTGTTGTTTCCATTTTATGTTTCTTCTATAGACACACTGGAAAATTCATTTCTTCCAGTTAACTGAACATTATGCTGCCAAGTACAACTGTCCACCCCCACCACGATGATAGAAATACATGTTCCCTTCCAAAAATTCTTAAATAATGATCTGGCTAGTGTTTGATAGCCTTTCATTTGGGTGGTTGCTGGTTGAGGCCATGCTGAATTCATACTCTCTAGCAGAAGCTGAGACTAATATGACTTTTCCCTAAATAGAATATAAAAATTAAGTAGGAGAATGTTAGAGAAATATTGGATCATAGCATGGTGCCATGAGTACATAGCATCATAGAATAGCTATATGGTAAAGAGCAAAGGCCTGGATATGAAAATCCCCATGTTTGAAAGCTCAAATAATTTTTATGTTACTGGTGCCATACCATAAAGTTCTTTATTGAAGTAAATATATTTATTAAAGCACTGTATATATTTATTAAGTAATATTTCATACTTAAACATGGTCATTCTCTCTTAATGACTAATGATGGCCATTCTATTTTTTATATTATTTTGGCTAACTATTTCCAATTATTTATGACAGAGAAAGCCTGTAGGTATTGTTAAAACTAGAATTCTAATACATTATAAAATATATATATTTACATATCAATTTATGATATTAATTATCTTTAACATATGATTAAATTAGCTAACAACTCATTGTGAAATTTTTAAAAGAAAAAAGGAGTACAGTTTAGACAGTAAGAAATAGTCAATTATAAAACTGCTTTTCATATTCATAAAAGTGGAGACTGTAAATCTTTAAAATGCCTTTTTGGCATGACTCTCAACAGAGAACTGAATCCAAATTCTTGATATTTTTAGAGCAATCCTATGCCCTAGGATACCCTTAAATGTTATCACTTCAGACTTCAATATTCACCAATGCATTAAAATAAGATTCTTTCTGAAATAAGGTTGTGACTCAAGATTCTGAGATCTAACTGCATAGACCCTGAAAAAGCCATGAATATAAATGAGAAAGAAGTTCTGAGTTAAGCAAGACATCTACAAACAGCCTTTTGCTTTGGAGAAGTTTAACACAAGTGGGGCTAAAAGTAATAAACATTTTCTGGAAAAATGAAAATATTTATTTCATTAATATTAGTTCTTTTTGTAATATTTCTTAATATTATTTGGCAGGCAGCTTTGAAAATATGAATTAACAAATTCAAATGTTTAGTGACACATTCACATGATAATGCTTATGTCATTCTTGTATAAACAAACTAGATTCCATACATCAAGAAATTTAAAAAATATTTTATTGACACCTTATATAACACAAATTGAATAATGTCTTACAAACACTTATCATTTCAGCTATAATCTTTTTTATAACATTACACACATATAGACATAGGATGTTAAAATTATGTATAAGACCTATGGTACCATTTTCAAAACTCCGAACTATTAAACAAGTGTGTGCGGTTTCACATAAAATCAATCCAAATTTGACAATATTTTTAGCAGGGTTGGTGATCTCATTGAGAAGGTACAAAGCTTCTACAGGTACAAAAATAACATGAAGACGAAGTGTAAATATTCTTTGAGAGACTGAATCCCTCAAGAAGCAGACTCTAAAACAGTCTACTGTGCAGACTATTTAATAGAGCCCGTTGTCAGGATCAGTAGTTGAGAAGGGGAGCACCATTAGGCAGAGAGAGAGACATTGGTCTCAATGCAGTCTCTGCAAGGACCTCAGCCGAGCATAGTGAACTTGAAGAGGAAGTAACCTTTCAGAATTTTCCATTATAGAGCTAAGATCATTGGAATTTGTTTCAGAGATGACTGATAATTGGTTGCAGATGCACTGGATGACGAACTCTTTTCAGACAATTATTGAAGAGCCTGAGAACTAATGGTGTCACCTGCAATCTTTACAGGAATTTTGATTAACAGAAGTTACAGCACAACTTGGACTATTAGCTCTAAGATATTAAATGTATATGGTTTTATGGTCCAGGGTAAGCAAATTTCTAGCAGTATAAATTAGAACAAGAAGCTTCATCTTCATGAAAATTAAAGTTAATTACGATTGGCTTATATGTTAATTGAAAGCAAAAATTAAAAAAAAAATAAAACTAATTTTAAATAGATTGTTTTATCACATAAATATTTTTAAGATATATCTGTATTATAGTCAACTTTAGTTATCATTCATAAAATACTGTATGAATTTTAAAAATTTAGTTTTGCTGTTATCAAATAAAGTAAATATTGCATGAAGTGACATACAAATCATTTCAGTATCTATAAGCGCTGTGGCAAATAGAAAAATGATGTGAATCTTAGAATTCCAGTGTCTTTGCTGTTTCATCTAGAGTTAAAATTTAACATCATTTGATGGATTGATATCCATGTCACAATAACAATACAATTATATAGTTGCTTATGTAGGCTAATGATCCTTTGATATTCATGGCAAAAATCTAAATAAACGAGACAAATCAATAATTGAAAAGCAGTTCATGAATAAATTACAATATGTACAATAATTTATAAAATTCTTCTAAATTACACAACTATATGCATAAATATATGATTTAAATAAATTATAATCTAACTGGAAATATGAGAAACAAACAGATAATTAACAATAGGAATCTCTGAATATTTGTGTTGAAGGGAAAATACTTGATTACATTACCTGGAGCTTCACTTGGAGCACCTGAGTTGTAAGACTATTAAAACAGAGTTAGCCTAGTTCTCTGAAAGAGAAATAATAATTTAAAACAGTTATAGCCACTAATTTTCTAGCTGGAGAAGGAAACGGCAACCCACTCCAGTATTCTTGCCTGGGAAATCCCACGAACTTCGAAGCCTGGCAGGCTGCAGTCCATGGGGTCACAAAGTGCTGACACGGCAGACTAACTAAAGAACAACAAAATAATGTACTATCTAGATAACCCTAACCACTACTCTCACACTTTGTTCCTCTTTTTGTTTCCTATATTCCTTGGGGGTGAGATTGTGTTTTGATTCAACTAGGTTGAATCTAGGAAATACATTCCTCAGAATCCTTTTCTTTGTGCAGTTTAATTGCACATTGGCAAAAGGAAAACGTGTGTGACATTTGGAATGAGAGAACAGTTTACTCTCAGAAGTATGCAGCAGTCAGTCATGCTGGTGGAGAAATGCATGTGTTTGAGGAACTCTGAGCTCCCTTTTATGCACTTCTTGTCTGCAGGGGTCCAGCCCCAGCGGGGTCCGGGGGTCTTGAGGGATGAGTGGCGTCGGCGGAAGAAGAACTGAGCGGAGTTGATGTGTGGTGATGGAACAGTCTCTCAGTTTGTTGTTGTTGGTTTACAGTTTTATAGCCAAAAGACATCCCCATTACATCATTACATCACCTATCATTCTATATAATTTTTTGTTTTCTACCTTCCATAGCAACCTTATCATTGAGCTCATTCCCCAGTCTATCATGAAACATTCCCCTTACAGAAGTCAGATTTTTATGTAATTAGATTTAACAATAGTATGTTTACCATTTGAATGTCTTCAGTATACTTCATTCAATCACGATAAGCACATCAATCCAAGTAGAAAGGTTACATTTCTCTTATCAGGTACAACTATGTAGAAGCTAGAGGGAAGGGCTAAAGCTTGAGACTGTTTATTCTAGTAACCTACTCTGGTTCTTACAAGTAAAGAGGAAAGAGGACAAAGAAACAGTTTAGAAAGAGGAAAGAGAACTAAGACAGTTTACGGAGAGCAAAGAGGACTAAGAGACAGTCTAGCAGCACTGCTTCAGCAATAAAACCCTATTAAACATAACTACTACAATGAATTCCTATGTCTACATTATCCTAAAGCAATCAATATCTTCAACTATGCTGGCCACAGTTATGAGCATTCCTAAGTCCCAGTCGAGCCTGATTTCTTCAAGGAAGAAAGCCTCCTCCGTGGAGTGGTGGGGGGAGTGGGAGGTGGAAAGGTGACCCAAGTACTAGCCTTTCTGGTGGTGGCCTTGTCATGACCCCCAGAGAACTCTTGGTAAACTCCCCAGTAATTAGTAGGAGGAGTAGTAATCTATTTAAATGTCCCTTTCATTCCTCCTTAGCCCCCGGGGAAGGTGATCCACCTTCCAGGATAAGGTCTGCGGGGATTACCTCAGGACAAATTCTTTTTTTTTTTCCTCCCTTTTATTGTTTTTGTCATACAATGCCATGATATCACCATTGGTTTACATATGCTCCCCCTCCAGAAACCCCTCCCTCCCCCTTCCCTCCTCCCTCCCCCTTCCCTCCTCCCTCCCCCCGGGGAAATCTCGATGCACCAGCCCCGAGAATCAATCCTGGGCTGGCGATTGATTAGACATATGATAATTAACATGTTTCAATGCCATTCTTCCATATCATCCCACCCTTTCCCTCATTCACAGAGTCCATGAGTCTATTCTATACATCTGCGTTCCTTTTGCTGTCTCGCATGTTGGGTTCTCGTTACCGTCTTTCTAAATTGCATATATACGTGTTAATATACTGTATTGTTTTTGCTTCTGGCTTACTTCACTCTGGATAATGGGCTCCAGTTCCGTCCATCTGAGTAGAACTGATTCAAATGAATTTTTTTTAATGCTGAATAATATTCCATTGTGTATATGTACCACAGCTTTCTTATCCACTCATCAGTTGATGGGCATCTAGGTTGCTTCCATGTCCTGGCTATTGTAAACAAAGCAGCGATGAACATTGGGGTACACGTGGCTCTTTCAATTCTGGTTTCCTCGGTGTATATGCCCAGCAGTGGGATTGCTGGGTCATATGGCAGGTCTATTTGCAGTTTTTAAGGAACCTCCACACTCTTTTCCATAGTGGCTGTACTAGTTTGCAATCCCACCAACAGTGTAAGAGAGTTCCCTTTTCTCCACATACTCTCCAGCATTTATTACTTGTAGATTTTTGGATTGCAGCCATTCTGAGTGGGGTAAAGTGATATCTCATTGTGGTTTTGATTTGCATTTCTCTGATAATGAGTGATGTTGAGCATCTTTTCATGTGTTTGTTAGCCACTTTTATGTCTTCTTTGGAGAAATGTCTGTTAAGTTCTTTGGCCCACTTTTTGATTGGGTCATTTATTTTTCTAGAATGGAGCTGCAGGAGTTGTTTGTATATTCTTGAGATTAATTGTTTGTCTGTTGCTTCATTGGCTATTATTTTCTCACATTCTGAAGGCTGTCTTTTCACCTTGCTTATAGTTTCCTTTGTTGTGCAGAAGCTTTTAATTTTAATTAGGTCCCATTTGTTTATTCGTGTTTTTATTTCCAGTATTCTGGGCGGTGGGTCATGGAGGATCCCGCTTTGGTTTACATCAGAGAGTGTTTTGCCTATGTTATCCTCTAGGAGTTTTATAATTTCTGGTCTTATGCTTAGATCTTTGATCCATTCTGAGTTTATCTTTGTGTATGGTGTTAGAAAGTGTTCTAGTTTCATTCTTTCACAAGTGGCTGTCCAGTTTTCCCAGCACCACTTGTTAAAGAGGTTGTCTTTTCTCCATTGTATATTCTTGCCTCCTTTGTCAAAGATAAGGTAACTCTCTCTGTTTGCAGATGACATGATCCTCTATATTGAAAACCCTAAAGACTCTACAAGAAAATTACTAGAACTAATCAGTGAATATAGCAAAGTTTCAGGATACAAAATCAACACACAGAAATCCCTGGCATTCCTATACACTAACAGTGAGAAATCAGAAAGAGAAATTAAGGAAACAATTCCATCCACCATTGAAGCAAAAAGAATAAAATACTTAGGAGTATTTCTACCTAAAGAAACAAAAGACTTATATATAGAAAACTATAAAACACTGATGAAAGAAATCAAAGAGGACACAAACAGATGGAGAAATGTACCGTGTTCGTGGATTGGAAGAATCAATATAGTGAAAATGAGTATACTACCCAAAGCAATCTATAGATTCAATGCAATTCCTATCAAGCTACTGGAGGTCTTCTTTAAAGAATTACAACAAATAATTTCTCAATTTGTATGGAAATACAAAAAACCTCGTATAGCCAAAGCAATCTTGAGAAAGAAGAATGGAACTGGCAGAATCAACCTACCTGACTTTAGGCTATACTACAAATCCACAGTCATTAAGACAGTATGGTACTGGCACAAAGACAGAAATATAGATCAATGGAACAGAATAGAAAGCCCAGAGATAAATCCATGCATCTAAGGACAAATTCTTTCCAACTATGACTGACCTACTGAGATGAGCCAATGTTCCGAGCATGGACAGAACTTCCAAGAAAAATACCAGGGTGGGGCTTGCCCAGGATGCCCCAAAAAAGAAAGTCAGCTTTGCAATTTCTTTCTTAGTCTCTTGACCTTGTCATCCGAACAAAGGGGGCATCCAGATGGCTCCCAGCACTTGTCCAGCCTAACTTTTCTACTATTGATCTTGGAGACAAAAGCAGCTTGAGGTTGACCATTAGGAGCCTCGCTGTTGTTCAGTTGCTCAGTCGTATCCAACTCTGTGTGATAACCATGGACTGCAACACACCAGGCTTCCCTGTCCTTCACCATCTCCTGGAGTCTGCTCAAACTTATGCCCATTGAGTTGGTGACTCTATCCCACCATCTCATTCTCTGCTGTCCCCTTCTCCTCCTGCCCTCAGTCTTTCCCAGCAACAGCATCTTTTCCAATGAGTTGGCTCTTTGTACCTGGTGGTCACTGACACTCACCATAGTCCCATACAGGGAAAAGTTACACCCAGACCACAACTTCCGCAGAGAAGGTAGTTCCTACAGACCTGTCCACAGGGAATCTCTCTGTGGTCCCTCTTTGATGACCAGATGCGCTTGGCCGAGGGTATGTGATAGGGCTTGTAGTGTATGACACAGTGAAGGGAAGAGAAGGGCAAAAGTCTCCATAGACCCACTTCTGTTGTCATTTACAATGGAAAGCTAAAAACGCTGCATTTTTGATAATGATCTGCTTTAAAACACTAAAGTTCCTTTATGTTAAAGTTCATAGGGCCTATTTGCTTATGCCTAATTATTACAATGTATTACAAGAAAAAGTGAAGTCCCTCCGTCATGTCTGACTCTTTGCAACCCCGTGAACTGTAGTCTGCCAGGCTCCCCTTGTCTATGGGATTTTCCTGGCAAAAAATGCTATGGGTTGCTATTTCCTTCTCCAGGGGAAATATTACAAGAAGGGGCAGACAATTCTCCATACAGTTAAAAGTATAGAAACCTTTAGTCTAAGGACAATTGTGAAAGATTTTCTCAGTCCAGGGAGATGAGTCCAGTTTAGTTGGAACATTGGATCAATGGCTCATTATAAAGAATCACTCCTAGAAATTTCAGGGGAATATTGAATGTTTCTAGGGCTTCCCTGGTGACTTAGACAATACAGAATCTGCCTGCAATGCAGGAAACCCAGGGTTTGAATCCTGGGTTGGGATGATCCCCTGGAGAAGGGCATAGCAATCCACTCTGGTATTTTTGTCTGAAGAATTTAATGGACACAGGAGCCTGGCAGGCTATGGTCCATGGGGTTGCAAAAATTGGACATGACTAAGTGACTAGCACACACACACAGGAGTTCTACACTTATTCAGAATTCTTAATAATACTCTTTTCTAAACTGTGAGTCTCAGAAATATAGAAGTGGGAACGAAGACTGGTAGAATAGGTAGACTAGAAAAACACCTTTCCTTCTCAGTCAAAATTGTCTCCGGGTCTGTAACTTTAAGCCAAGGACACTGATGTATCCACTAGTTATCCAAGAACTGTAGACTTTCTCTGAAATCTACCTGACCTACTGTCCCTGGATATTAGAGGAAACTCAACCGTCATTTAAGAGATTTGGTGTGGAGCATCAGCTTCCCTGATGGGAGCATTAAAAAACATAAACAAAACCTCTGTGAAAATCCAGTAGGCAAAGGGCACAGTCAGAACACAAGTGGAATTTTTGAAGTACTGCACTTATCTCCCAGAAGCAGAAATAAAGACACGGTTGAGCATTGATTTGGAAGAAGAAAGTAAGTACAATGCACAAACTGAACCATCACATTAAGCTAAAATATATAGAAAAAGAGTGTGTATATGTATATAACTGAGTCACTTTACCCTATAGCAGAAATTAGCACAACACAGTAAATCAACTAGACTTAAGCTAAAAAACAAACAAAAAAAATACCCAGCTTCTTTAATCTATGTTTCTTTTCAACCAAAACACCCAGAACAGAATATGGAGAACTAGAGACCAAACTCCTAGAAAGAATGAGGTTTAGTAATGAGGGCGACCCCATCTCTAAGTGGTACTAAGAGCAACAATTTTTGAGGAAGAGAAGAAGCAATTCTGTACATACTGGGTTTATTTATATTGCATTTGAGATGTGAAATAAGAAAGCTGCCAACACAATTAAGGGCTAGCATGTGGTGTTATTACCCTCTGAGGACAGCCTGGAGGACATACCTGATGTTTAAATACATTCTTTATATTTTGCCCTACTCCGTGAAGCACATGGAGGGAGAATTCAGGGGACAGATGTGATTTTTGGGAATTGCAAATACTTCCCTAGAGAGAGAGAGAGAAATGGGTGGGAAATTAATTATAACAACATCTGGCCCATAAGTCTTAAGACAGGAGAATCTCTATTTAGCAAACTATTCTGGAAGTCCTTTAGTGAGGTGATTGACGAACTTTTTTCTGTAATGGGCCACAGAGTGTATATTTCAGTCTTGCCATCCATACCATCTCTGTTGCAACTACCTAATTACATTTTTCCAACAAAATTAGCCATGGGCTATATGTAAATGAATGGACATGGCTATTTTCCAAGAAATATTTTAAAAGAGTGCAAATGAACTTATTTACAAAACAGTAGAGTCATGGATATAGAAAAAAAATTGGTGATTACCAGGAGATAAGAAAAGAAAGTGATGAACTGAGAGCTTGAGACTGACACATACTCACCATTATATGTAAAAATAGATAACTAATAAGAATCTGCTGTATAGCACAGGAAACTGTATTCAATACTCCGTAATGATCTAGATGGTAAAAGAATCTTTAAAACAGTAACTATACGCATATATTCATTTTATAGAATTCTTTGCTGGAAATTATTATGTTATTGCACACGGCACTTTGAAATCAATGTTTTCTCAATCTCTTTTAGAAACTGGCTGAAATAGAGTTTATTGGTGGTGTGTTTTATCTTATTGCAACATTAATAGGCACTAATGTTGAGATAATGATATTAGTAGATTTAGATGGGTCTTTGAAATTCTATTTGTAAAATCATCTCAGAGCATTTCAATACACTACCAGGTTTGGAAATCACTAGATGAGTTTGTACATAATTTGAGTAACAAAGAAATAACCTATTATTGCCAAGAGACACATTTTTGACCTTTCAGAGTCTTACTCACAAGAAACAGGAATCTATTTACTGGTTGGCTCCACTTAAGAAGTGATCTATTTTATGTCAAGGGAACTTTGAAGTCCTTTAGCACACATAAAACATTAATTGGGAAAGAGAGAATGCAGTTTTCAAAAAGAGTACCAACTCACACTAGAAAGATAGGAAGGGAAAGAGAATTGCACTGATTAAAAGCTCAAATTTTTCTATCATTCTGGAATAACTTAACTGAGTAATTTTATACAGCTTCACCTGTATACACAGATCATAGCAACAGACCACTGAGAGACACATACATGAGCTATTACCACAGTCCTGAAAAAGACTAAGAAGATGCTTGCCAATGCAGGAGATCCAGGCTCAAGCCCTGGGTTAGAAAGATCCCCTGGAGAAGGAAATGGAAATCCAGTCCAGTATTCTGGCCTGGAAAATTTCATAGACAGAGGAGCCTAGTAGGCTACAGTCCACGGTGTCAACAAAGATTCAGACACAGCTTAGTGACTAAGTATGTACACACGCAACAAATTAAAGGCCTACAGATAAAATGACACACTTTATTTTTATTACTGGAAAAAGTGCTTGTAGAGTAATTCACTCTGTCCACCAGCTTGAATGATACTTATATAACTTTTTAGAGTAAAAATGAGCTTTTAGAGTAAAATTTATGTCATCTCACATATGTCATTTTCTGAAATTGAAAGAAGATATTTTACTGAAGTCTTCTTCATAGTAAGCAGTCACCTGGCATGGCAATAAAAGTTTGGATGAAGGGCATTATAAAGGAAGACATAAAAATACATGTCGTTGTTGTTCGGTCGCCCAGTCGTGTCCGACTCTTTGCAATCCCCTGGACTGCAGCATGCCAGGCCTCTCTGTCCCTAATACAAGGTGTGTGTGCTCAGTCATGTCTGACTCTTTGCAACTCCATGGGCTGTAGCCCAGTAGGCTTCTCTGTTCGTGGAATTTTCCAGGAAAGAATACTGGAGTAGGCTGCCATTTCTTCCTCCAAGGGATCTTCCCAATACAGGGATGGAATGGGCATCCCTTACATCTCCTGCATTGGCAGGCAGAATTTTACCGCCAGTGCCACCCTCACCTGAGGTAAGTGATTCAAACTGGGGGCAAGGAAGATGTAATCAAAATTTTGTGAATGAATCAGTTATGACACAATGGTATTGGCGGTGGTAGAAAATGAAATTAATATCATATAACGCAGAGGTTCACAACCTTTTTGGTACCGAGGACCAGTTTCATGGAAGATTATTTTTTCATGGGCTGGGGTGGGAGAGATGATTTGGGGATGATTCAAATACATTACATTTATTGGGCACTTTATTTCTGCTGTTATGGCATCAACTCAGCCTTGGATCATCAGACATTCGATCAAGAGATTAGGGGACCTGATATAACTGGTTTAAGGGTAGGGTGATTTTGAGATCATGGTTTGCTTATTTAAATACACAATGTATTATTATTTACTTATAATTCCAGCCCTTAGGACTACAAAATGTTTAGGATATCATATCTTTGGATCTGTTTGTTGTAATCATGAAAGTAGTGGGCTCCAATATTAGAACATCAGAATTTCAGAATATAAAAGATGATATACTCCAGAGATTCCAACTTTAGGAAATAGGTGAATGAAAGGTACAAATGTTAATTTTAAATAGGAGGTTGTTTGAAACAAAGTAAATATATGCAAAGATATTCATATTATACATGGAATACTCTCTAACGCTCTTCTAACTTAAATTTATTTTAATTGTTGTCATAATATAATGAGTTCATAAATTGTAAATAAATTATTTAAAATTAAAAATAGCTTCTGGTTTTGTGTATTATTTATTAAAATATATTTATTTCTTAATTTTATATTTAACATTTGATGTATACAAACCATGTTATAACATGCTTAATAAAAAGATGAGTAATACAACATTATATTTCAACTTTTCTATCTGAATAATAATTTTGTCAATAAAAATTTGATTATAATATAACTAACATCATGATGCTTACTATGTGCCTATCATTTTGGAGAACAAGTTATTTATATTATTTAAATTTCACTCTATTAAATATGTACTATTATTTTGCAATAATTTGCAAATTAGGAAGATTATAACTTGCTGAAGTTCACAGAACTAGCAACAGGCAGAATTAGGCAGAGATTTCTGTCCTCTAAATGTTAACATTTTTTACGATTTCAGTAGATAAAAAGATGGTGACGATCCCATGCATATTCAATAATATGATACAATTCTATGTGAGGAATACATTTTATCTGATCAGGGAGCCTGGTGAAATAGATTTCTAGAAATATATATCTTGGGACAGATTTCTCAGTACTGTAGAGGTGGAGAAACTTAGCTTTTGAGTTGTTGACATCATTCAAGTGCAAGGCAATTAGCTTTTCACTTGTTTCACTGTGAGAAGCCAGTGTCTCTTGACTCTTAGATAATTTTATATACTGCTCTTCAAAATAACAGTGCATTTTATTCTGAAATAAAATGAACTTATATCACAAACATATTCTCCTGAGGCTTTTTATCAATAAACTACACATGATAATAAAAATTACATCATAATCAACAATAAAGCTGTACTTTGTGTCCAAAAAATCCATAGGAGACATTTAATATGCCTTGAATGTCTGTTGTTTTTCAGTTGTTGAGTCACATCCAACCCCTTGGCGTCCCTACGGGCTGCAGCATGCCAGCCTTCCCTATCCTCCACATCTCCTGGAGTTCGCACAAGCTCGTGTCCATTGAATTGGTGACGCTACCTAACCATCTCATTCTCTGCCACCCTCTTCTCCTTTTTGCCTTCAATCTTTCCCTGCATCAGGGTCTTTTCCAATGAATCGGCTCTTCGCATCAGGTGGCCAAAGTATTGGAGCTTCAATTTTAGCATCAGTCCTTCCAGTCAATATTCAGGGTTGATTCCCTTTAGGATTGACTGGGTTGATCTCATTGCAGAGATCCTTGAATGTCTATCTATAACACAGCTACAAGAGTTTCCTTTCTTGGTTAATTAAAATGACCAAACACCCTAGCTGGTATGTATACAAATAGAGTTATAAAAGTATAGTCTCCTTTATCTAAAGAAGAAACTATTAAATTAAAGGTCAGAATTAATAATATTTCATATTCCAACCACCTTAATATCAGACAACAAAATCTTAATTAAAAATAACTTTTAAAACATGAAACTAAAGTTCTGTAATCCAACCCCTGATAGCATTAATGGAAGACACATGAAATAATATCTCTTGAGAATCTAGAAAATTTATAACTGATGTTATAAAGCGTCTCTCTGAATTAGGGACATGAAAGCAATTCCTTCACTTATAGAATAATAGGTTTAATTTGCATGACTACCACTCAACTATCATTATTTCCCTTTAATTAAAAAGTACCCTGTATAGTACATCTATATGAATAAACATATCAGGATACATTACTTGAGCCTCTTTTAACAGCCACAGATAAAAGCCCTTTTGTAAATGGTTTATAGTTTACAAAAGACTAAAAAGAATTACTTTGAAAAAAAGGAAGAACTATTTCAAACACTATAATTTGGGAAATATGCAAGGAAAATAGGTGGTTTACCGTGATAGTAATTCAAGCTTGATAATTTAGTAGTAATTTCCATCTAGTTAATTTCAACATGATTCTTCTTTTTAGAAACATTGACTATTTTACCATATCTTTCTTTAAATTGTACATGATTCTTTTTATATTTGCAAATGCTTAATTTAGACAAAAGTATCATGAAAATAGGTGGGAAAATCTGGACTCTGTATGTGACACATTGAATCTAAAAGCAGATTTAAATTCTGCAATAATTTTTAAGTTCTCTTTCAGTAGTTCTTTACATTTTCATAACCTTTTTCAGCTATACACATTTCCTTTTTATTCAGCTTTTAAATTTCCTTGTGACTTGTTTTCTCAAATATAAGTTTACTCTTTCCTAATATCTATTTCCATTCCTACAGCCCATGATTTTAGACCAATGAGTTTTTGTGGCTCCATAGGTCTTCAGAACATGCTTGAATTATCCTTGGTCTCCAGTTTTTTCTTCATAATTTCCGTATTTGTTGTTTCATTACCTACTCCCATAATTTCAGATTTGATAATTTCCAGCAGATTGTTTAAGTAGAAGAGATTCATTCACCTGCTCTTCTGTTTGTGCTATATCCACATCATGCTCTCAGATCTGTATCTGAAAGGCACATTGAATTATGAAATTCTAAAGAAATGTCTTCCTCATTTGTTCTGATTTTCATTTTCGTTGTTTAGTCCCTAAGTCATGTGCGACTCTTCAGTCTCATGAACTGCAGCACACCAGGCTTCCCTGTCCTTCTCTGTCTTCCAGAGTTTGTTCAAACTCGTGTCCATTGAGTCAGCAAGTCTATGAATCTGAGAACTGTTTATTAAATCTTTGATGGTGTATTTCTCACATTGAACAGTATTGATGCATCATTTTCAAGTAAAATTTATACTTTATTCACATTTTTTGTTTTAAATGCTGAATAAACCCTTCCTTGAACATCTGTCTTTCTGACATTTCAAAAAATCATTATCAGAATAGGGACTGTTCAATACTTCAGCAGAGGCTTGTCTTTGTCTGGACTCAGAGACTCAGTACAAATAGCCTGTCCTGCCTGCCTGAGCAATGAGGGTATGACTCAACATGCAGGTGAAACTATGGAGCAAAGAATGACCAGTGTCAGGCATTTAAGGACATCTCTGTCTAATCATTGCTGACCACAGTGTACATGTGTGTAAGCCTCTGTGTGTGTGTGTGTGTGTGTGTGTGTGTGTGTGTGTATAAATGTGCATATATATTTAGGAGGTGAGGTATTCATAAGATGGAATGCAGAATATATAGTGGAAATGAACAACTAAATAAATATATGACAAATAAAGTGATGATGAGAGCCAGTTTTCTCATATTGGATTGGGAAGTGATAAACAAGAAGAAAATGCTAGGATAACCACACAGTAAAGGATACAGTTGGAGAAATAAGTGTAAACTATTGTTTAACTTTATATAGACACACATGAATATAGATAGAAGTATTTGTAATTAGAAGCCTATACATAGATTGACATTCAAATATGTGTCCTTGCTCTATCAGCTGACAGGACTTACAAGCAACAATTTCACAGAAGCAGCAAGCTTGTTTTGTTTCCAAATCTTACTTCTAATACTATTTTCCCATCAAATGTACCAAGAATCCTTAACTATTCCTCCATCTCCCTCTCTTTCCCTCTCTCTCTCTCTGTCTCACACACACACACACACACACACACACACACACACACACACACACAC
>ML661340.1:5183994-5194273 GCA_007570785.1 Antilocapra americana | reverse complement strand
CACACACACACACACACACACACACACACACACACACACACACACACGACAATATGACAAAGGGAGACAATGGAAAATGCCTCTAATGGTCCCACTGGAACAATTTGAGAAACAAATGAAGATGCATAGGATTTTAACCTTAGGTATAAAATATCTGGATGCATACAGATATAAATGCATGATTAACTATATAAATGATGGGGAGAATGGACAAATTTCAAATGCAGGGGGATGGTAAATATGTAGATATTGAACTTCTAGTTTTTCTAGGACATCTTGGGGAAAAACCTGAATGAACTTTTTGGCCAACCCAATACTTTGCAGGCAGAGTGAAGACCTTAGACTTCCACCCAGCTCCTTATCTGCAGACTGGTCATAGTGTCTTCTTTTTAAACAGTGAAGGGTAGGAAAGTGGAAAGAGAATAACTTTGCAGTCTAGAAATCTGGCAAAAAGCTATCACACTACCAGAGACAATTGATCAAAGTTAAAGTCAACAATGATGACAGCTTGCACCCTTGACATGATGTAATGAGGATGACATTTTATCTCTTTCTTCTCAAAACCCCATAACACTATCTGATCATGAAAAAAAAAAATCAGATGAATCCCACTACTGGGATAGTACACAAAATACCTGACAAGTACACCACAAAACTGTCCAGGTCACAAAAAATTCTGGGAGATTATTATAACCAAAAGAATGCTGAGACATGACAACTGAATGTAATGTGATATCTTTTATGGACTGTTGGACCAGAAAAAAAAAGACATTTAGAAAACATGGCTAAAACAATAATAAAAAAAAAAAAAAAGAAAACACAAAACATGCGAATCAAGTATAAATTTTACTTAAAAATGATGCATCAATACTGTTCAATGTGAGAAATACACCATCAAAGATTTAATAAAGCATGTGGCATAGAGGAACTCTTGGTATTATCTTTGCAATTTTTCTGCAAATTTAGAACTACTTTTTAAAAAAAATATTTAAAAATTTCTTCTGTAGGCTGGAAACTTCCTTCACTCAAAGAAGAAATATATTTCATATTTTTGTAATAAGTCCACTGTCTAAAATAAATGAAATTTTCATTTGGAACAGTTACTGATGAATATCTTTGTAGGATATAACAATATCCAGCCTGTTAAAACAAATAATGCTAAAATTTCTATTGATATCTCAAAATAAAAACAATCTTTAGAAATATAAAACAACCTTCAACTTTTTATTTTGCCTTTGTTAGACCTTATTTGAAATAGTGAAACATTCCATTTGTCCTATTACTACTTTCTAGTATTAGTGATAATGTTAATTCATTTGGACACGTTCAACTCTTTGCCACCCTATGAACTTCAACAGGCCAGGCTTCCCTGTAGGACACCATCTACTGAAGCTTGTTCAAACTCATGTTCATTGAGTCAGTGATGCCATGCAACCATCTCATCCTCTGTCTTCCCTTCTCCCACCTTCAATTTTTCCCAGCATCAGGGTCTTTTCAAATGAATCAGTTCTTTGTATCACGTGGCCAGAGTATTGGAGCTTCAGCTTCAACATCAGTCTATCCAATGAACTGAATCAATTTGGGGTTGATTTCCTTTAGGACTGATTGGTTTGATATCCTTGCTGTCCAAGGGACTTTCAAGAATCTTCACCAACACTATGGTTCAAAAGCATCAATTCTTCAGCACTCAACCTTCTTCATGGTCCAACTCTCATATCCATACATGACTACGGGAAAAAACATAGCTTTGACTAGACAGAAGTTTGTTGGCAAAGTAGCATCTCCACTTTTTAATATGCTGTCTAATTTTTCTTCAAAGGAGCAGGCATCTTTTAATTTCATGGCTGCAGTCACAATCTGCAGTGATTTCGGAGCCCAAGAAAATAAAGCCTCTCACTGTTTCCATTGGTTCCCCATCTATTTGCCATTAAGAGATGGGACTGGATGCCATGATATTCGTGTTTTGAATGTTGAGTTTTAAGCCAACTTTTCAGCTCTTCTCTTTCACTTTCATCAAGAGGCTCCTCAGTTCCTCTTCACTTTTTGTCATGAGGGAGGTGCCGTCTGCATATCTGAGATTATTGGTATGTCTCTCGGCAATCTTGATTCAAGCTTGTGTTTCATCCAGTCCTGCATTTCACATGATGTATTCTGCATAAAAGTTAAATAAACAGAGTGACAATATACAGCCTTGACACACTCCTTTCCCAATTTGGAGCTAGTCTGTTGTTCCATGTCAGGTTCTAACTGTTGCTTCTTTACCTGCATACAGATTTCTCAGGAGGCAGGTAAGGTGGTCTGATATTCCCATCTCTTAAAGAATTTTCCAGTTTATTGCGACCCCATGTACTGCAGCCTGCCAGCGTCTTCTGTCCACGAAATTTTCCAGGCAAGAATACTGGAGTGGGCAGCTATTCCCTTCTCAGAGGATCTTCCCCACACAGGGATTGAAGCCAGCTCTCTTACATTGCAGCAGATTCTTTACTGTCTGAGCCACCATGGAAGTGCATGTTGTTTCATATATATATGAATATAATATATTATATATATCTTATTGCTTATTTTGGACACTTACATTAGAATTGTCAAGTATGAATACTGTATGATCATTTATAATTTGTGAAAATATTTAAAAGCACACTATAGTCTCTTGAGTGTAACATACAAAGTATATAAAAACCGAGACTAAATAATTAAATAGATGGGAAAACAATGGAAACAGTGACAGGCTTGCTATTTTGGGCTCCAAAATCACTGCAGATTGTGACTGCAGCCATGAAATTGAAAGACACTTGCTCCTTGGGAAAAAAGCCATGACAAACCTAGACATCGTATTGAAAGGCAGAGATGTAACTTTACCGACAAAGGTCCATCTAGTAAAAGCTATGTTTTTTCCAGTAGTCTTGTATGGATGTGAGAATTGGACCATAAAAAAAGCTGAAACCCAAAGAATTATTGCTTTTGAACTGTGGTGTTGGAGAGACTCTTGAGAGTCCCTTGGACTGCAAGGAGATCAAACCAGCCAATCCTAAATGAAATCAGTCCTGAATATTCATTGGAAGGACTGATGCTCTGAATATTCGTTGGCGGAACTGATTTTGAAGCTGAAGCTCCGATACTTTGGCCACCTGATTTGAAGAACTGACTCATTGAAAAAGACCCTGTAGATGGGAAAGATTGAAAGCAGAAGGGGAAGGGAATGACCTAGGATGAGATGGTTGAATGGTATCACTGATGGACTTGAGTTTGAGCAAACTCTGGGAGTTGGTGATAGACAGGGAACATTGCCATCTATGGGGTTACAAAGAGGTGGATACGACTGAGCCACTTAACTGAAGTAACGAAAATTAGTATTTTAGAACTCTGTTATCACAAGTTGTAGCAATACAGTGCTCATAATACCCATTCCAACATTAAATGGATAATGCTTATATTTTTTAAAGAAGAAAAAGTTACTCTACTAAAAGATAGCATACCATTTACCAAGGACAACTGAAACTTGAAATTAGATGGAACTTGAGGTTGATAAATCCATAGCATGTTTCATTAAAAAGCAACTTTTGTGTATTCTATTACTAAGTGTGTCTTGCTGGACTATATTATATTATCTCCTGTTAAATGACAAGCCCAGGTTTCAAAATAATCTCTAAGGCATAATGAGAAAAGTAACATGAAAGTAAAATTAAATAGCCTGCTAATTTAATATTGCTTTTAAAAACAGATTTATAACCCCTTCTTTTAATTAAAATATAAGGCTATATTCATCTAGGGCTAATCTAAATTTTCTTCTTAAAATATTAAGCAAAGTACAAAATATGCTTATTCTCCACTGCAGTTTTCATGCATTTATAATTATGACTTCATGCCATAAAATGAATCTAATATTTTATTCCTGCTATCTTACTATCAAGTATTAGTGTTTATTATAAGCTCATGGTAAAGAAAGATTTTTCATAAAAAATCTTAATATAGTTAAGTATATGGATATAGCATGGTTTGAAATGTTTGAAAGTTTATGTAAATACAAATTTGTGGCATTTCAGTCCTCCAAGTATTTCTTCAAGCAAGGTCCACATTGATAATATTCAACTACAAGACAGTTTGTAGCAAGTGTTTGAATAGTCGAAAAGGTATATACATATATATGTCAATATTGGGCAATAGATTTGAAAAAAATTCATGTCTTCTAAAATGTACTTCTTTGAGTTTTTAAAGACAATACAGGGTATTCTCGATAAATATTCACAGTGAAGGATTTTCAACATTACATAACTTTCCAATAGGATTACAATAATTAGTTGCTGAAATTTTCAGCTATAAAATTTCATTTAGAATAAAAATCAACTAATTATTAGTTATCTAACATGGAAAACAGTGGCTAGTCGTTGAGAGTATGTTGTGGCAATGGTTTAGTCATCAAGCCATGTCCGAATCTTTGCAACTCCATGAACTATAGCTCAACGGGCTCTATGTCCATGGGATTTCCTAGGCTCATGAATACTGGAGTGGGCTTCCAAGTTCTTCTCTTGAAATTACATGGGGAAACTTAACGGTGTATACAGGATAGGCTACCAACAGTTCTCCAATATTTTTATTGTTCATGCAATAGGTGAAAATGAACCCCCAAAATGTATGTGTATTTTATATTTGGATGGTGTTTTCGTTCACTTGCCAAGTTGTGCCCACTCTTTTCAACCCCGTGAAGTGCAGCACAACAGGCTTCCTTGCCCTTCACCATCTTCTGGAGTTTCTCCAAGGTCATGTCCATTGAATCAGTGATGCCATTCAATCATCTCATCCTCTGTCATCTCCTTCTCCTTCTGCCTTCAGTCTTTCACAGCATCAGGATCTTTTCCAATGAGTCAGCTGTTCACATCAGGTGACCAAAGTATTGGCGCTTCAGCAACATTCCTAAGACGTCAGTGTTTACGCTTGCCGTCTCCTGCTTGACCACATCCCATTTATCTTGACTCATGGACCACGCATTCCAGGTTCCTATGCAATACTGTTCTTTACAGCATTGGCTTTTACTTTCATCACCAGACACATTCACAATTGAGTGTTACTTCAGCTTTGGCCCAGCCACTTCATTTTTCTGGAGCTGTTAGTAGTTGCCCTCTGCTCTTCCCCAGTAGCATATTGGACACCTTTCAGCGTGGGAGGCTCATTTTTTGGTGTCACAAATTTTTGCCTTGTCATACAGTCCATGGGACTTTCATAGCTAGTAAACTGGAGTGGTTTGCCATTCCCTTCTCCAGTGACGTTTTGTCAGGGTTCTCCACCATGACCATCCATCATAGACGACCCTACACAGAATGGCTCATAGAGTTATGCAAGTCCCTTCGCCACAACAAGGCAGGGATCCATTAAGGGATATACTTGCACAGTATGTGCCAAGTCACTTGAGTCAGGTCCAACTCTTTGCAACCCTATAGACTGTAGCCTGCCAGGCTCCTTTGTCCATGGGAGAAAGAATAGGCAAGAATACTAGAGCAGGTTGCCATGCCCTTTTCTAGGGGAACTTACAAACCCAGTAATTGAACCCATGTCTCTTATGTCTCCTGCAATGGCAGATGGCTTCTTTCCCACTAGTCGCACCTGGAAAGCCCTATGCTGCTTCTGCTCCTGCTGTCGCTTCAGTCGTGTCAGACTCTGTGCGACCCATAGATGGCAGCCCACCAGGCTTCTCTGTCCCTGGGATTCTCCAGGCAAGAATACTGGAGTGGCTTGCCATTTCCTTCTCCAGGAAAGCCCAATTCCAACATAATAAGTATATTTTAAAACTGAGTTAAATATTTGAGGAAAATAGCTTAAATTTATGTAAATTCTTTATCATCCATAAATGCCATCTTATATGTTTCCCATAGGCTAAATGATCTTCATATGAAACCAGTTTCTCAAAGAATTCCTTGCGGGGGAATCCTCTATTTCCCAGCTTAACTCATACTCTAATCTGTTCCACTCTTTGGGAATCCTTATGTATATACTAATCTTAATTTTCTATTCGATGTTATAGAAGGCTCACAATATAGAGTGATCTAATACTTAGGATTATTCACATTTGCATTTGGGAAATACTTTTTATATTTGCATTGCACAATAATGTTTGGAGCAGCAAAGAAACACAAAGTTTACATAAGAGAGTCAATTTAAACATATTCTTCTATCATTTTCAACATTTGTCTGAAGTACTGTATTTAAGACTAATTGGCCAGTGACTGGTTAATTCAGAATTAAATCAGAGCAAGTTTTATATTTAGGTAGGAAACAAAGCAAAACAAAATCAACAAAAAATGACTTACAATTCCTTGTAACTCAGAATATTGTTGAGATGGGGAGGGGCTTGGTTAATGAGACTGTGAATCATTGATAGCTCCGGGTGACTTTTTTGTTGTTTTGTTTTAAATTTTCATGAAGAGGGAAAAATGCAGCCCTGGGATGAACCATTCAGAAAGAGGAAAAAACAAAAAATTGTACCAGAAAGAGGGACCCGGAGAAAGTATGAACATCCTGAATTGAGTGGTAAAAATAGTAGCTCCGAGATGATTAGGATGGGGAGTTCCCTGGCAGTCCAGTGGCGAAACTTCACTTCCCAGGGCAAGGGTATGGGTTCAATCCCTGGCATTATCAATATACTTTACCTCCTTCTCCCATTCATTTTTCTGAGGAGTTTTTCAGTAAAAGAAATGAATAGAAATTTCTAGATTTTCTAAACTATGTCAGAGCTAAGTCTTAAAAGTTCTGACCTGACAGGAGGGAGTTTGGGGGAGAATGAATTCATGTATATGTATTGATGTGTTCCTTTGTCATTCACCTGAAAATATGACATCATAGTTAATCAGCTATGTTGTTCTGTTTGTTGCTAAGTCGCCAAGTCATGTCCGACTCTTTTACGACCTCATGGACTGCAGCCCACCAGGCTCCTTTGTCCATGGAATTCTCTAGGCAAGAATACTAGAGTGGGTTGTCATTTCTTTTTCCAAGGAATCTTCACCACCCAGGTATCCAACCCACATCTCCTGCATACCTCAGCACAAAAGAAAAAAACTTTTAAAAATTGGCCTGAATTCTAAGAATATTAATCTCTCAGCCATAGATATTATACAACAGTTTGAAAAAAAATATTCCACTAATATAAAATGTTTGACAAACTACTTTATCATTGCATGGTCCTGATGGACAAGATGGACTGATGATATATGTTTAAGTTAAACTGCTGTTAGTTTCTCTTAGAGCATACCAATGCCCTGGAGAGTGAAAGATACTTGTTTGTGTTATTTTAAAGTATTTGAACAAATCACAATTTTTAGGTCTCAAGAACATTGCATGTTAGTTTTATTTTAAAATCAGCAAGAAGCCAATTCTGTATCATGATTGGTATGTACATTTTCCTTTTCAATTCTATTAATCCTAATTTACAACTGCTGATAGTGCATTATCTTTTGGAAATGAATGCAAATGAGTTCCTGAAATGGATCATTAAATATTTGCCTTTTAGCAGAATACACTTAATTTACCTGCTGAATAGTACAGCATACAGCTACAGAATATTATAAAAGTGAAAAATCAGTTGTGAGAAAAATAGCCAGGAACCTCTTCCCATTTTGTACACCAAATAGCATTTGGTAGTATGTGAAAACTGTTACTTAAGGCAAAGAAATATGATTGTCCTTTCTCTGTTTTTGCTGCATTTAATGGACATGGCAAAAATGGGTAACTCTTTCCTATTGTTGTTGTTGTTTAGTTGCTAAGTCATGTCCAACTATTTGTGACTCTATGGACTTTAACTCCCCATGCCCCTCTGCTCATGGGATTTTCCAGGCAAGAATACTGGAATGGGTTGCCATTTTCTTCTTCAAGGGAGCTTCCCAAACCAAGGATCAAACTTGTGTCTCCTGCTTGGCAAGTGGAATCTTTATCACAGAGCCAGCTAGGAAACCCAGGTCTTTCCTACCACAGCCTTGCTTTTAAATTTCATATTTTCATCCCTCAAATTTGCTACATCAAATGTTTTACTAGCTCTATAATTAATTATTACATATTACAAAAAGTGTACCACTTGCAGAGCACATCTTGATGAATTCTCAACAAGCAACAATGTATGAGTTGGACCATAAAGAAGGCTGAGCACCAAAGAATTCATGCTTTCAAGATGCAGTGCTGGAGAAGACTCTTGGGAGTCCCTCGGACTGCAAGGAAATCAAGCCAGTCAATCGTAAAGAAAAGCAACTCTGAATATTCATAGGAAGGACTGATGTTGAATCTGAAGCTTCAATACCTTGGTCACCTAATGCAAAGAGCCTCCTCATCAGAAGAGACTCTGATGGAGGGAAAGATTGAAGGCAGGAGAATGGGACAACAGAGGATCAGATGGTGGGATGGCATCACTGACTCAACGGACATGAGTTTGATCAAATTCAGGGAGATGGTGAAGGACAGGGAACCCTGGCAAGCTGCAGTACCTGGGATTGCAAAGAGTCCGATACAACTGAGTGACTGAACGACAACAACACTGTGTGGCCAGTAGCAGTAAACCGTGCCTGGTCCCCAGAGAGCTCACCAGGTCCCTTCTCATCATTGCTGTATGTTACAAACTGCACACTGAGTTCCAGTTACATAGATACAAGCAATTAATTTTGCTTGTTAATGAATTGTATGTATCTTATATTCTCAGTTCACTTTCTTTTCTTAAAAAATAGCTTGTGAAATTCATCTGTATGCCTTTGGTTATTATAGCTCATACAGTTTGATTGCTGTTTTCAGATTCATTGTGTGAACACACCCAAAATTTCTTTACCCATTTCACTGTTGAAGGACTTTTAACTATTTTGATCTGGGGATAATTTTGTATGAAACTGCTATGAACACCCTTGCATGAGATTCTTTTGAACATGTGTTGAACTTCTCTTGAGAATTACAGAAGAGGATAGGGAGGTCTTTGATTATGAATAATCCAGCTTTAGTAGATACTGCTGAATACTTTTCAAAATGATTGTAGCAATTTGTATCCTCACTAGTTGAGCATTCTGGTATCTTCTCTTTTATAGCTAACACTTGTCATTATATTCTTTTTTATTTTAATCATTTGGATGTTTTGAATTGTGTTTTTAATGTGCATTTCCATAATGATTTACAAAGTTGAGTAACTTTTCACATAGTTATTGTGATTTGAATAGATTTTCTGAATTGCCTGAAGATTTTGCTCATTTTTCTGACTTTTTGTCATTGATTTGCAGTTGTGCTTTTATTATTTGGATGCAAATCTTTAGTTAGATATTTGTTCTGCAGTATCTTCTTCCACTTTGACATTTTTTTCCCCTCAATGATATCTTTTGACAAAAAGTAAATCTTCTTAGCATAATCACAAAAACAAGATTAAACATTTTTCTTCCTGGTTTAGAATTTGTGCTCCTCTCTCCCACACGAAAGCAATGGAAATGTTCTCCTATATATTCTTCTGGAATCTTTATTGTTTTACTTTTATATTTAGTTGTGCAATTGATCTGCATATGTGCATGTTAAGTCACTTCATTCTTGTGTGGTTCTTTGTGACCCTAAAGACTATAGCCTACCAGGCTTCTCTGTCCATGGAATTCTTCAGGCAAGAATACCGTGGAGAAAAGGGAACCCTCTTACACTGTTGGTGGGAATGCAAACTAGTACAGCCACTATGGAAAACAGTGTGGAGGTTCCTTAAAAAGCTGCAAATAGACCTGCCATATGACCCGGCAATCCCACTGCTGGGCATATACACCGAGGAAACCAGAATTGAAAGAGCCACGTGCACCCCAATGTTCATCGCTGCATTGTTTACAATAGCCAGGACATGGAAGCAACCTAGATGCCCATCAACTGACGAATGGATAAGAAAGCTGTGGTATATATACACAATGGAATATTACTCAGCATTAAAAAAAAATTCATTTGAAGCAATTCTACTCAGATGGACGAAACTGGAGCCCATTATCCAGAGTGAAGTAAGCCAGAAGCAAAAACAACAATACAGTATATTAACACATATATATGGAATTTAGAAAGACAGTAATGAGAACCCAACATGGGAGACAACAAAAGGAACGCAGATGTATAGAATAGACTTGTGGACTTTGTGGATGAGGGTAAGGGTGGGATGAGATGGGAGAAGGGCATTGAAGCATGTTAATTGTCATGTGTCTAATCAATCGCCAGCCCAGGATTGATGCTCGGGACTGGTGCAGCGAGATTTCCCGGGGGGGGAGGGAGGAGGGAGGGGGGACCCGGAGGGGAAGCATATGTAAAC
>ML661340.1:5149768-5183894 GCA_007570785.1 Antilocapra americana | reverse complement strand
CACACACAAAAAAAAAAAAAGAATACCGGAGTGAGTTGCCATGCTGCCCTCCAGGGGATCTCTCCAACCCAGGGATGGAACCCTCATCTCTTATGTCTACTGCATTGGCAGATGGGTTCTTCACCACTAGTACCACTTGGGAAATCCCTAAGACTGATTATTTTGTATAGCATGCAGTAAAAATGGATAAATATTGGATACCTAAATGATGGATCAAAAAGTCAATAAGTTCTTGTATATGTGAAATTCGCTAAGAGGAGTGATCTTAGGTGTTCTCACCACACACAAAATAATCATAACCATGGGAAGTAATGGGTATGTTAATTAGTTTCATTATAATAATAACTTCATGATGTATACACGTGTAAAAACAATGCATTGTACCTTAACATACAATTTTTGTCAGTTATATTAATACTTCAATATAACTGGCATGGGGGAAGGAAAGACAGTCTGTCATCTTTTCAAATTTGCATTGTATCTCAGTTTGGGCTGCTATAACAAGTAATCAAAGACAGGAGAGCTTATAAACAGTGAAGTTTATCTCTCATGATTCTGGAGGCTAGAAGTTTTAGATAAAACTGCCAACATGATGGGGATCTGGTAGAGCACTTTCCGGTTCAATCATAAGACTGGTTTTTCCTTTTTCCCTCAAGTGACAGAAAGAGAGTAAGGAAGCTCTTTGGGATCTCTTTTATAAGAGCAGTAATCCCATGCATGAAGGCTTTATCCTTAGTGCTTAAATTACCTCTGAAATTCCTTATCTTCAAACCCTCACTTTGTAAGTTAGCTTCTCACCATTCAAATTTCTGGGAGACACAAACATTCAGCCCACTGTAAACTAATTTTGTTAAATATTCTCTATGGAATTCTCTCTATGTTTTCTATTTATTTATTGCCATTTACTTTAATACATACTTCATCATTTTTTTAAGTGCATTCCCACTATGCCTAAAACGAGGATTCATGTAAAATAGAGAAATTTGAATAGTTACTTAATTAAAAAGAAAAACACAGTAATATTCACTTGATTTAAGCTTTGGAAAGTGCCTCAAAATAAAGAAAATGGTAATAAAATCTAAAGTAAGCAGAATGCTATAAGAAGAGTGACTATAAACACTGTCATTGAGGTAAAATAAACATTTAAAAGGTAATAATCCTTCCAAATTCTCCAAGCCAGGCTTCAACAGTACGTGAACCATGAACTTCCAGATGTTCAAGCTGGATTTAGAAAAACAGAGGAACCAGAAGTCAAATTGCCAACATCCACTGGATTATCGAAAAAGCAAGAGAGTTCCAGAAAAATATCTACTTCTGCTTTATTGAGTATGCCAAAGCCTTTGACTGTGGATCACAACAAACTGTGGAAAATTCTTAAAGAGATGAGAATATCATGCCACCTGACTTGCCTCCTGAGAAGTCTGTATGCAGGCCAGAAAGCAATAGTTAGAACTGGACATGGAACAGACTGGTTCCAAATTGGAAAAGGAGTACGTCCAGGCTGCATATTGTCATCTTGCTTATTTAACTTATATGCAAAGTACATCATGAGAAATGTTGGACTGGATGAAGCACAAGCTGGAATCAAGATTGCCAAGAGAAATATCAATAACCTCAGAAACGTAGATGACATCACCCTTATGGCAGAAAGGAAAGAGGAACTAAAGAGCCTCTTGATGAAAGTGAAAAAGCTGGCTTAAAACTCAACTTTCAAAATAACTAAGATCATGGCATCTGGTCTCATCACTTCATGGCCAATAGATGGGGACACAATGGAAACAGTGACAGACTTTATTCTGGGAGCTCCAAAATCACTGCAGATGGTGACTGCAGCTATGAAATTAAAAGATGCTTACTCCTTGAATGAAAAGTTATGACCACCTTAGACAGCATACTTGAAAGCAGAGACATTACTTAGCTAATAAAAGTCCATCTTGTCAAAGCTATGATTTTTCCAGTAGTCATGTATGTATGTGAGAGTTGAACTATAAGGAAAGCTGAGTGCTGAAGAATTGATGCTTTTGAACTGTATTTTTGGAGAAGACTCTTGAGAGTCCCATGGACTACAAGGAGATCCAACCAGTCCATCCTAAAGGAAATAAGTCCTGAATATTCATTAGAAGGACTGATGCTGAAGCTGAAGCTTCAATCCTTTGGCCACCTGATGTGAAGAATTGACTCATTAGAAAAGACCATGATGCTGAGAAAGACCGAAGGCAGGAGGAGAAGGGGATGGCAGAGGATGAGCTGGATGGATGGCATCACCGACTTAATGGACACAAATTAGAGCAAGCCCAGGGAGTTGGTGATGTACAGGGAAGCCCGGGGTGCTTCATTCCCTGGGGTTGCAAAAAATCATACACAACTGAGCCAGTGAACTGAACTGAATTGAATAATTTAATTATGCAAGCCTTGTTTTAGACATGTTATTGTATAAAATTCTAATATTATTAAGAGCTATATATATTTTGTGTTCTACTCTTCATGGTCCCCATGACACCTTTTGTTTTAGAGAGAAGAACACTGGTGATCATACAAGGTCAGACAGTACAATTCAAAACTGGCAGGAGCTCTACCCCAGGTCACTGTGCTCCTATGTAGACTATCGTATTTGAGAAAGGAAGAAGGTGAAAAATTTAAGGAGTCTTAACCAAGACATTGACTGAATCAATATTTTATTAACCACAATTTATTGTCAATTTATTGTACTCAGTTTAGTAACCAGAAAATGGCAGTTAAAACAAATTTTAACTTTTATCGAATCTGGTATCATATTGTTAACCAGCCAAACTCTTCCTAAAGATAGTAAAACTAAACAGCTGTAAATTTCAGAGAACTGAGAAAGTGAGAATAATGTAGACAGAAAGAGATCCACTTAGTCTTAATCTTATTATTCTCATAACTGTTCCATTTATGGCTAAGGTCAAAATCAGGGAGAGAGAAACACATTTATAAGACTAAGCCTGAAATCTCTCTAAAACATGGAATTAAAAACAGAATGAATTATTCTTATTCTTTCCATAAAATAAGTTCCATGATGTGGAAAAATATGAGAATGAGTTAGAGAAACTTTTAGTTTATGGAGAGGAGTCTTGGCAAAAGAACTGAAAGGAAGAGAGACAAATTATATGTAGTGCAAAAATCTTTTTCAAAGAAAATAAATAGCTGTTCTTTCAATACAGAGTCCAGTGTAATTAACCTGGCATCAGGACTCTGGTTATTCTCTAAGGCATAGTTCCCTGTTCAGGGGTCAGTCTCTAAAACTGGACAGATCAGATATTGCTTACACCATGCATTACCTCCACACCTGTCCTCACAGCCACCTACCTCCTACATGTGTCTGCAGACAAAAACAGGAATGGTTTGAAAAGAGACAACCAAATATCCATACAATAAGTCATTTTGAATTCCTAATAATGGTGAACATTCATTCAAATGTGTCATAATGAGATTCCCACAAGATGAAAAGACCCTCTTACCCTCACTCATTCTCAGAGATTCATTCACAAATTTTATTTCTAGCCTTCCAAGGTGTTGCTGATTTCCCTATCTTATGTTTTCTGGATCCCTGATTACTCAGCTACATGTCTAATGACTGCTGGAGATAACTGCTGCCTTCTCTCCTTCATGCAAAGTGACTAATCAGATGTGCCACTCATAACTACACCCTATGAGGTTATATCCCTTCCTCACTGTCCTTCAGGGAAGAGCCAGTAGGAAACTATAATGCCACAGTCTTCCCATTTGGGGTAATATTTGCATACAGGTGGAATTGCCAATAAACAAACCATGTTTTTCTTCTAATATTTCCTTAATGCACTGACAGTAAGAAACTCAACAAGGCATGAGTGAGGACAAAAGGAGAAGTGTCAACACAGCAGCACTCTTTGTCATGGAGTCTAACTCACTTGCTCTTTCTACTTAGGTTTGCCTTCAGAATTTCCTCAAGCTCTACGTCATCCATGACAGTTTCGCTTAAGGCTGGATTTTTTGTGGGATTACCCAACTTGATAACTTGGTCAGTCAAATACTCTCCAAATAATAATGAAGAGCTCAGGTCTCTTAGTTTCTTGCGGCAATGCTTCGGATATATGTACTCAGTTGTTCAGTCATGTCTGACTCTTTTTGACGCCATGGCCTGCCAGGGTCCTCTGCCCAAGGAATTTTCCAGGCAAGAATCCTGAAGTGGGTTTCCATTTCATTCTCCATGCATATAACAAGATAAAAAATGTCTTTGGTTTTGTTCCTGCAAAATAAATGAATAGTTAAGTATAGAAGCAGTCACTTCCTTATTCAAAATCTAAAGCATCTTGGTGCAGTTTTCCAGAGCTTTATACCCTCATGCTACCTAAATCTGTTGAAGAACATTTTCTTCCACTTGGCCTCTATTAAAAAAGCAACTGTTTTATAATGTGGAAAACAACATAAAACAAATAAACAAAGCTTTTGGAAGATCTCTAATGTGATAAATTCCTTCAGAATTTGAAGAGATCTACTAGAATTTGTACATTTTTGATGGTAGGACTGAATTTATATTTCATCTTGAAGTCTGCAATGCAGGCGACCCCAGTTTGATTCCTGGGTCAGGAAGTTCCCCTGGAAAAGGAACAGGCTACCCACTTCAGTATTCTTGGGCTTCCCTGGTGGCTCAGATGGTAAAGAATCCACCTGCAATGTGGGAGACCTGGGCTTGATCCCTGGATTAGGAAGATTCCCTAAAGGAGGGCATGGCAACCCACTCCAGCATTCTTGCCTGGAGAATTCCTATGGACAGAGGAACCTGGTAGGCTACAGTCCATGGGGTCGCAAACAGTTGGACATGACTGAGGACTAAGCACAGGCTTGAGATTTCAAGACATTTGAAATCTCATAAACTATAAAATGACAAGAATACAACAGGGCGATCTGCTGTCATCCTGTTTGTTTAACCTATATGCTGAGCACATCATGAGAAATGCTGGGCTGGATGAGATAAAAGCTGGAATAATGATAGATAGGAGAAACATCAACAGCCTCAGATATATGGATGATATAACTCTTAGGGCAGAAATTGAAAAGGTAGTAAAGAGCCTCTTGAGAGTTAAGAAGGAGAATTAAAAAGCTAGCTTAAAACTAAATATTAAAACAAACAAACAAAAACCTAAGATCATGGCATCCAGGCTCATTACTTCATGGCAAATAGAAGGGGAAAAGGTGGACATAGTGATAGATTTCCTTTCCTTGGGCTCTAAAATCACTGTGGATGGTGACTGCAGCCATGAAATCAGAAGACGTTTGCTTCTTGATAGGAAACCTATGGCAAACCTAGACAGCTTTTTGAAAAGCAGAGACATTACTTTACTGACAAAGGTCTGTATAGTTGAGGCTATGGTCTTCCCAGTGCTCACATACAGTTGTGAGAGCTGGACCATAAAGAAGGCAGAGCACCAAAGAATTGATGCATTCAAACTGTGGTGCTAGAAAAGACTCCTGAGGGTCCCTTGGACAGAAAGGAGATCAAACCAGTCAATCCTAAAGGAAATCAGTCCTGAATATTTGTTGGAAAAACTGATGCTGAAGCTCCAATACTTTGGCCACCTGATGTGAGGTATTGACTCATTGGAAAAGACCCTGATGTTGGGAAAGATTAAAGGCAGGAGGAGAAGGGGACAACAGAGGATGAGATGTTTGGATGGCATCTTTGACTCAATGGACACGAATGAGCAAACTCCAAGAGTTGGTGATGGACAGTCAAGCCTGGTCTACTGCAGTCCATGGGGTCACAAAGAGTTGGACAGGACTGAGTGACTGAACTGAACTGAACTGAGAGTCAATCTACAAGTCCAGGAATTTCCAAATTTCTACTTTCACTTTCCATGATGCATGTTGTGGTAATCCATGGACTCTCAAAATATGTGAAATGCAAAATTGTTAACTATTCAATTCAGCTATTATCAAGTCTATACTCAGTATTGTTGTGTGTGTGTGTGTGTGTGTGTGTGTAATATTTATCCAAGATGACTTTGGTTGGTGGTTGAATCACTGAGTTGTGTCTGATCCTTGTGACCCCATAGGCTGTAAACTCCCACACTGCTCTGTCCATGGGATTTCCCTGGTAAGAATATTTGCATGGGTTTCCTTGTTCAGGGGATCTTCCTGATCCAGGTATCAAAGTTGCATCTCCTGCATTGCAGGTGACTTCCTGCACTGCAGGAAGATTCTTCACCAACTGTGCACCAGGGAAGCATATATATATGAAACTGTTGTTATTCAGTCATGAAGTGGTATCTAACTCATTGTGACCCCATGAACTGTAGCACGCCAGGCTCCCCGCTCCTTCAGTATCTCACCAAATTTGCTCAAATTCATATACATTGAATCAGTGATGTGCTATTTATGTATATATAAACATGCACATATGTGTGTGGATATATTTTAATATATATAAGTAATCTCCATACAAGTTTATATACAAATTAAATCAAACCATTCTTCTCAAATGCAGATTTCCTTGTTTATCCTTTAGAGCTATCTATAGGGTATAATTCAAATTCTGAGTATAACCTCCCTATTCTATTTTTCTCAAAGCTTTCTCACAAGTTCTCTACTCCCCCTTATTCCATTTTTTTGTCTACTTTTTAATTTTATCCTAGTCTCACCTTTTCTATATATTCTCAAGAGCACCATGAGAATTGAATCTAATGCACCTTGTTAGCTCATTTCTATGATAAAATAAATAGAAATAAACTTACAAAAAAATCTGTGAAAAGGAAGGTCCCTGTTTGCTAAGGATTATTGTGTAACATTTTTGCATGGAATTATTTTTTAATTAATTAGGATAACATTTTAAATATTTAATTATGCAATGCAAAGATAGAATGCAAACAAACCTGAATGATGAAATAATTGAGCATTTGAGTATCGTATTCAGCAGGGTATTTTTAAGACTGCATTTAGATAGGGAAGATAGCTAAATTTGGGTTAGTTGAGGTATAGCTTGAGGACTGTTTTGATTTTTTCAAAATCATTTACCCTAGAATGAGATTTATCTACTAAATCAAGAAAAGGGAGAGCACAGCACTAATCTCTTAAAGTAGTTGGGAATAGACCTAGGTAGAAGCTACATGCTCTGCAAAAATATTATCAGGTTTAGTTGCAGTGGGCCACAGAGAATTCCAGCTGGTTAGTTTCTTTTAATTGATGTGATCCTCATTTAAAATTTCCTAGTTCTAATTTGATTGAGGATTATTGAGTAAAATGGAATAATTCCCTTTGAGACTAAACTTTATAATAATGGATCTTGCCATCAATATCAGTACAAAGAAATGATATTGAGTTGGTTAAAAAGTTCATTTGGGTTTTTCCATACCTATTAGGGGAAAATCTGAGTGAGCATTTTGGCTAACTCAATATTTTTAAATCCTTTAGTAAGATAATTACCCTTAGTTGTCATAGACCAAACCATCACTTCATCTAAAGAGTTGCCTCAAACACTTTTTTTAGGGAAAACTCACTTAAGAAATACCACAAAACATGTTTATTTCCCTTTAGATTTAGTATCAGAAGGTTAATAGGATTATAGTGTATCAGATGTGTCAGGAAAACATTGTTTTTCAGTGATACATTCTACATCCTAATTTATACTTCATTATCTTGTCTGCAGCAAAGTAATCCTAGAGTATATAAAACTATATTAGAATGATTCCTAAAGGGGAATAAATGTATTTTAACAGTTTCTTGTCCCTGAGATATCTATTTTAATGTGCTTACTCTAAAACTACAATGTAGTATTTTTTAACTATAACATAATTTTCTTCAGATTAATAAACATAATCAGATTCCTCATTTCTGATTCTCCTACTAACAAGGCATTTTAAACTCAGAAATCTGGACTGGTTATCACCTTATTCTTCTGTATCTAAATTGGAATTCTTCAGGCCAGAATACTGGAGTGGGTAGTGTTTTCCTTCTTCAGGGAGGGGATCTTCCCAATCCAGGGATCGAAGCCAGGTCTCCCTCATTGCAGGCAGAATCTTTACAATCTGAGCCACTAGGGAAGCCACATATTTAAATTAGAAACTTAAAATATGATATTTCAAGTTTAAAAAGTACTAAGATTTGCAAAACATTTATTTTCAAATTATTTTTGTTGTGAATACTGCTATGTAAGTCTAAATGATTTATTAGAATGTAAAATTAAAGTGTTTCCTTTATTTTCTTTTTTTTTGTTTGTTTCCTTTATTTTCTATGGTATAATTAGAGTTGAGAGCTTCGTAGGTGGTGCTAGAGGTAAAGAACCCACTTGCCAGTGCAGGAGACAGACGCAGGTTTGATCCCTGGGTTAGGAAGATCCCGGAGGAGGGCATGGACACCCACTCCAGTATTCTTGCCTGGAGAATCTCATGAACAGAGAAGCATGGCAGACTACAGTCCCTAGGGCTGGAAAGAGTTGGACATGGCTGAAGTGACTTAGCATGCATAAATAGAGTCAGTTGCAAAGTATACATGAAATTGTCGAAATGATTTTATAATCTATTTTTCTCCTGTAAAGGCTCCCTCTTTATTTTGTATTATTACTTATTGTTTATGATGCAGCATAAGATCAGTAACCAGCTGTCATGGTGTGGCCATGACTTTCAGAGCTTATTTTCCCATTTATTGTTGTAACAAATATCAGAAACAAAAATGCTGGAGAATATCTATGGATCAAAACAATACCCTAAATCTGAAGGGGACTTAATATCTAAACAAAATAATCTATAACCACTTCTTTCTTAATTTTTCTCAATTCTAATTCTAATATTCAACAAATTATAAATAGCAAGCCTTTCAAAAACAGACAAAAATATAAGAACTTCCCTCATGGCTCAGCAGTAAAGAATCCACTTGCAGTGCAGGAGACTGTCTGCTGTGCAGGAGACGCTGGTTCAATCCCTGCACTGGGAAGATCCTCTGGAGAAGGAAATGGCCACCCACTCCAGTATTCTCGCCTGAAAAATCCCGCAGACAGAGGAGCCTAGCAGGCTACAGTCCATGTGGTTGCAAGAGTCAGACATGACTTAACCACTAAACAAGTAAATATCTTAAATGGATCTTAGTTACTCTATTGGTAATAAACCAAGCCTCTCATAAAGACACATCCCTTTATACAAGTTTAGATCATACTCACCTTATCAACTCAGCACTAAAATCTTATGTAACCTCTTTTGCGGCTTCTTCAGGTAGCCCACGTTCCCAAGTTATCCATATACGTTTTTTAAAATTATCACAGCAACTTTGCATTAAGTATTATAATACTTTCCATTACAAAGGAAAAGCAGTTTCAGTTCAAAATTTGAACAACGTGTTTCATGTCTAAAAGGTCATGCTGCTTACATCTTATGGTGAACAGTGTTGGATTTGTGATCTCCAAAGGAGAACATTTTGCTTCAGGACCAAAGATGCAGGTTCAGTCCCTCAAAGCTTCAAGTGGCAAAAGTTTTATTAAAGTGAAAAGGGATAGAGAAATCTTTTGACACAGACATCAGAAGGGGGCAGAAAGAGAACCCCCTCACTAGTCTTAGCAAGGCATTCATATACTTTCTCAGTTGGTTACTAAAAAATAGATAAAAAAAAGTCTCAAGGTTTTAAGTCTTACCAGATTCACTCCTGCAAATGCAACTTAAGATAAGATTAGGGAGAAGGAAAGGGTTCCTGTTAAGAAGGAATTCTCCAGCAAGATTCATTGTTGTTATATATTATTCTTAAGCACAGAGCTCAAGGAAAAACATACCCTTGAACAATATGAATTATTTTGTTGTGTAATCATTAGCTCTGGGCTTAAAGAATTTAGTCTTTGGTGAAATAGATTGTTGCCATAGCAACTTAGAGCTTCAGAACAAAGACTTCTGTGACTAAGGCAAAGGAATGTAGAAAAAAAAATGTTTGTCCCTTCCTCCTCCTTCAGGGCCCTGGACTCCTTATCAACGTACCTAAGAATTAGCTCTCTCACGACTAAGATTATAACAATTGGATTCTAATATTTTTTTCTTGCATTCTCTGTCACAGAAGAAGCAGTGCCCATATGTTCTAGTTATCAACACAAGTCACCTTGGAAAATGTAACATAACAAGTACTCAGTTTCATAAGTCAAAGTTACTTGGATATTTTCTTTCCAACGTGTAACTCAGGGTTTGTTGAGCTGAGCCAACGCATACAACTGAGTAAAGCTACATTCTTTTAGAAAAAAAATGCCATCCTCAATTTTGTAGAATTGTATCTCACTGAGCTCAGATGGTAAACACAGGCATGGGAAAAGGATCATCATTTGATGCATGCAGTGTAGAAGAGCATCACGCTGCTGCTGCTGCTGCTGCTAAGTCCCTTCAGTCAAGTCCGACTCTGGGCAGCCCACCAGGCTCCGCCATCCCTGTGATTCTCCAAGCAAGAACATTGGAGTACTATATCCTGCCTTTAAAACATTATTCATATCTAATCTTTTCTACAACCCATATGCCATTAGTTATCTTTCCCTACCTTCCACCATCGCTCCCATTCTCCCTCTCTCCCTCCCTTTCTTCCCTCTTTCTTTCCCTTCTTCCCTTCCTTCCTTTTCTTTATTTTCTTTCCTCTCTTTTTCCTTTTATCTCTTTTTCTCTCCTTCTCTCCCTTCCATCATTGCTTTATTTTTCAATTTTCCCATGTATATGTATATATGCATCTTTATAACAGCTTAAAAGTTAAATATCCAGTGTACTAGTATCTAAAAGCTATTGAATAGGGCTTACACCAAATTTTCTACAAGCTTAGCTGAAATATTTTAACCTCTTCATGTAGCTTTTAAAAAAATATACATTTTTTAAATGAAAATAGCTAAGATATATTGATTTGTGGATAGTTCTAGTTGTAACGTTATATGATTGTAATTGATTTTTAAATAATAGATTTTATGGGTGATATTTTATCTGTCAATATTCCTACAAAGTAACATTTGAAAAAAGTGCTTATACCTCTAAGTAATTGGATTGTTTGATACTGTTGAAAGACTTTTGAATTAAAGAAAGTATCTGTGTCCTTGGAACATGTAGTTCGAATGCAGAGAAATAGTATTCTTGATTATTCTCAAAGTGTGTTCTGTCATTCTTTCCCTAATACTGGATGTATTTCATTAAAGTTGGGGTAGTAACAAATAACAACCACGATGGTTTCCTTTCAGTCACTGCTTGTTGTGTTACTCCTGTGATTTTTAGCATTTGGTTTGGGTTTTCTGATATACCTTGGTTTAATGGCATAGACTTTGTTTGAGGGGAAACTTCTCTCTTCATATCCTAGTCCACTATCATGAAGTTATTTCCTTTCTATCCTCCTGTGGAGAATAGTTGTACTTTGCACAACATTCGGTCACGGTGGCCTGCTTTCTGGTCTTCCTTCTCTCTGACGGCAGTCTTCTTTTCATTCCCTTGAGGTAAGGTCACTAAGGCATGAACGGCAGAAACCAAGTTCAACTCGGGGAAATATAGGAATTTCATCTTAATTTCTTGTCCAAACAACAGTTTCTAGTCAACTGTACTGGTAATAAAGATACTATTTTGTTCAATGTCATACTTAAATTAAGCACTCAACTTCTCAGATGGTTCAGAATCTTTAGGGAAGACAGTAGGATGAAATCATTTCATCAGCTCACAGCAAATCTCAGCATAAGACCCAATGCTTTTGTGACCCAAGAGCTTTTGCAAAGGATTTGAGAGACTAAATTCCTTAAAAGAGCACAAGTCCCCAAAATAAGCCATTATTTATTAAAATGTGTTTCTAAGTCCTGTATGATTCTTTCAGTGTCTTGTTGATTATAGACATTCAAAGTTTATTGGTGAAATAATTAAGAGAAATAACAAAAAGCCTCGTGATATCAATACCACATATTCTGTAGTTTATCTGACAAAAAAAAGTCAACAGATGGTGTTTCCGTTTCTGAAGAGAACTGAAATTTCACTGTGATTATTATATAAATTATTTAACTGATATTCCCTGGTTAATATGGCATTTTGGTTTTAGTTTAGAACACACATCATGTTATAATCATCTTTCCATTACCCTACCATATAGGCAAAGCATTGAACACAATAGGAACTTAATAAATAATTGCTGAAATACAGATACCTCTATTTAAAAGAGGACTGTGCAAAGTAAACTGTGTATTGGATATACATTAATTTTACCCTCTAGTTCATTAAAAAACCATGGAAAAAATATAGACTCCACTTAACCTTTAAGAATTCTTGCTAAAAGCAAACTTTGTCTGTGTCAGTCAACAGAAGTCCACAAAGGGAACAAGGTTATTCAATATTTAGATACTTTCTTGTGCTCCAGTTATACAAACACAGGGCCAACAGCTGTTTATAAATATTTCTCTTTAGCATTAGATTCTGACTTTTAAAAAAATCAGATTTCTAGCATAGAGAATGTCCCCTACCCCTCAGAGATCACTTAATCCAATAGGAACTTGCCAATAGCTACATGCTTCAAGATTTAGGCCTCAATATGTGCTTATTGATCCTAGAAAATGTTCTAAGAAAATGGGTTAAGATACTGCCACTAAATAGGAAGTTGGTGACTAATTAAAATGGAATATTTACTTGAATCTTGTTATGACTCCCCTTCTTATATATAAAATAGGAGGACCACATCTTTTGGAAGTTGTTAGATGGTAGGCTACAGTCCATAGTATCACAAAGAGTCAGACATTATGGAAGTGACTAAGCACACACACATGCATGCAGATTTCTATTTTCATAGTTTTCAAAAATATAATCAAAAGTCATTTACTTCTACAAAAATAATTGTCATGATCGGTTATCATCAGGGGTTCCGTAGAATACTTACATCAGCTTCCCATACCCATCTCTGTACAGCTCATCATTTATAATTAACCAAGCTCTGTATAACACATAGATTTTTTTTTTTTTTACTTTACAATGCTCTCGTTCAATGATATTGCCATGATTTAACAGGTAACCATGACTCTATCCAAATCACAAGTGCCAGTCATGTCAAAGCCACCAGATTGTAAGCAAAATTAAATGAACATATGGAAATTGAGCTCTGAATAGTTTTCCAGTCCAGCACTCAACGATTTAGTAGTTATTCTTGTTTTGTAGAATACATCTAGGGCAAAAAAAGGTAACAGTCTGAAAAACAGTTGGTTTCATGTTTTTCAAATTATACTGCTTTCAGTAATTTTAATAACTCAATAGATTTATTCCATACACATTTACTTTTTCCAAGAAGCCTATGGAGAAAAACATATATAAAAGGAACCGTGTTTATGACAAATTGAAGTCACACATTTATTTGTCTTTTTGTTATGTGAAGAATAGAGAAAAAAGTGTTAAGACAACAAAATGAATAATGTAACATGTTTCTGTGACTACAAGAACAGACATATCAAAGAGGTTCTGTTGCTAAGACGTTTGACAAAGTAATAGGCAAGGAAGGAAAATTCACATCTTAAGTACAGTAAAGTTTGTGTAAACTACATAAACAGCGTAGTGCACGTTCTGAATATTTATGACTCCATTTTGAATAAGGTAATATTCTAAGTACTGGTAGTAGCTACACAGAAAGTCTTTTCTGCTTCATTTCATTTTTATACAATTTCTAAAAAGGTGTTTAAACGAATACTACAGAAAAAAAAAAACATCCTCCTTACACAGCTCATGTTACAGTGATATCTGTATGATCACTAAGAGTGCTGTTATTGCTACAACATATTTCCTTAGGACTAAAAGGGATTAAATATATTTTCCTTTATCATGATTATGTAATAAATTAAAATAATTTACAAACTTTGAATTATTTTCTTCTCGAAATGCAAAGTCAGGAGTATGATCCAGATCAACTAAAGACTTGAATCTATAACTCCTGAGAAGGACTTGATTTGCCCAAACTATTTGCTCTGATTTTATCATCCTTTGGACTCAATATTAGACTAGAGAATAATGTGGTTAGAAATAGTGTGAGAAAGACTTTTTATTTCTGGGAATACGACAGACACCATAGTCGTCCTAGTTTGCGGGTAAGCCCCACTTCCATGATTGTTTCTAGCAGAAAGCCCATTATACAATATGACAGTTGTACATTTGCTCTTCTGGCTTTCCTTATTAGCTTGCAAACATCTTTAAAATATCATGAAAATCACAAAGGGTGTCCTTTCTTGCAGTGAATCCCTAATGCCCCACACAGGGCATGGTGTTTAAAGTTTCTGGAATAAAGTATTGGGTGGAGTACAGCTCAAGTTTAGGGAAATGATAAAAGTTTAATCAGTCTAATAAATAATGAGCTGATATTTGGGTTTGAGTCTGTATTGTTCTACTAAGCATTGATGTGTTATGTACTTTGCCTTATTTTCCATAGTAATGCCTTTAGTGAAACTTTCACAAATTCATACAAAAGTCAATCTCGTTAAAAATCAACTTTTTTTTATTATTAAAACAGTTTCTTTAAAATGCCTTGAGACTTTCAATACCATGAGAGTTGCTCAGCCAAGAGTAGAGTCAAGTAACCTCATTTACATTAGAATGCAACATAGTCAATCAACAGGTCTCCTGTATCAGGCCTTCCTTTAAAAAAAAGTGATTCATATTAGCTTCTTTTAAATGTAATTTCAGGACATGGTATCATTATATGTTGTCCTATTCAAGTTGAATGAAGAAGAAATTTTAAATAGAAGCACCTCAGATTTAACACCATGCACATCATTAAATACAAATTAGAAATATATACATAAATTTATTGACATTTGCATTTTATTGAAGTTATTTAGTTTTACTGAGTTCTCTTCACAGTTTTTTTCCACTTGAAAACAAAAGTATATTGCATGTGATAATATTTAAGAACTGCAATAAAATAATTTAATTACACAATAGTTGATATTAAATTAATACGCTTTCCCTACATTGTGGTTTGATAGCCAGAGTAAGTTATATGAATCTCTCTTTTCTTGCTTATTAATTTCTACATAAACTGTTTAAGGTTTGGCTGCTTTTATTTCTAAATTACATAATCTCTCTGCACCTGGGCCAAACGAATCCCAGTGTCTCCAAGGTTATTAGACATTTAGCAAAACACTTGCATCTATAACACCTGGTGGCAGTAAAATGTAAGCGCAGATTGAAATTAGAAATTAGCATCTTGAAGTCTTTAGCATCTTGAAGATTTTGGCAACAATAAAAGTAACTACAAACTAACACAAAGAAATCAAATTGTACGAATAGCTAATTTTGCTTCAGCAGAGCTACTGAAAATGTACATACAAATATAATTTAGACTTACCTCTCTCTGGTCTCCCTGTTGTCTTCTCAATTTTGCTTAAGTGAGTTAAAGTAGGGTGAGCAAATTGCCATAATCAAATGTAGGAAATATATACCTTCTTTTTAAATTTTAAGATAAGCAAAGAACCTTGATGGACCAGCTCTGGGAGGTAAAGTAGACGTGGAAAGAACATCATCAAAGTGTCCATAGCCTAACTCCAGAAGAGTCTCAAAGCAGAGAGAAACCAATTTAATTTTAACTTGGATGAAATCCAAGAGTAACCTATTGCAGGCTCTATTGAAATTACCCTGGTGTTTGGCTTTTACAACGTATGTACTCAAGTTTCTCAGAAGGCTGTTCGTTGCAAGCATTTTGCATGCAAATTCACCATAAATAGAGAAATGTAAGCGATATCAAATGGAGAATGATGAACTTGATTCTTCGTATGAGCCTGCTCAAGGACAAGGCTTTGAACAACTACCATACCAGATATTTATACTTAACAAAGTGTAGAGAGAGCACTTAATATTTTAAAAAACCATTCTATTTATCTGAAGAATATTTCTGTCCTGTATTCTGCTTTCATTAACACTCATAGGCCTTTTAGTAGATTATATTTGAACTGAGCATCTCTCTGAAATGTGTCAGTTGATTCTATTCCATTTTTTTTTTCCAGAATATGGCACAATAGTCTCATGTAAATTACAGAAGCTTAGAGACTACCCTAGATTTCTCTCTCATCTTTATTTCGGATGACCTAGAAATTCTTTTTCTTACATCTTCCTTTTCTAATCCATCTACTACCTCCATGTCGATTAATGCTACTCAGGCTCTTATACACTCTCTGGAACAATTCTGATTGAGTTTTCCACCTTCTCTCCATTGTCCCCTTCAAATCCATATTTTATAAAGCTGCTGTTTAAGCCAAATGAAATTAAAAACTGGACAGCCACTTGTAAAAGAATGAAACTAGAACACTTTCTAACACCATACACAAAGATAAACTCAAAATGGATCAAAGATCTAAGCATAAGACCAGAAACTATAAACCTCCTAGAGGATAACATTGGCAAAACACTCTCTGACATAAACCAAAGCAGGATCCTACATGACCCACCTCCCAGAATATTGGAAATAAAAACACGAATAAACAAATGGGACCTAATTAAAATGAAAAGCTTTTGCACAACAAAGGAAACTATAAGCAAGGTGAAAAGACAGCCTTCAGAATGGGAGAAAATAATAGCCAATGAAGCAACGGACAAACAATCTCAAAAATATACAAGCAACTCCTGCAGCTCCATTCTAGGAAAATAAACGACCCAATCAAAAAGTGGGCCAAAGAACTTAACAGACATTTCTCCAAAGAAGACATAAAAATGGCTAACAAACACATGAAAAGATGCTCAACATCACTCATTATCAGAGAAATGCAAATCAAAACCACAATGAGATATCACTTTACCCCACTCAGAATGGCTGCAATCCAAAAATCTACAAGTAATAAATGCTGGAGAGGATGTGGAGAAAAGGGAACTCTCTTACACTGTTGGTGGGATTGCAAACTAGTATAGCCACTATGGAAAAGAGTGTGGAGGTTCCTTAAAAACTGCAAATAGACCTGCCATATGACCCAGCAATCCCACTGCTGGGCATATACACCGAGGAAACCAGAATTGAAAGAGCCACGTGTACCCCAATGTTCATCGCTGCTTTGTTTACAATAGCCAGGACATGGAAGCAACCTAGATGCCCATCAACTGACGAATGGATAAGAAAGCTGTGGTACATATACACAATGGAATATTACTCAGCATTAAAAAAAAAAATTCATTTGAATCAGTTCTACTCAGATGGATGAAACTGGAGCCCATTATCCAAAGTGAAGTAAGCCAGAAGCAAAAACAACAATACAGTATATTAACGCATATATATGGAATTTAGAAAGACAGTAACGAGAACCCAGCATGCGAGACAGCAAAAGGAACGCAGATGTATAGAATAGACTCGTGGACTCTGTGGATGAGGGAAAGGGTGGGATGATATGGGAGAATGGCATTGAAACATGTTAATTATCATATATCTAATCAATCGCCAGCCCAGGATTGATTCTCGGGGCTGGTGCAACGAGATTTCCTGGGGGGAGGGAGGAGGGAGAGGGGTTCTGGAGAGGGAGCATATGTAAACCCATGGTGATATCATGTCATTGTATGGGAAAACTAATAAAAAAAAATTAAAAAAAAAAAAACAAAAACAGCTACAACAAAAAGGCAGCAATGGTTTTCAAAGTAAGTCTACGGACCAGTAGGATCATAGTTACCTGGGAAATTGAGACGAAAATCTCAAGTCTTATCCCAGAACCATTAAATTAGAAACCCTGGGGGTTAGGGCCCAGAATCTTGCTTTGCTGTACTTTCAAGTTTGAGACCCGTTATTCTTCAACATAAAATCTATCACACATATGCATACTTTGTAGACTCTTGCTTTGTGCAACTACACTGTTTGTTTGCTTGTTTTTCCTACCTGAAGTAGCCTTGCAATATTTACTCGTTGAAATTTCTCAGCTGAACCACTTAGACTTTTCAGATATCCTCACTTCTGCAACTTCTTTCATTTCTCCAAACCTCACATTTTCCATTAGCCACAGTTTCTCATCCTCTAAACTGCATCTCTCTGGGCAAAGATGGTGTGTTCTTTATTTTAGAATTGCCTAAGTTTAAGCATGCTGTTTACAAATGATAGTCAGTGATAAGATTCTCCAAAATACTATAGAAGAAAAAGTGAATAAGAAACACCCTACAACCTGATACTTTGCATTTTTACCCAGAGAAAGAAAATGTATATGCATGTATCTCTAAGATAAGTGTATGTACCTCTTTCTCTATTATCTCACGAAATTCAGTATACCAACTGAAAAAAAAATAATAATGGTGCAATCTAAAATTTAAAAGTTATGCTTTATTCAGCAAACATTCTAAGGACTTCATGCCCAGGAGACAGGACACTCAATTCACAGTGGGGGGCTGCTCTATAGAGACAAGGGGGAGGATATATAAGAGCTTTTGCAACAAAGACTAAGTAGTTGGAACATCAAACGATTATTGTTAATTAAAGAAAATCAGACATCTCAAATTAAGGAATTTAGTGTTTTTCTTTGTATGGGAAGATGCAAGAGCAGACTCACTGAAATCATTCCTTTGATATGCACCTCAGCTCACTGGAGCCAGTATCCTATATTTTTTCATCCTGAGTTCCCTCAAGGCTTATCTTTCCAAGGCTTTAATGTGATGGCTTGATGACTGCAACATCCTTTGTTTACTGTTACGACAGGCAATATTTTTCATTCAGAAGTATCTTTAGTTTCATGTAACAAGAGACTTTCAGATTTTATTTATTCACTTTTGGGTTTAAACTTGTAACAACAAAATGGTAGAAACATATCTAAATAGATGAGAAAAAAGGAATACCAAATAAGTTCATTAGCCACAATCTGACTTCTGAAGAATGCAGCAGAAACCACTTAAAATGCAACATTTCCACATGTTCTACTTAGTTCAACAGAGACCAGAAAAGATATTGGTATTGAAACATGTTTGAAAACTGAAGAAATGATTCATCAAAAAGGAATAGAGTAAGTATGCATAAGAGAATGACTAATTTAAACAAAGACAACTTTATAGAGTGGATAAAATGGTGAAGATTCAGAGAGTGAGTGGAGCGACCTGCGATGAGAAAGACTGTTTTTGTATTGGGGGTGGAACTAACAGAGAGATGGTAGGACAAGCCCCAGAAATTAGTAAATTTAAACATTTATTGCTGACAAGGTGATAATAAACAAATGTAGATATTTTTACAATTCAATATGAGAAAGACACTTTAAAATGATCAAGAGATTTGAATAGACACTAAACAAAGAGAAAAAGCTAAGTTGTCTGTGAACTAATGAAAATAGCCCAGTCTCAATAAAAATAGGGAAATGTATATTAAAACATCAATGGAATACTACAACACACAGCAGATAAGCAAAGACTAAGAAGTGTATTTTCTAGGGTGGGTTACTATATAGAGCAGCTAAAGGTCTCATTCCTTGCTGGAGACGTGTAGGAATGGGGGAGGAAGTGGAAATGACTAAGACCAATTTGGAAAACATTTGGCACTTTCCAGTAGAGCTGAATATGACAATAGTGACTCAGCAATTTTAACTTACATTTTTACCAAAAAGTTGGCACATATGTCCACAGTAAATATTCACATCAGCTTTATTTATAGTAGCTCAAAGTGAGAAAACCAAATACTCCTTAATAATAGATCTAAAAATATATATACAACTGAACTTATTTACAAAACAGAAAGAACTCACAGACATAGAAAATAAACTTATGGTTATCAAAAGGGAAATGAAAAGGGAGGGATATATTAAGAGACTGATTATTAATAGCTACACACTACTATATATAAAATAGATAAACAAATTGACCTATTGTATAACATAGGGAGTTACACTCAATATTTTCTAATAGCCTATTGTTTTTGACACCAGGCTTGCTCTGCTCCCTGCATGATAGGCCAATGAATCCAAAGATAAGGTGTTGAGGCAGGGAATACGACTATTCAGAAAGCTGGCTGACCGAGAAGATGGTAGACTAACCATTTGAGTCTGCATTTCAGATTCTTCTATGGATCAAAGATGCTGTGAGGGAGATGAGGAAACAAAGTAAAAAAGCCTGTTAACCTGCAAATATCTCCTAGAATGGCAACCCTTAGGAAAGGAATGTATTGATTTCTTTTTTCCTGCCATCCATAGGTGGACAGGTTCCTGAACAAAGGTGTTTGGCTTAATAGACAGAGGGGCAGGATTCCCTTAGGAAGGCTATTAGGTATGATTATAATAACTAAAGTGGAAGAAAAAACGGTTAAAGTCAAAGAAATAGATCTAGTATGGAGGGGTCAGTTTTGACTCTTCCCTCTTACACTGTAAGTAAAAGAACCTAAAACATACACACACACACACACACACACACACACATCTATATATACTTATATACCCAGACAGTGTGTTAAAAAGCAAAGACATCACTTTACCTACAAAGGTCCATATAGTCAAAGCTTATGGTTTTCCCAGTAGTTATGCACAGATGTGAGAGTTAGACCATAAAGAAAGCTGAAGTATTAGATGCTCAGTCACTTCTGACTCTTTGTGACCCCATGAACTGTAGTCTGCCAGGTTTCTCTGCCCATGGGATTCTCCAGGCAAGAATATTGGGGTGGGTTGTCATTCCCTTCTCCAGGGAATTTTCCCAACCCAATTATCGAACCTGGGTCTCCTGCATCTCAGGCAGATTCTTTACCATCTGAACCACCAGGGAGAAAACTTAGTGCTGAAGAACTGATGCTTTCAAATTGCAGTGTTGAAGAAGACTCTTGGGAGTCCCTTGGACAGCAAGGAGATCAAAGCAGTCAATCCTAAAGGAAATCAACCCTGAATATTCATTGGAAGGACTGATGCTGAAGCTCCAATACTTTTGCCACCTCATACAAAGAGCCAACTCACTGGAAAAGATTCTGATGCTGGGAAAGATTGAAAGTAGGAGGAGAAGAGGGTGGTAGAGGATGAAATGCTTAGATAACACCACCAACTCGGTGGATATAAATCTGAGCAAACTCTGGGAGACAGCTAAGGACAGGGAAGCCTGGCATACTGCAGTCCATGGGGTTGCAAAGAGTTGGACATGACTTAGCAACTGAACAACAACAACAACAACAACACACACACACACACACACACACACACACATATATATATATATATATATATAAAACTAAATTGCTATGCTGTACACATGAAACTAACATGACACTGTAAATCAACTATACTTCAACAGAAATAAACACAAACCTGGATCATTGAAATTAGCCCCCAAACACTTCTTAATTCATAAGAAGCAAGCCCAATTCTTTCAATTAAAAAGTTAATTACCAAAAAGTTTAAACATATTATTAATTTCAAAATTGGAAAACATATTATGTGGACCTGGTTGCAAATCATCATTCAATAAATAAACATAAGCCTAAAGAAAGATGAAAAGTACAGATAGGTCTATGATCAATGTACTTATCTCTTCACTCCAGTTGGCCTGGTAATTATTTAAATTATAGAATGAAGCCTCTCCAATACTAAGGAAGATGAATTACTGACAGAGTGTGACACAGGTTAAAAAGACAAATATGATCTGATCAGGATAGTAAAGGGAATTTGATAGTTTTTCTCCCTCTAATACACCTGAAAGTAAATTTACAGATTTTAGTTTCTGTCTTCCCACCTTCATTCCACCAAATAAGTGACATACTAAAGTTTTTTTTTTTCATTTCAGCTCTTGCATTTATTTTAAGGTTGATTTTCTCATTTATAATAAATCCATAAGATATTTATGCTCTCATTAGGTAAAAAAATGAAAAAGCAAAGTTAAAATCTTAGCATGAAACATTTGTTCTGTGGAGGCAGGTAAGAAGAATACTTTCTGATCAAAGATTGAATAGAACTTGTTCTATAACTGATCCTGGATCCTTGTTTTATGTTTGAGATAGTCATGTTATATAGTTCTTATATTAGTAAGGAGGTAATCTATATCGACAAAATGCCACCTTTTATAATACTTAGTATATTTTAGAATCACCCTTCTTCTTGAATGAAATTGTTATTCAAGAGTAGATACAAGGCAAGAAAACATGGGGGAAAAAAAAAAGCAATTTCACCTTAGTTGTTCTTTACAAGAAGCAATTAAAGATTTTTAAATCAATACACATAACAGCCACAGAGTAAAACCTCATTAATTGTGCAAAGATGGGGCAGTAATCATTATGAAAGAAGAAAAAGGAGAAAAGCTAGCATTTCCTTCTAGAAAAAAATAATGGCTCCACCTAACATTTAAAGTTCAATTATCTGAAAATGAGTTTAGTTCTTTAATATACTATAGCAGCAGTTTGGAAGGGAAAAGCTATGTTTTTAAACTACTGCTTTCAGTGGGTTCTAAAAGTTGAGCTCTATAAAACATTTAACAGCTTGAAATGTTAATAGACAAGAATACAATTGAAGTAAATACAATTTGTTTTTCCATCACAGATTTCATAGGGGAAGGTGCTTCAGAAACAATTATGATTGCAGCTTTCAAATAACAATAATGCAAGGTGGCAGACGGAACACCTGCTAAAGCTGCGAAGTCAAGATAAACTTTGGCACCATGAAAACAATGGCCTGAAAAGATTAGTAATAACATAAAGATGGCAACTACTCTGGCAAGTAATTTACATATTGTGTTTTTGTGTGCATATTATGTGCATATGGATGGGAAGATGGTTTCCTCTCAAATATTTATGGGCACGCAAGCATCCCAGTCAGTTTAAATTATGTATTTCTGCATATCCACTTTAAATAAACAGACATCAAGCAGCAACCCTTTCCTTAGGTATAAAAACATTTCATATCCAGAATTAGGGAAGACCAGGCTACACATTTGCCAAGGCTTCCTCAGGCAAGCAGGGGTATTTTTATAAAGAGAAATAACTCTAACCCCAAACTACTGAAGTCCTTGGTGCTGAAACACAGGTCCCAGATATATCCAGATAGCCATTGTGAGAATTTAGTGTGTACTGTTTCTCCATTTCCCCCTCTTTGGATCAGAAAGAGCAGTTTGACTTGTCAAGCTTCATCATAAGGAAGCTGACTTATCCAGTGATCTCATGTATCATACATAGTTTCCAATAATCTAACATCAGAAAATTTAAGACAAAATGCACAAGGTAAGAAATTATGATGACATGTCTGTATATATATTCCATGCTCATGAATCAAAATATTTTTTTCAAAATAATGAGTTTGAACTAATCATGATGGGAATAATTACAAGGATTAAAATTCATATCTACTAAAGTGAGTACAACTTTCCTTATTAATAAAAATACGTGTTTCCTTCAGTATAGTACCATGTCAATATCAAATAAATAATCAAAAATGCATCTTTATATAAGTTACACATATGCATGCATGCTAAATCAATTCAGTCATGCCCAGCTCTTTGTGACCCTATGGCCCATAGTCAACCAGGTTCCTCTCTCCATGGAGTTCTCCAGACAAAAATACTGGAGTGAGTTGCCATACCCCCTTCCAGTGGATCTTCCTGACCTAGGGATTGAATCTATATCTCTTATGTCTCCTGCATTGGCAGAAGGGTTCTTTACCACTAACTTCACGTGGGAAGCCCAAATTATGCATATACAAATATATATATTTACACGTGTGCTTTCATGTGTTATATTTGAATATCCTTCCATGTGCTGTGTGCTGTACTGAGTCGCTCAGTGGTGTCCTACACTTTGCAACCCCATGGACTGTAGCCCACCAGGGTCCTCTGTCCTTGGGGATTCTCTAGGCAAGAATACTGGAGTGGGTTGTCATGCCCTCCTCCAGGGGATCCTCCCAACCTAGAGACTGAACCCAGGTCTCTCACACTACAAGTGGATCCTTTACCATCAGCCACTAAGGAAGCCCATATGTTTATCATTTTGACATTGTTTTGAAGTGATTGCTAGTTTTGCCCATTTTGGTAATTCTACTGCCTTTCTCCTACTTTATTGTAGAAATTTCAAAATTATGCTCAAGAGGTTATAATCAGAAGTTATGCTTGGCTTCTTAGGATACTAGTAATAAGAATGAAGTTTAATACTATACAAATGACCTCATGAGGCAGACGTGGGGCGAACAGAGCGCTCCCAGGGGAGAGGTGTATTTGATGGAGTGTAGCACTGATTAACTTAAAATGCTGCTGGTGTCCTTTATCCCCCACGTATCAAGTTTCCCCTTCACTGAAGGTGCAGACAACTTGTTCAAAGTGTTGCCTCAGTCTTAGCACTGTCCTTCACCTAGCTACATATCTAATGGTCACACTGTAGAATGAACTGCTCACATACATGCTCAGTTCCTTCAGTCATTTCCACCTCTTTCCCAGCCTACGGATGGTAGCCCACCAGGCTCCTCTGTCCATTGAATTCTCCAGGCAAGAATACTGCCGTGAGTAGCCATTTCTTTCTCCAGGGGGTCTTTCCTGCCTGGAGGATTGAACCTGCCTCTCCTGCATTTCAGGTGGATTTTTTTCCCCCTGAGCCACTAGGGAAGCCCATAGAATCAATTATACAACATCAAAAGATGTCAAAATGCTTGCCTTTGGTACTTGTTAGTGTTAATTTTTTTCTGAACCAGGGTCTTTGCAGGTGCATGGAGACATTAATTAAGATGAGGTCATGCTTGTTGTATACCGGTCATTTCTTTCTCCAGGGGATCTTCCTGAGCCAGGGATTCAACCTGGGTCTCCTGCACTGTGAGCAGATCCTTTACTGTCTGAGCCACCAAGAAAGCCCATACTGGTCATCAGTTCAGTTCAGTCACTCAGTTGTGTCTGAAAATTTGCGACCCCATGAATTGCAGCAGGCCAGGCTTCCCTGTCCATCACCAACTCCCAGAGTCCACCCAAACCCATGCCCATTGAGTCAGTGATGCCATTCAGCTATCTCATCCTCTGTCATCCCCTTCTCCTGCTTCCAATCCTTTCCAGCACCAGGGTCTTTTCCAATGAGTCAGCTCTTCACATCAGGTGGCCAAAGTATTGCAGTTTCAGCTTCAATGAACACCCAGGACTGATCTCCTTTAGGATGGACTTGTTGGAGTTCCTTGCAGTCCAAGGGACTATCAAGAGTCTTCTCCAACACCATAGTTCAAAAGCACCAATTCTTCGGTGCTCAGCTTTGTTTATAGCCCAACTTTCACATCCATACATGACTATTGGAAAAACCATAACCTTGACTTGATGGACCTTTCTTGGCAAAGTAATGTCTCTGCTTTTCAATATGCTATCTAGGTTGGTCATAACTTTCCTTCCAAGGAGTAAGCATCTTTTAATTTCATGGCTGCAATCACCATCTGCAGTGATTTTGGAACCCAGAAAAATAAAGTTTGACACTGTTTCCACTGTTTTCCCATCTATTTCCCATGAAGTGATGGGACCAGATGCCATGATCTTAGTTTTCTTAATGTTGAGCCTTAAGCCAACTTTTTCACTCTCCTCTTTCACTTTCAGCAAGAGGCTTTTTATTTCCTCTTCACTTTCTGCCATAAGGGTGGTGTCGTCTGCATATCTGAGGTTATTGATGTTTCTCCCAGCTATCTTGATTCCAGTTTGCGCTTCCTCCAGCACAGCGTTTCTCATGATGTACTCTGCATATAAGTTAAATAAGCAGGGTGACAATATAAGCCTTGATGTACTCCTTTTCCTATTTGGAACCAGTCTGTTGTTCCGTGTCCAGTTCTAACTGTTGCTTCCTGACCTGCATACAAGTTTCTCAAGAGACAGGTCAGATGGTTGTACCTGTCATACTGTCATACTAGGTCCTTAATTCATAATACTGTTGTCTTAATGGGAAGAGGAGAAGAGACATAAAAAGACAGAAGCACAGAGACACAGACAGAAGACAATGTGAACACATGGAGAGAATGTAGTGTACAATGGAGGCAGAGACAGGAATAATGTATCTACAGACAAATGTTGCCCAAAACAGCAGAAGCTGAGAGAAAGACGTGAAATAGATACTCTTCTGGAAACTTTAAAAGAGAGAGCCAGGCTCTGACATTTGATTTGAAACTTCTAGCATTGGTGCGATGCATAAAGTGTGAGATAATAAATTTATTTTGTTTCAACCCATTCAACTTGTAGTAATTTGTCACAACTGCCATAGAGAATGAATGTGCTAACAAATTCTAATATCTTAATTCAACTCAAGTATTTTTAAAAATACTTTATAATTTTATCTATTGAAACTACAGAGATAATATATATGTCCCACATATCATTAGCCCATTTGTTGAATAGATGTTGGCCTAAAGCCTGGTGATATTTTGCTTGGTAATCAAACACTTTTGAGATCGTGAGGATAAAAGCAAGGTCACTCAGAGCACAGAAGATGTGGAAGCAGCCTACTTGGGCAAGTTCAGAGGAAAAGTGATGAGAATATATCAGAAATGGGAGGTGAAGAAAACCGCCAGGACATCTACATTCTCATAGAGATTGTCACTGTGTGTACAGCAGTGCAAGAAACACTTGGAAGTATTGGTGGGACTAGAGGGCATAAGACCTTGAATTAAGGAACTCAGTGCCTTCTCTGTGATAAACTTACAGAAGATATTTTCAAGAATTTCCATGGCAAATACATGTCAACTACAAATTGACACTTGCCATCTACCTCTACAAGAATTAACTTTACACCTGAAAGGAGTTCAGGGTGGAGAGCAGAAGTGAGACACTCTGTGCTCTGAAAACCTGGCAGGACAATCTTCAGATAGTTAGATATTTTTAGGATTTTATAAAACCAATTCTTTTATCTCCTCATATCTAGAAAAACATTAAAATCTTTCATGGTGATGATTGGCAAAGTTTCATGAGATTAGTAGAAACCTTCTGAGAAAATATGTGCTTGATTGCACCAAAATCACTGGTGCGCCAAAATCACTGGTGCTCCTTCACCAAAATCATGTCTACACTGACCTTTCTCTCCTACCTCTTTGGAACTGTTTCTCAGAGCTACCTGAGGTGCTGCCTCCCAGGTTACAGTTCTCATTTTACCCCAAATAAAGCTTAGCTTGCTACTCTCACATAGCACATATGTGTGTTTTAAGTCAACACACATAGCCTGTATGTGACCTGCATTTTGTCCTGTCTTAATCTTTATGCTACAGTTCCATGAATCAATCTAAATCTTAAAATAATACTCCAATTTATCCCTTTTTCCTTAGTGTTGGAGGCTCTGGTGAATGACCTATTTCTACTTTTCTCAGTGAAAGAAAGTTGTAACAAAAAAAATTCTCCTCTTTACTATCGCTGCATAACAAATCATCCCAAATTCAATCTGTTTACTGACGATTGTAACACATTAAAAAAGTGAACAGCCTGAAACAACTAGTTTATGTTTCTCATAATTTTGTGGGCAAGTATATTCGTTTTGATTACTGAGCAATTACCAGAAACATAGGAGGTCCGAGCAACCATTTATCATCAGAAAGTTCTTGTGTGTGTGGAGTGTGATCGTGAAATAGTAGGGCTCTGCTCAGGGCCACACAAGACAGCTTCCACCTTCCAAGTCAGTAGAAGAAATCTCTCTGCTATGCTACCACAGAATCTTATAAAATGTAAGATAATCATAAGGATGACTATCTCATTACCTTTGTCTTCCATAATGTGGCATAATCATGGGAATGGATATCCTGTCATATCCACAGTTCTTGCCTATACTCAGGAGGAGGGTAATTTAAAGGGTGTGAAATCCAGACTGGATGTACTTGGGAAGCAATTTAGATTTCTGTCTCTGACAGTCAGGAATTAGGGAAGAACCTGAGTGATGAACAAAGATGCCAGCTCTTTGCATTCATCTGAAGGTTAGGCTGGGATATGGATACCCAGGAAAACTTACTCAACTTGGCGGCATTGTTGAGTAAGCTGGCTATCATCTGGAAGATGTAATGGAAGCGCATGGGTTCTCACACTGGAGAGTCAGATTCCTCCTGATACACTAATTGGCTTCTTCTGGATCAAATATTCAAATAGACAAGATTGAAGGAAACATAGTTCCCTGGCTTTGGGAATCTGACTGTGTTGTTTTCCTTATATTCTATTGGTTATGCTCATTAAAAATCCATCCAAATTTGAGGGTAGACTTCAATGAGAACAGTGTCAAATAATTTGAAGGTATTCTTTAAATTTACCATAAGACCTAGACTGTAAGGACTGTGAGTCAAGTTACCGATCTCTACTCAGCTCTGTATCAAAGAAATGCAGGGATACATACTTAACTCTTACAACAAGAAAATATGGCTAATGGAGATGTAATTAGGAAAAAAATAACACCTATTGTGTTTTGTTCTGGTTTTCCCAACATATGTCATTTTATACTTCACCTGGTATTTCCTATTTCTTTAGCAAAAGAGGGCATGCCTGATACTTCCTCTGAGGGATGGTTGGTATATTTTCATAGTGTGTTCATTGATTAGTCTGACTTTTCAAGTAATTCATGTGCTTGTAAGGTTCACAGTCATTTTAGCATAGTCAAATAAATCAGTCTACATGCAAAAAAATATGCTTGAATCCTCTGCAATCTTTAGACATAAATTTCCTATATTCCTCATTGTTACCTACAGCTGAAGCAGAAGGAGACTCCTCTTCATTTTGTGCACAATTTTACAATTTTTATTTTCAATATGATCCTATATAAAACAATTCTTTTGACTTCTCTGGTGGTCCAGTGGCTAAGTCTTCAGGTTTCCAATGCAGGGGATCTGGGTTCAATGTTTGGTCAGGGAACTAGATCCCATAGGTCACAACTAAGGCCTAGCATAGCCAAATAAATAAATATTAAAAAAAATCAATTATCAATACTCCTTCAGCATTCATAATGAAGTCATTAAATAGAATATATTTCACTCTAAATTTCGTACAACTCATACATGTAATTCAAATTATATTCACAAAATTTAAATGTCTTAAATTAAAGACTATTGATCAGTTAATTAAATGACTCTTTAAACTTTTTAATTTAAAGATATATCTTCATTCTAACAAATGAGGAACTTTTGCAATTAAGTATTGATGATAGCACTTATACTGAGAAATGCAGGAGCAAGTGAAATTAGTAATTAATGTGTATGTAACCAAAATGCAAATATAAAATAGTTTTAAAGTTATAGTCCTGAACATTTATGACTAAAGTATATTAATAAAAAGTTCATATATAGTACTATAAAGTTAAGATTTACTATCTTTGAAAGTCTAAAATTGGTTATTTCAGTTTGAAATGCACACAAATTAGAATTCTTTACCTTTAAAACAATTGGCCTCTTTTTACTTGGCCAGTGAGCAAACATACAAAATCAATACTTTTTATACATCATGAAGCTTTAAAAAAATGTATAATTTCATGCTTCATGCACAACTGATTTTTATACTGTGAGTAACTTGGACTTCACATTGAGATTAAAAGTGCTTTTTTTCTTCATTTCCTCACAGCTTTCTAATTTCCCCGTGATGCTTTACAGGTCCTACAAACTGTGACTGTGTACTCCTGGGATGGATTCATTTAACCTTCCCACAGTTGTTGGGGTATTTATTTTTAATGTTTTTCCCCATAAGCACTTTATATGTTAGAACAGATCCCTGGGCTCTAATAGCTCAGAAAAGCTTACATTTGACTTTCAGCCAAACCCTTTTCTAAGCATATGTTTTCCCCAAATGCCAAGTTTGGAATTGTCAATACACAAGTTCATTGTAAAACTTCAATTTATTATTCAGAATGGAAAATGGGAATACTTACTAATCTATCAAAATGGCCAGGAAAGTTTTAGTTATAATATTTTCCTGGTACATCTCAGCTTTTTAGTTACTATAAATCTCCCCTTGCTCTCCAAGATTATTTCAACTCTATTTTGAAAGCTTATAAGAGAGCATAGCAAAACACACCACTTCCATTTATTTTTAGATAGCTGTTGGGAAGATGAGAAATACTTCTAAAAAATATTTAAAATCAACTAAATAAAATGGCTTAATGGAAATAGATCAAGCAAGTTAAAAATAAAACTGGATACCCAAAACAATAAAACAATAAAATAAATGGCAACGGGACCATACTTATCAATAATTACCTTAAATGTAAACGGGCTGAATGCCCCAACCAAAAGACAAAGATTGGCCGACTGGATACAGAAACAAGATCCCTATATGTGTTGTCTACAAGAGACCCACCTCACACCTAGGGACACATATAGACTGAAAGTTAAAGGCTGGAAAAAGATATTTCATGCGAATAAAGACCAAAAGAAAGCAGGAGTGGCAATACTCATATCAGATAAAGTAGACTTTAAAATAAAGGCAGTGAAAAGAGATAAAGATGGACATTACATAATGATCAAAGGATCAATCCAGGAAGAAGAAATAACAATTATAAATGTTTATGCACCTAACATAGGAGCTCCACAATATGTAAGGCAAATGCTAACAAGTATGAAAGAGGAAATCAACAACAACACAGTAATAGTGGGAGACTTTAATACACCACTCACACCAATGGATAGATCAACTAGACAGAAAAGTAACAAGGAAATTCAAACTTTAAATGATACAATAGATCAACCAGACCTAATTGATGTCTATAGGTCATTCCACCCCAAAACAAGGAATTTCACCTTTTTCTCAAGTGCACACGGGACCTTCTCCAGAATAGATCACATCCTGGGCCATAAATCTAACCTTGATAAATTCAAAAATATTGAAATCATCCCAAGCATCTTTTCTGACCACAATGCAGTGAGATTAGATATCAATTATAGGAGAAAACCTTTCAAAACTTCCAACATATGGAGGCTCAACAACACACTGCTGAATAACCAACAAATCACAGAAGAAATCAAAACTGAAATTCAGTTATGCATGGAAACGAATGAAAATGAAAACACTACAGCCCAAAACCTATGGGACACTGTGAAAGCAATGCTAAGGGGAAAGTTCATAGCAATACAAGCTCACCTCAGGAAACAAGAAAAAAATCAAATAAATGACCTTACTTTACACCTTAAGCAACTAGAAAAGGAAGAGATGCAGAAGCCCAGATCTAGTAGAAGGAAAGAAATCTTAAAGGTCAGGGCAGAAATAAATGCAAAGGAAACAAAAGTGACCATAGCAAAAATCAACCAAGCCAAAAGCTGGTTCTTTGAGAAGATAAATAAAATTGACAAACCATTAGCCAGACTCATCAAGAAACAAAGGGAGAAGAACCAAATTAACAGAATTAGAAATGAAAACGGAGAGATCACAACAGAAAATACAGAAATACAAAGGATCATAAAAGACTATTATCAGCAACTATATGCAAATAAACTGGACAACCTGGATGAAATGGACAAATTCCTAGAAAAGTACAACTTTCCAAGACTAAACCAGGAAGAGATAGATAATATTAATAGACCCATCACAAGCACGGAAATTGAAACCGTAATCAGAAATCTTCCAAAAAACAAAAGCCCAGGACCAGATGGCTTCACAGCTGAATTCTACCAAAAATTTAGAGAAGAGCTAACACCTATTCTACTCAAACTCTTCCAGAAAATTGCAGAGGAAGGTAAACTTCCAAACTCATTCTATGAGGCCACCATCACCCTAATTCCAAAACCCGACAAAGATGCCACAAAAAAAGAAAACTACAGGCCAATATCACTGATGAACTTAGATGCAAAAATCCTCAACAAAATTCTAGCAAATAGAATCCAACAACACATCAAAAAGATCATACATCATGATCAAGTAGGCTTTATCCCAGGGATGCAAGGTTTCTTCAATATTCTTAAATCAATCAATGTAATACACCACATTAACAAATTGAAAAATAAAAATCACATGATTATCTCAATAGATGCAGAGAAAGCCTTTGACAAAATTCAACATCCATTTATGATAAAAACCCTCCAAAAAGTAGGAATAGAAGGAACATACCTCAACATAATAAAAGCTATATATGACAAACCCACAGCAAACATTATCCTCAATGGTGAAAAACTGGAAGCATTCCCCCTGAAATCAGGGACAAGACAAGGGTGCCCACTCTCACCACTACTATTCAACATAGTTTTGGAAGTTTTGGCCACAGCAATCAGAGCAGATAAAGAAATCAAAGGAATACAGATTGGAAAAGAAGAAGTAAAACTCTCTCTGTTTGCAGATGACATGATCCTCTATATTGAAAACCCTAAAGACTCTACGAGAAAATTACTAGAGCGAATCAGTGAATATAGCAAAGTTTCAGGATACAAAATCAACACACAGAAATCCCTGGCATTCCTATACACTAACAGTGAGAAATCAGAAAGAGAAATTAAGGAAACAATTCCATTCACCATCGAAACAAAAAGAATAAAATACTTAGGAGTATTTCTACCTAAAGAATCAAAAGACTTGTATATAGAAAACTATAGAACACTGATGAAAGAAATCAAGGAGGACACAAACAGATGGAGAAATGTGCCGCGTTCGTGGATTGGAAGAATCAACATAGTGAAAATGAGTATACTACCTAAAGCAATCTATAGATTCAATGCAATTCCTATCAAGCTACCAGAGGTCTTCTTCAAAGAATTAGAACAAATAATTTCTCAATTTGTATGGAAATACAAAAAACCTCGTATAGCCAAAGCAATCTTGAGAAAGAAGAATGGAACTGGCGGAATCAACCTGCCTGACTTTAGGCTATACTACAAATCCACAGTCATTAAGACAGTATGGTACTGACACAAAGATAGAAACATAGATCAATGGAACAGAATAGAAAGCCCAGAGATAAATCCACACATCTATGGACACCTTATCTTTGACAAAGGAGGCAAGAATATACAATGGAGAAAAGACAACCTCTTTAACAAGTGGTGCTGGGAAAACTGGACAGCCACTTGTAAAAGAATGAAACTAGATCACTTTCTAACACCATACACAAAGATAAACTCAAAATGGATCAAAGATCTAAGCATAAGACCAGAAACTATAAAACTCCTAGAGGAAAACATAGGCAAAACACTCTCTGACATAAACCAAAGCGGGATCCTCCATGACCCACCTCCCAGAATATTGGATTATTACCTTTTAAATGTTTATTTTACCTCAATGACAGTGTTTATAGTCACTCTTCTTATAGCATTCTGCTTACTTTAGATTTTATTACCATTTTCTTTATTTTGAGGCACTTTCCAAAGCTTAAATCAAGTGAATATTACTGTGTTTTTCTTTTTAATTAAGTAACTATTCAAATTTCTCTATTTTACATGAATCCTCGTTTTAGGCATAGTGGGAATGCACTTAAAAAAAATGATGAAGTATGTATTAAAGTAAATGGCAATAAATAAATAGAAAACATAGAGAGAATTCCATAGAGAATATTTAACAAAATTAGTTTACAGTGGGCTGAATGTTTGTGTCTCCCAGAAATTTGAATGGTGAGAAGCTAACTTACAAAGTGAGGGTTTGAAGATAAGGAATTTCAGAGGTAATTTAAGCACTAAGGATAAAGCCTTCATGCATGGGATTACTGCTCTTATAAAAGAGATCCCAAAGAGCTTCCTTACTCTCTTTCTGTCACTTGAGGGAAAAAGGAAAAACCAGTCTTATGATTGAACCGGAAAGTGCTCTACCAGATCCCCATCATGTTGGCAGTTTTATCTAAAACTTCTAGCCTCCAGAATCATGAGAGATAAACTTCACTGTTTATAAGCTCTCCTGTCTTTGATTACTTGTTATAGCAGCCCAAACTGAGATACAATGCAAATTTGAAAAGATGACAGACTGTCTTTCCTTCCCCCATGCCAGTTATATTGAAGTATTAATATAACTGACAAAAATTGTATGTTAAGGTACAATGCATTGTTTTTACACGTGTATACATCATGAAGTTATTATTATAATGAAACTAATTAACATACCCATTACTTCCCATGGTTATGATTATTTTGTGTGTGGTGAGAACACCTAAGATCACTCCTCTTAGCGAATTTCACATATACAAGAACTTATTGACTTTTTGATCCATCATTTAGGTATCCAATATTTATCCATTTTTACTGCATGCTATACAAAATAATCAGTCTTAGGGATTTCCCAAGTGGTACTAGTGGTGAAGAACCCATCTGCCAATGCAGTAGACATAAGAGATGAGGGTTCCATCCCTGGGTTGGAGAGATCCCCTGGAGGGCAGCATGGCAACTCACTCCGGTATTCTTTTTTTTTTTTTGTGTGTG